>CASBWL010000580.1:0-426990 GCA_949130495.1 Sambucus nigra | reverse complement strand
GATAATTTGCATATTTCTAGACTTAGGCTTAAAAACATGGCGTTAGAGGGTGAGAACTCGAAACAGCCCCCGAACGTCCCCGTGGGTGGTACCAACACACCCACGGGACATTTGTAACTCGTAGGAACTGACCCCGCAGCCGCGGCAGTCCCGGTTTGAAAATACGACGGTAATTTACATATTTCTATACTTAGGCTTAAAAACATTGCGTTAAAGGGTGAGAACTCGAAACAGCCCCCGAACGGCCACGTGGGTGGCACCAACACCTCCCACGGGGACAATGTAACTCGTAGGAACTGACCCCGCAGCCGCGGGAGTTCCGGTTTGAGAATACAACGATAATTTCCATATTTCTAGACTTAGGCTTAAAAACATGGCGTTAGAGGGTGAGAACTCGAAACATCCCCTGAACGTCCCCGTGGGTGGCACCAACACCTCCCACGGGACCAATGTAACTCGTAGGAAATGACCCCGCAGCCGCGGGACTCCCGGTTTGAGAATACGACAGTAATTTGCATATTTCTAGACTTATGCCTAAAAACATGGCGTTAGAGGGTGAGAACTCGAAACAGCCCCCGAACGGCCACGTGGGTGGCACCAACACCTCCCACGGGGACAATGTAACTCGTAGGAACTGACCCCGCAGCCGCGGGAGTTCCTGTTTGAGAATACAACGGTAATTTGCATATTTCTAGACTTAGGCAAAACATGGCGTTAGAGGGTGAAAACTCGAAACAGCCCCCGAACGGTCTCTTGGGTGGCACCAACACCTCCCACGGGGCCAACGTAACTCGTAGGAACTGACCACGCAGCCGCGGGTCTCCCGGTTTGAGAGTACGACGGTAATATGCGTATTTCTAGACTTAGGCTTAAAAACATGACGTTAGAGGGTGAAAACTCGAAACAGCCCTCGAACGGCCCCGTGGGTGGCACCAACACCTCCCACGGGGCCAATGTAACTCGTAGGAACGCCGCGGGACTCCCGTTTTGAGAGTACGATGGTAATTTGCATATTTCGAAACTTAGGCTTAAAAATATGGCGTTTAAGGGTGAAAATTGAAAACAACAACCGAACGGCCCCATGGGTGGCACCAACACCTCCCACGGGACCAATGTAACTTGTAGGAACTGACCCCGCAGCCGCGGGAGTTCCGGTTTGAGAATACGACGGTAATTTGCAAATTTCTAGACTTAAGCAAAACGTGGCGTTAGAGGGTGAAAACCCGAAACAGTACCCGAATGTCACCGTGGGTGGCACAAACACCTCCCACGGGACCAATGTAACTCGTAGGAACTGACCCCAGATCCGCGGGACTCCCGGTTTGAGAATTCGACGATAATTTGCATATTTCTAGACTTAGGCTTAAAAACATGGCGTTAGAGGGTGAAAACTAGAAACAACCCTCTAACAGCCCCGTGGGTGGCACCAACACCTCCCACGGGACCAATGTAACTCGTAGGAACTAACCCCGCAGCCGCGAGACTCCCGGTTTGAGAATACGACGATAATTTGCATATTTCTAGACTTAGGCAAAACATGGCGTTAGAGGGTGAAAACTCGAAACAGCCCCCGAACGGTCCCGTGGGTGGCACCAACACCTCCCACGGGGCCAATGTAACTCGTAGGAACTGACCACGCAGCCGCGGGTATTCCGGTTTGAGAGTACGACGGTAATATGCGTATTTCTAGACTTAGGCTTAAAAACATGACGTTAGAGGGTGAAAACTCGAAACAACCCCCGAACGGCCCCGTGGGTGGCACCAACACCTCCCACGGGACCAATGTAACTCGTAGGAACTGACCCCGCAGCCGCGGGAGTTCCGGTTTGAGAATACGACGGTAATTTGCATATTTCTAGACTTAAGAAAAACATGGCGTTAGAGGGTGAAAACTCGAAACAGTCCCCGAACGGCCCCGTGGGTGGCACCAACACCTCCCACAGGACCAATGTAACTCGTAGGAACTAACCCCAGAGCCGCGGGACTCCCGGTTTGAGAATTCAACGATAATTTGCATATTTCTAGACTTAGGCTTAATAACATGGCGTTAGAGGGTGAAAACTCGAAACAACCCTCTAACGGCCCCGTAGGTGGCACCAACACCTCCCACGGGACCAATGTAACACGTAGGAACTAACCCCGCAGCCGCGAGACTCCCGGTTTGAGAATACGACGATAATTTGTATATTTCTATACTTAGGCTTAAAAACTTGGTGTTAGAGGGTGAGAACTCAAAACAGCCCCTGAACGTCCCCGTGGGTGGCACCAACACCTCCCACGGGACATTTGTAACTCATAGGAACTGACCCCGCAGCCGCGGGAGTCCCGATTTGAGAATACGACGGTAATTTGCATATTTCTATACCTTCATCCTTTGTTTGGGGACCGTGTTATCTATGACGCTGCTAGTAACCATAAGGCTATGGTTGCTGATTACATTGTCGAGGACAGGTGGAGATGGCCAACGGTGGTTACGTGGGAGCTCCTGGATATTAGGAATGCGGCTTTGCCCGGCATTAGGCATGATACCGCTGATGAGGTGGTCTGGATCCCCAACCAGAAGGATTTTTCTATCAGATCAGCCTATGATGAGATGACCCCCACCCTCCCACCTGCTCCCTGGCATAATATTGTGTGGAATAAGACTAATATTCCTAAATGCGCTTTTGTCCTTTGGATGATTTGTAAGGACGATATACACACTAAGGACAAGCTCCATAACTGGGGCATCTCGGAGGATAACGTGTGTTGCAGCTGCTCCAATGGAGTCGAGTCCATACCTCACGTGTTCAATGAGTGTCCAGTTGCTAAGGAGGTTTGGGAGGAGGTGAGAACCAGGAATCAGGAATACAGAGAGGCTTTGGATTGGGATGGCGAGATGACTCATGCTATTTCTTGTTACAGTGGGACTAGTTTTTATAATCGTATTAGGAATATTTCCTTCTCTTCTACTGTGTACTGCCTATGGATGGAGCGTAACGCTAGACATTTTAAGCGTGTGGCCAAAAGCACGGATGTCATTGTCAGAGATATCGAGGTTATGATTAGAGCGAGAGTCGCAATGTGGAGCAGGGGGATGAGGAGATTTGAGAACTGGATGGCTTGCATGAACTGGGGTATCCCGGAGAGTGCTCTTGATTAGGGGACTGCGGGGTGTGGGGCTTCTCGCACTTTTTTTTCCAGTTGTTTTGTTTTTCTCTCCTTTGGGGTATACCCCTAGGGGAGGCGCTGGGTTTCATCCCTATGTGTACTTGTTGTAGTTGCAGTTGTTGATATATATACATAATGTTTCCCAAAAAAAAACATGGCGTTAGAGGGTGATATTTCGAAACAGCCCCCGAACGTCCCCGTGGGTGGTACCAACACCTCCCACGGGACCAATGTAACTCGTAGGAACTGACCCCGCAGCCGCGGGACTCTCAGTTTGAGAATACGACGGTAATTTGCATATTTCTAGACTTAGGCTTAAAAACATGGCGTTAGAGGGTGAGAACTCGAAACATCCCCTGAACGTCCCCGTGGGTGGCACCAACACGTCCCACGGGTACAGTATAACTCGTAGGAACTGACCCCGCAGCCGCGGGACTCCCGGTTTGAGAATACGACAGGAATTTGCATATTTCTAGACTTACGCCTAAAAACATGGCGTTAGAGGGTGAGAACTCGAAACAGCCCCCGACGGCCACGTGGGTGGCACCAACACCTCCCACGGGGGCAATGTAACTCGTAGGAACTTACCCCGCAGCCGCGGGAGTTCCGGTTTGAGAATACAACGGTAATTTGCATATTTCTAGACTTTGGCAAAACATGGCGTTAGAGGGTGAAAACTCGAAACAGCCCCCGAACGGTCCCGTGGGTGGCACCAACACCTCCCACGGGGCCAATGTAACTCGTAGGAACTGACCACGCAGCCGCGGGTCTCCTGGTTTGAGAGTACGACGGTAATATGCCTATTTCTAGACTTGGGCTTAAAAACATGACGTTAGAGGGTGAAAACTCGAAACAGCCCCCGAACGGCCCCGTGGGTGGCACCAACACCTCCCACGGGGCCAATGTAACTCGTAGGAACTGACCCCGCAGCCGCGGGACTCCCGGTTTGAGAGTACGATGGAAATTTGCATATTTCTAGACTTAAGCAAAACGTGGCGTTAGAGGGTGAAAACCCGAAACAGTCCCCGAATGTCCTCGTGGGAGGCACAAACACCTCCCACTGGACCAATGTAACTCGTAGAAACTGACCCCAGATCCGTGGGACTCCCGGTTTGAGAATTCGACGATAATTTGCATATTTCTAGACTTAGGCTTAAAAACATGGCGTTAGAGGGTGAAAACTCGAAACAACCCTCTAACGGCCCCGTGGGTGGCACTAACACCTCCCACGGGACCAATGTAACTCGTAGGAACTGACCCCGCAGTCGCGAGACTCCCGGTTTGAGAATACGACGATAATTTGCATATTTCTAGACTTAGGCTTAAAAACATGGCGTTAGAGGGTGAGAACTCGAAACAGCCCCCGAACGTCCCCGTGGGTGGCACCAACACCTCCCACGGGACATTTGTAACTCGTAGGAACTGACCCCGCAGCAGCGGGAGTCCCGGTTTGAAAATACGACGGTAATTTGCATATTTTTATACTTAGGCTTAAAAACATGGCGTTAAAGGGTGAGAACTCGAAACAGCCCCCGAACGGCCACGTGGGTGGCACCAACACCTCCCACGGGGACAATGTAACTCGTAGGAATTGACCCCGCAGCCGCGGGAGTTCCGGTTTGAGAATACAACGATAATTTCCATATTTCTAGACTTAGGCTTAAAAACATGGCGTTAGAGGGTGAGAACTCGAAACATCCCCTGAACGTCCCCGTGGGTGGCACCAACACCTCCCACGGGACCAATGTAACTCGTAGGAAATGACCCCGCAGCCGCGGGACTCCCGGTTTGAGAATACGACAGTAATTTGCATATTTCTAGACATACGCCTAAAAACATGGCGTTAGAGGGTGAGAACTCGAAACAGCCCCCGAACGGCCACGTGGGTGGCACTAACACCTCCCACGGGGACAATGTAACTCGTAGGAACTGACCCCGCAGCCGCGGGAGTTCCGGTTTGAGAATATAACCGTAATTTGCATATTTCTAGACTTAGGCAAAACATGGCGTTAGAGGGTGAAAACTCAAAACAGCCACCGAACGGTCTCTTGGGTGGCACCAACACCTCCCACGGGGCCAATGTAACTCGTAGGAACTGACCACGCAGCTGCGGGTCTCCCGGTTTGAGAGTACGACGGTAATATGTGTATTTCTAGACTTAGGGCTAAAAACATGACGTTAGAGGGTGAAAACTCAAAACAGCCACCGAACGGTCTCTTGGGTGGCACCAACACCTCCCACGGGACCAATGTAACTCGTAGGAACTGACCCTGCAGCCGCGGGACTCCCGGTTTGAGAGTACGACGGTAACTAGCATATTTCTACACTTAGGCTTAAAAACATGGCGTTACAGGGTGAAAACTGAATACAACTCCCGAACGACCCCCTGGGTGGTACCAACACCTCCCACGGGACCAATGTAACTTGTAGGAACTGACCCCGCAATCGCGGGAGTTCCGGTTTGAGAATACGACGGTAATTTGAATATTTCTAGACTTAAGCAAAACATGGCGTTAGAGGGTGAAAACCCGAAACAGTCTCCGAACGGCCCCGTGGGTGGCAGAAACACCTCACACGGGACCAATGTAACTCGAAGGAACTGACCCCAGAGCCGCGGGACTCCCGGTTTGAGAATACGATGGTAATTTGCATATTTCTAGACTAAGGCTTAAAAACATGGCGTTAGAGGGTGAGAACTCGAAACAGCCCCCGAACGGCCACGTGGGTGGCACCAACACCTCCCACGGGGCCAATGTCACTCGTAGGAACTGACCCCGAAGACGCGGGAGTTCTGATTTGAGAATACAACGTTAATTTTCATATTTCTAGACTTAGGCAAAACATGGCGTTAGAGGGTTAAAACCCAAAACAGCCCCCGAACGGTCCCGTGGGTGGCACCAACACCTCCCACGGGACAAATGTAACTCGTAGGAACTGACCCCGCAGCCGCGAGACTCCCGGTTTGAGAATACGACGATAATTTGCATATTTCTAGACTTAGGCAAAACATGGCGTTAGAGGGTGAAAACTCGAAACAGCCCCCGAACGGTCCCGTGGGTGGCACCAACACCTCCCACGGGGCCAATGTAACTCGTAGGAACTGACCACGCAGCCGCGGGTATCCCGGTTTGAGAGTACGACGGTAATATGCGTATTTCTAGACTTAGGCTTAAAAACATGACGTTAGAGGGTGAAAACTCGAAACAACCCCCGAACGGCCCCGTGGGTGGCACCAACACCTCCCACGGGACCAATGTAACTCGTAGGAACTGACCCCGCAGCCGCGGGAGTTCCGGTTTGAGAATACGACGGTAATTTGCATATTTCTAGACTTAAGAAAAACATGGCGTTAGAGGGTGAAAACTCGAAACAGTCCCCGAACGGCCCCGTGGGTGGCACCAACACCTCCCACAGGACCAATGTAACTCGTAGGAACTAACCCCAGAGCCGCGGGACTCCCGGTTTGAGAATTCAACGATAATTTGCATATTTCTAGACTTAGGCTTAATAACATGGCGTTAGAGGGTGAAAACTCGAAACAACCCTCTAACGGCCCCGTAGGTGGCACCAACACCTCCCACGGGACCAATGTAACACGTAGGAACTAACCCCGCAGCCGCGAGACTCCCGGTTTGAGAATACGACGATAATTTGCATATTTCTATACTTAGGCAAAACATGGCGTTAGAGGGTGAAAACTCGAAACAGCCCCCGAACGGTCCCGTGGGTGGCACCAACACCTCCCACGGGGCCAATGTAACTCGTAGGAACTGACCACGCAGCCGCGGGTATCCCGGTTTGAGAGTACGACGGTAATATGCGTATTTCTAGACTTAGGCTTAAAAACATGACGTTAGAGGGTGAAAACTCGAAACAACCCCCGAACGGCCCCGTGGGTGGCACCAACACCTCCCACGGGACCAATGTAACTCGTAGGAACTGACCCCGCAGCCGCGGGAGTTCCGGTTTGAGAATACGACGGTAATTTGCATATTTCTAGACTTAAGAAAAACATGGCGTTAGAGGGTGAAAACTCGAAACAGTTTCCGAACGGCCCCGTGGGTGGCACCAACACCTCCCACAGGACCAATGTAACTCGTAGGAACTAACCCCAGAGCCGCGGGACTCCCGGTTTGAGAATTCAACGATAATTTGCATATTTCTAGACTTAGGCTTAATAACATGGCGTTAGAGGGTGAAAACTCGAAACAACCCTCTAACGGCCCCGTAGGTGGCACCAACACCTCCCACGGGACCAATGTAACACGTAGGAACTAACCCCGCAGCCGCGAGACTCCCGGTTTGAGAATACGACGATAATTTGCATATTTCTATACTTAGGCTTAAAAACTTGGTGTTAGAGGGTGAGAACTCAAAACAGCCCCTGAACGTCCCCGTGGGTGGCACCAACACCTCCCACGGGACATTTGTAACTCATAGGAACTGACCCCGCAGCCGCGGGAGTCCCGATTTGAGAATACGACGGTAATTTGCATATTTCTATACCTTCATCCTTTGTTTGGGGACCGTGTTATCTATGACGCTGCTAGTAACCATAAGGCTATCGTTGCTGATTACATTGTCGAGGACAGGTGGAGATGGCCAACGGTGGTTACGTGGGAGCTCCTGGATATTAGGAATGCGGCTTTGCCCGGCATTAGGCATGATACTGCTGATGAGGTGGTCTGGATCCCCAACCAGAAGGATTTTTCTATCAGATCAGCCTATGATGAGATGACCCCCACCCTCCCACCTGCTCCCTGGCATAATATTGTGTGGAATAAGACTAATATTCCTAAATGCGCTTTTGTCCTTTGGATGATTTGTAAGGACGATATACACACTAAGGACAAGCTCCATAACTGGGGCATCTCGGAGGATAACGTGTGTTGCAGCTGCTCCAATGGAGTCGAGTCCATACCTCACGTGTTCAATGAGTGTCCAGTTGCTAAGGAGGTTTGGGAGGAGGTGAGAACCAGGAATCAGGAATACAGAGAGGCTTTGGATTGGGATGGCGAGATGACTCATGCTATTTCTTGTTACAGTGGGACTAGTTTTTATAATCGTATTAGGAATATTTCCTTCTCTTCTACTGTGTACTGCCTATGGATGGAGCGTAACGCTAGACATTTTAAGCGTGTGGCCAAAAGCACGGATGTCATTGTCAGAGATATCGAGGTTATGATTAGAGCGAGAGTCGCAATGTGGAGCAGGGGGATGAGGAGATTTGAGAACTGGATGGCTTGCATGAACTGGGGTATCCCGGAGAGTGCTCTTGATTAGGGGACTGCGGGGTGTGGGGCTTCTCGCACTTTTTTTTCCAGTTGTTTTGTTTTTCTCTCCTTTGGGGTATACCCCTAGGGGAGGCGCTGGGTTTCATCCCTATGTGTACTTGTTGTAGTTGCAGTTGTTGATATATATACATAATGTTTCCCAAAAAAAAAACATGGCATTAGAGGGTGATAATTCGAAACAGCCCCCGAACGTCCCCGTGGGTGGTACCAACACCTCCCACGGGACCAATGTAACTCGTAGGAACTGACCCCGCAGCCGCGGGACTCTCAGTTTGAGAATACGACGGTAATTTGCATATTTCTAGACTTAGGCTTAAAAACATGGCGTTAGAGGGTGAGAACTCGAAACATCCCCTGAACGTCCCCGTGGGTGGCACCAACACGTCCCACGGGAACAGTATAACTCGTAGGAACTGACCCCGCAGCCGCGGGACTCCCGGTTTGAGAATACGACAGGAATTTGCATATTTCTAGACTTACGCCTAAAAACATGGCGTTAGAGGGTGAGAACTCGAAACAGCCCCCGACGGCCACGTGGGTGGCACCAACACCTCCCACGGGGGCAATGTAACTCGTAGGAACTTACCCCGCAGCCGCGGGCGTTCCGGTTTGAGAATACAACGGTAATTTGCATATTTCTAGACTTTGGCAAAACATGGCGTTAGAGGGTGAAAACTCGAAACAGCCCCCGAACGGTCCCGTGGGTGGCACCAACACCTCCCACGGGGCCAATGTAACTCGTAGGAACTGACCACGCAGCCGCGGGTCTCCTGGTTTGAGAGTACGACGGTAATATGCCTATTTCTAGACTTGGGCTTAAAAACATGACGTTAGAGGGTGAAAACTCGAAACAGCCCCCGAACGGCCCCGTGGGTGGCACCAACACCTCCCACGGGGCCAATGTAACTCGTAGGAACTGACCCCGCAGCCGCGGGACTCCCGGTTTGAGAGTACGATGGAAATTTGCATATTTCTAGACTTAAGCAAAACGTGGCGTTAGAGGGTGAAAACCCGAAACAGTCCCCGAATGTCCCCGTGGGAGGCACAAACACCTCCCACTGGACCAATGTAACTCGTAGGAACTGACCCCAGATCCGCGGGACTCCCGGTTTGAGAATTCGACGATAATTTGCATATTACTAGACTTAGGCTTAAAAACATGGCGTTAGAGGGTGAAAACTCAAAACAACCCTCTAACGGCCCCGTGGGTGGCACTAACACCTCCCACGGGACCAATGTAACTCGTAGGAACTGACCCCGCAGTCGCGAGACTCCCGGTTTGAGAATACGATGATAATTTGCATATTTCTAGACTTAGGCTTAAAAACATGGCGTTAGAGGGTGAGAACTCGAAACAGCCCCCGAACGTCCCCGTGGGTGGCACCAACACCTCACACGGGACATTTGTAACTCGTAGGAACTGACCCCGCAGCCGCGGGAGTCCCGGTTTGAAAATACGACGGTAATTTGCATATTTTTATACTTAGGCTTAAAAACATGGCGTTAAAGGGTGAGAACTCGAAACAGCCCCCGAACGGCCACGTGGGTGGCACCAACACCTCCCACGGGGACAATGTAACTCGTAGGAATTGACCCCGCAGCCGCGGGAGTTCCGGTTTGAGAATACAACGATAATTTCCATATTTCTAGACTTAGGCTTAAAAACATGGCGTTAGAGGGTGAGAACTCGAAACATCCCCTGAACGTCCCCGTGGGTGGCACCAACACCTCCCACGGGACCAATGTAACTCGTAGGAAATGACCCCGCAGCCGCGGGACTCCCGGTTTGAGAATACGACAGTAATTTGCATATTTCTAGACATACGCCTAAAAACATGGCGTTAGAGGTTGAGAACTCGAAACAGCCCCCGAACGGCCACGTGGGTGGCACCAACACCTCCCACGGGGACAATGTAACTCGTAGGAACTGACCTCGCAGCCGCGGGAGTTCCGCTTTGAGAATACAACCGTAATTTGCATATTTCTAGACTTAGGCAAAACATGGCGTTAGAGGGTGAAAACTCAAAACAGCCACCGAACGGTCTCTTGGGTGGCACCAACACCTCCCACGGGGCCAATGTAACTCGTAGGAACTGACCACGCAGCCGCGGGTCTCCCGATTTGAGAGTACGACGGTAATATGTGTATTTCTAGACTTAGGCTTAAAAACATGACGTTAGAGGGTGAAAACTCGAAACAGCCCCCGAACGGCCCCGTGGGTGGCACCAACACCTCCCACGGGGCCAATGTAACTCGTAGGAACTGACCCCGCAGCCGTGGGACTCCCGGTTTGAGAGTACGATGGTAATTTGCATATTTCTAGACTTAAGTAAAACGTGGCGTTAGAGGGTGAAAACCCGAAACAGTCCCCGAATGTCCCCGTGGGAGGCACAAACACCTCCCACTGGACCAATGTAACTCGTAGGAACTGACCCCAGATCCGCGGGACTCCCGGTTTGAGAATTCGACGATAATTTGCATATTACTAGACTTAGGCTTAAAAACATGGCGTTAGAGGGTGAAAACTCGAAACAACCCTCTAACGGCCCCGTGGGTGGCACTAACACCTCCCACGGGACCAATGTAACTCGTAGGAACTGACCCCGCAGTCGCGAGACTCCCGGTTTGAGAATACGACGATAATTTGCATATTTCTAGACTTAGGCTTAAAAACATGGCGTTAGAGGGTGAGAACTCGAAACAGCCCCCGAACGTCCCCGTGGGTGGCACCAACACCTCCCACGGGACATTTGTAACTCGTAGGAACTGACCCCGCAGCCGCGGGAGTCCCGGTTTGAAAATACGACGGTAATTTGCATATTTTTATACTTAGGCTTAAAAACATGGCGTTAAAGGGTGAGAACTCGAAACAGCCCCCGAACGGCCACGTGGGTGGCACCAACACCTCCCACGGGGACAATGTAACTCGTAGGAATTGACCCCGCAGCCGCGGGAGTTCCGGTTTGAGAATACAACGATAATTTCCATATTTCTAGACTTAGGCTTAAAAACATGGCGTTAGAGGGTGAGAACTCGAAACATCCCCTGAACGTCCCCGTGGGTGGCACCAACACCTCCCACGGGACCAATGTAACTCGTAGGAAATGACCCCGCAGCCGCGGGACTCCCGGTTTGAGAATACGACAGTAATTTGCATATTTCTAGACATACGCCTAAAAACATGGCGTTAGAGGGTGAGAACTCGAAACAGCCCCCGAACGGCCACGTGGGTGGCACTAACACCTCCCACGGGGACAATGTAACTCGTAGGAACTGACCCCGCAGCCGCGGGAGTTCCGCTTTGAGAATACAACCGTAATTTGCATATTTCTAGACTTAGGCAAAACATGGCGTTAGAGGGTGAAAACTCAAAACAGCCACCGAACGGTCTCTTGGGTGGCACCAACACCTCCCACGGGGCCAATGTAACTCGTAGGAACTGACCACGCAGCCGCGGGTCTCCCGGTTTGAGAGTACGACGGTAATATGTGTATTTCTAGACTTAGGCTTAAAAACATGACGTTAGAGGGTGAAAACTCGAAACAGCCCCCGAACGGCCCCGTGGGTGGCACCAACACCTCCCACGGGGCCAATGTAACTCGTAGGAACTGACCCCGCAGCCGTGGGACTCCCGGTTTGAGAGTACGATGGTAATTTGCATATTTCTAGACTTAAGTAAAACGTGGCGTTAGAGGGTGAAAACCCGAAACAGTCCCCGAATGTCCCCGTGGGAGGCACAAACACCTCCCACTGGACCAATGTAACTCGTAGGAACTGACCCCAGATCCGCGGGACTCCCGGTTTGAGAATTCGACGATAATTTTAATATTTCTAGACTTAGGCTTAAAAACATGGCGTTAGAAGGTGAAAACTCGAAACAACCCTCTAACGGCCCCGTGGGTGGCACTAACACCTCCCGCGGGGACGTTCAGGGGATGTTTCGAGTTCTCACCCTCTAACGCCATGTTTTTAAGCCTAAGTCTAGAAATATGGAAATTATCATTGTATTCTCAAACCGGAACTCCCGCGGCTGCGGGGTCAGTTCCTACGAGTTACATTGTCCCCGTGGGAGGTGTTGGTGCCACCCACGTGGCCGTTCGGGGGCTGTTTCGAGTTCTCACCCTTTAACGCAATGTTTTTAAGCCTAAGTATAGAAATATGTAAATTACCGTCGTATTTTCAAACCGGGACTCCCGCGGCTGCGGGGTCAGTTCCTACGAGTTACAAATGTCCCGTGGGAGGTGTTGGTGCCACCCACGGGGACGTTCGGGGGCTGTTTCGAGTTCTCACCCTCTAACGCCATGTTTTTAAGCCTAAGTCTGGAAATATGCAAATTATCGTCGTATTCTGAAACCGGGAGTCTCGCGGCTGCGGGGTCACTTCCTACGAGTTACATTGGTCCCGTGTGAGGTGTTGCTGCCACCCACGGGGCCGTTCGGAGACTGTTTCGGGTTTTCACCCTCTAACGCCATGTTTTGCTTAAGTCTAGAAATATTCAAATTACCGTCGTATTCTCAAACCGGAACTCCCGCGACTGCGGGGTCAGTTCCTACAAGTTACATTGGTCCCGTGGGAGGTGTTGGTGCCACCCATGGGGTCGTTCGGGAGTTGTATTCAGTTTTCACCGTTTAACGCCATGTTTTTAAGCCTAAGTGTAGAAATATGCAAGTTACCGTCGTACTCTCAAACCGGGAGTCCCGCGGCTGCGGGGTCAGTTCCTACGAGTTACATTGGTCCCGTGGGAGGTGTTGGTGCCACCCACGGGGTCAGTTCCTACGAGTTACATTGGCCCCGTGGGAGGTGTTGGTGCCACCCACGGGGCCGTTCGAGGGCTGTTTCGAGTTTTCACCCTCTAACGTCATGTTTTTAAGCCTAAGTCTAGAAATACGCATATTACCGTCGTACTCTCAAACCGGGAGACCCGCGGCTGCGTGGTCAGTTCCTACGAGTTACATTGGCCCCGTGGGAGGTGTTGGTGCCACCCAAGAGACCGTTCGGGGGCTGTTTCGAGTTTTCACCCTCTAACGCCATGTTTTGCCTAAGTCTAGAAATATGCAAATTACCGTTGTATTCTCAAACAGGAACTCCCGCGGCTGCGGGGTCAGTTCCTACGAGTTACATTGTCCCCGTGGGAGGTGTTGGTGCCACCCACGTGGCCGTTCGGGGGCTGTTTCGAGTTCTCACCCTCTAACGCCATGTTTTTAGGCATAAGTCTAGAAATATGCAAATTACTGTCGTATTCTCAAACCGGGAGTCCCGCGGCTGCGGGGTCATTTCCTACGAGTTACATTGGTCCCGTGGGAGGTGTTGGTGCCACCCACGGGGCCGTTCGAGGGCTGTTTCGAGTTTTCACCCTCTAACGTCATGTTTTTAAGCCTAAGTCTAGAAATACGCATATTACCGTCGTACTCTCAAACCGGGAGACCCGCGGCTGCGTGGTCAGTTCCTACAAGTTACATTGGCCCCGTGGGAGGTGTTGGTGCCACCCAAGAGACCGTTCGGGGGAAGTGACCCCGAAGACGCGGGAGTTCTGGTTTGAGAATACAACGTTAATTTTCATATTTCTAGACTTAGGCAAAACATGGCGTTAGAGGGTTAAAACCCAAAACAGCCCCCGAACGGTCCCGTGGGTGGCACCAACACCTCCCACGGGACAAATGTAACTCGTAGGAACTGACCCCGCAGCCGCGAGACTCCCGGTTTGAGAATACGACGATAATTTGCATATTTCTAGACTTAGGCAAAACATGGCGTTAGAGGGTGAAAACTCGAAACAGCCCCCGAACGGTCCCGTGGGTGGCACCAACACCTCCCACGGGGCCAATGTAACTCGTAGGAACTGACCACGCAGCCGCGGGTATCCCGGATTGAGAGTACGACGGTAATATGCGTATTTCTAGACTTAGGCTTAAAAACATGACGTTAGAGGGTGAAAACTCGAAACAACCCCCGAACGGCCCCGTGGGTGGCACCAACACCTCCCACGGGACCAATGTAACTCGTAGGAACTGACCCCGCAGCCGCGGGAGTTCCGTTTTGAGAATACGACGGTAATTTGCATATTTCTAGACTTAAGAAAAACATGGCGCTCACTGTATCATAGGCTTCGCCATGCAGCTTTTGACTCATGTTGGCTTCCCCCCCAAAGTCATTGGGTGGATCTCCAAGTGTGTGACTACTACCAGGTTCTCCATTAATCTGAATGGGGAACTGAATGGGTTTTTTCATGGGAAAAGAGGGCTCAGGCAGGGAGACCCTCTCTCTCCATATCTTTTCCTGCTGGTGATGGAGGCTTTCTCAGGGATTATTTCTAAAGCTGCTGAATCTGACCTGTTCAGTTATCACCCTAGGTGCAAGGAGATGGCCCTTACCCACCTTAGTTTTGCTGATGATCTGATAGTTTTTGCTGGTGGGGACAGGGTGTCTTGCAGCATTGTGAAGGAGGCCATATCTAATTTTAGCTCTTTAACTGGGCTTATGGTCAACATGGAGAAAAGCAGCCTCTTCACTGCAGGGGTTAATGGGGATGGGATTCAGGAGATCTCCTCTATTCTGGGAATACAGCACAGATCCCCTCCTTTCAAATATCTGGGGGTTCCTCTCATCACAACTAGGTTGAAGAAGGAGGATTGCTCTCACTTGGTGGAAAGGATAACTATGAGAACCAGATGTTGGACTAATAAATTCCTGAGTTTTGCAGGTAGGCTCCTCCTTGTGAAGACTGTGATTTTCAGCATCCAAGTGTATTGGGCAAGCATTTTTATCCTTCCCAAGAGCATCATTAAAAAAATTGAGCAGATTATGAAGAATTACTTATGGAATGGGGATGAGGCTAATAGCAAAGGGGCAAAAGTTGCTTGGAAGGATATTTGTGTTTCTCTGCATGAGGGGGGGCTAAATATCAAGTGTCTTGAGACTTGGAACAGAGCAGCTATGGCTAAGCACTTGTGGAATCTTTGCAGTAAGAAGGACAGCCTATGGATCAAATGGTGCAACATTTATAAGATCAAAGGAAGGAGCATCTGGGCTCTGAGTATCCCAAATGATTCATCATGGAGCTGGAGGAAAATCCTCAAGAGCAGAGAGAAGTTTAGAAGCAAAATAAAGACCATCATTGGGAATGGAAATCTTGCTTTTATGTGGTTTGATAATTGGCACCCTAATGGCCCGTTGCACCCCTTATATGGGGGAAACATTGTGTATGACTCTGCTAGTAATCTAAAAGCAAAAGTTTCTGATTTTATCCACCACTTGGAGTGGAGATGGCCTTCAACTGTGACTTGGGAGCTGAATGAAGTTAAGAATGCTATTCTTCCTACTATTCAGGATGCAAATGATATTGTTGTGTGGCTGCCCTCTAATAATGGGAAGTTCACCATAGCTTCTGCTTGGGATCTTTTAAAGGCACATAAGCCTATGGTTAACTGGAGCAAGTTTGTGTGGAGTAAGGTGTGCATCCCCAAATGCTCTTTCATTACATGGTTGGTGGTTAGGAGGGCCATCAACACTAAAGTTAAGTTACATGAGTGGGGGGTTTCTATGGATGACCTGTGTGAGTTATGTGGGAATGAGAGTGAGACATATAACCACCTGTTCACCCAGTGCAGCCTTAGTAAAAGTATATGGCATGAGGTGTGGCTAAGAAACCAATGCTATAGGGATTCCATGGATTTAAATAGTGAGTTGGATAAGGCTACTATTAACCACTCTACTAAGACTCTATGCGATAAGATAAGATCCTTATCCTTTACTACTACTATCTACTGTATTTGGATGGAAAGGAATGCGAGATGCTTCAAGCATGTCTCCAATTCCCTTGACTCCATTGTGAAGGGTATTGAAAACATGGTTCGAGCAAAAGTGCTTACTTGGAAAAAGGACAGAAGGAACTATGCAAACTGGATGGCTTGTATGTACTGGAACATTCCTGAAGATAGTCTTCTGTACTATGGATTAGGCTAGATTTTGGCTCTTCTTGTTGTTTTGTTTGCCTTTGGGGTATGCCCTGGGGTTCCTTTTCTTTTGTTAAGGTTTTTTCCTCTGTAAATTCTTAGTTTTTTTTATATACTCAATCCTTCCCCAAAAAAAAGAAAAACATGGCGTTAGAGGGTGAAAACCGAAACAGTCCCCGAACGGCCCCGTGGGTGGCACCAACACCTCCCACAGGACCAATGTAACTCGTAGGAACTAACCCCAGAGCCGCGGGACTCCCGGTTTGAGAATTCAACGATAATTTGCATATTTCTAGACTTAGGCTTAATAACATGGCGTTAGAGGGTGAAAACTCGAAACAACCCTCTAACGGCCCCGTAGGTGGCACCAACACCTCCCACGGGACCAATGTAACTCGTAGGAACTAACCCCGCAGCCACGAGACTCCCGGTTTGAGAATACGACGATAATTTGCATATTTCTATACTTAGGCTTAAAAACATGGTGTTAGAGGGTGAGAACTCAAAACAGCCCCTGAACGTCCCCGTGGGTGGCACCAACACCTCCCACGGGACATTTGTAACTCATAGGAACTGACCCCGCAGCCGCGGGAGTCCCGATTTGAGAATACGACGGTAATTTGCATATTTCTATACCTTCATCCTTTGTTTGGGGACCGTGTTATCTATGACGCTGCTAGTAACCATAAGGCTATGGTTGCTGATTACATTGTCGAGGACAGGTGGAGATGGCCAACGGTGGTTACGTGGGAGCTCCTGGATATTAGGAATGCGGCTTTGCTCGGCATTAGGCATGATACTGCTGATGAGGTGGTCTGGATCCCCAACCAGAAGGATTTTTCTATCAGATCAGCCTATGATGAGATGACCCCCACCCTCCCACCTGCTCCCTGGCATAATATTGTGTGGAATAAGACTAATATTCCTAAATGCGCTTTTGTCCTTTGGATGATTTGTAAGGACGCTATACACACTAAATACAAGCTCCATAACTGGGGCATCTCGGAGGATAACGTGTGCTGCAGCTGCTCCAATGGAGTCGAGTCCATACCTCACGTGTTCAATGAGTGTCCAGTTGCTAAGGAGGTTTGGGAGGAGGTGAGAACCAGGAATCAGGAATACAGAGAGGCTTTGGATTGGGATGGCGAGATGACTCATGCTATTTCTTGTTACAGTGGGACTAGTTTTTATAATCGTATTAGGAATATTTCCTTCTCTTCTACTGTGTACTGCCTATGGATGGAGCGTAACGCTAGACATTTTAAGCGTGTGGCCAAAAGAACGGATGTCATTGACAGAGATATCGAGGTTATGATTAGATCGAGAGTCGCAATGTGGAGCAGGGGGACGAGGAGATTTGAGAACTGGATGGCTTGCATGAACTGGGGTATCCCGGAGAGTGCTCTTGATTAGGGGACTGCGGGGTGTGGGGCTTCTCGCACTTTTTTTTCCAGTTGTTTTGTTTTTATCTCCTTTGGGGTATACCCCTAGGGGAGGCGCTGGGTTTCATCCCTATGTGTACTTGTTGTAGTTGCAGTTGTTGATATATATACATAATGTTTCCCAAAAAAAAAACATGGCGTTAGAGGGTGATAATTCGAAACAGCCCCCGAACGTCCCCGTGGGTGGCACCAACACCTCCCACGGGACCAATGTAACTCGTAGGAACTGACCCCGCAGCCGCGGGACTCTCAGTTTGAGAATACGACGGTAATTTGCATATTTCTAGACTTAGGCTTAAAAACATGGCGTTAGGGTTATTAGAAGAATCGACCAACTTTTGAAGGACTTCTTGTGGACGGGTTCTGATTCCAAACATACGGGGGCGAAGGTGTCGTGGGATGATCTGACGTGCAGTCCTGAGGAAGGGGGGTTGGGCATAAAGAATGTGGAATTATGGAACAGAGCTGCTATTCTTAAGCTTCTGTGGAACCTCTGTAGTAAGAAGGATTGCCTATGGGTCAAATGGTGTAATGTGTATAAGATCAAGAATAGAAGTATTTGGGCCATTAGTATTCCAAGTGACTCTTCTTGGTGTTGGAGGAAACTGATGCAGTTGAGGGAGGTGGCCAAGCCTCTTATCAGGTCCAATATTGGCAATGGCGAAGATACCTTTGTGTGGCACGACAACTGGCATCCGTTAGGTCCTCTATTTGATCGTTATGGGGGAAGACTTATTTACGATGCGGCTAGCAATCACAAAGCTAGAGTGGCGGACTTTATTTATGGGGAGAGATGGAGGTGGCCTTCTTCTGTTACTTGGGAGCTTTTGGAGATTAGGAATGCTGAGCTACCGAGTATTCGCCAAGGGGTTAGTGATGAGGTGGTGTGGAATTCCAATCGGGATGGTTTCTCCATTGGGGCAGCGTTTGCGGCTCTTACTATTGCTCGTCCTGTGTTCAATTGTCATAAGTTGATTTGGAATAAGAATAATATACCAAAATGTGCTTTTAGTTTATGGATCATATGTAGGGATGCTCTACACACGAGAGATAAACTGTTTAGATGGGGTATTTCCAACAGTAACTTGTGTTGTACTTGTGGCGAGGAGGTGGAGAACCGGGAACACTTGTTTTTAGAGTGTAAAATTGCCAAAGAGGTTTGGCGCGAGGTCAGATTTAAGAACCAGGAGGACAGAGAGGCACTTAACTGGGAGGGCGAGCTGGGGTTTGCTAGTTCCGAATATGTGGGCAAGAGCTTCTATAATAGACTTAGGTGTATTTCCTTTTCCACCACTATCTATTGTCTTTGGTTGGAAAGGAATGCGAGATTTTTCCAAGGAAGGGCCAAGGATTGTGAGATGATTGTCAGAGATATTGTTGCTATGGTTTGTGCGAGGGCCTCTAAGTGGAAGAACAATAGGAGAAGCTTCACCAACTGGATGGCATGTATGAACTGGGACATCCCCGAATCGGTGTTATCTTAGTTGATTTGTTTTGTGTTTGGTAGTTTGTGTCCTTTGGGGTATGCCCCTAGGACTGTGGTTCCCCCTTGTTTATTGTTTGTAAATTGCTTTCCTGAGTTCTAATATACATAATTTTTCCCAAAAAAAAAAAAACATGGCGTTAGAGGGTGAGAACTCGAAACATCCCCTGAACGTCCCCGTGGGTGGCACCAACACGTCCCACGGGAACAATATAACTCGTAGGAACTGACCCCGCAGCCGCGGGACTCCCGGTTTGAGAATACGACAGTAATTTGCATATTTCTAGACTTACGCCTAAAAACATGGCGTTAGAGGGTGAGAACTCGAAACAGCCCCCGACGGCCACGTGGGTGGCACCAACACCTCCCACGGGGGCAATGTAACTCGTAGTAACTTACCCCGCAGCCGCGGGAGTTCCGGTTTGAGAATACAACGGTAATTTGCATATTTCTAGACTTTGGCAAAACATGGCGTTAGAGGGTGAAAACTCGAAACAGCCCCCAAACGGTCCCGTGGGTGGCACCAACACCTCCCACGGGGCCAATGTAACTCGTAGGAACTGACCACGCAGCCGCGGGTCTCCTGGTTTGAGAGTACGACGGTAATATGCGTATTTCTAGACTTAGGCTTAAAAACATGACGTTAGAGGGTGAAAACTCGAAACAGCCCCCGAACGGCCCCGTGGGTGGCACCAACACCTCCCACGGGGCCAATGTAACTCGTAGGAAGTGACCCCGCAGCCGCGGGACTCCCGGTTTGAGAGTACGATGGTAATTTGCAAATTTCTAGACTTAAGCAAAACGTGGCGTTAGAGGGTGAAAACCCGAAACAGTCCCCGAATGTCCCCGTGGGAGGCACAAACACCTCCCACTGGACCAATGTAACTCGTAGGAACTGACCCCGCAGCCGCGAGACTCCCGGTTTGAGAATACGACGATAATTTGCATATTTCTAGACTTAGGCTTAAAAACATGGCGTTAAAGGGTGAGAACTCGAAACAGCCCCCGAACGTCCCCGTGGGTGGCACCAACACCTCCCACGGGAAATTTGTAACTCGTAGGAACTGACCCCGCAGCCGCGGGAGTCCCGGTTTGAAAATACGACGGTAATTTGCATATTTCTATACTTAGGCTTAAAAACATGGCGTTATAGGGTGAGAACTCGAAACAGCCCCCGAACGGCCACGTGGGTGGCACCAACACCTCCCACGGGGACAATGTAACTCGTAGGAACTGACCCCGCAGCCGCGGGAGTTCCGGTTTGAGAA
This sequence comes from Sambucus nigra, assembly GCA_949130495.1. Lineage (NCBI taxonomy): Eukaryota > Viridiplantae > Streptophyta > Magnoliopsida > Dipsacales > Adoxaceae > Sambucus > Sambucus nigra. Next base: position 406,401 of record CASBWL010000580.1, on the reverse strand, counting down.
TACAACGATAATTTCCATATTTCTAGACTTAGGCTTAAAAACATGGCGTTAGAGGGTGAGAACTCGAAACATCCCCTTAACGTCCCCGTGGGTGGCACCAACACCTCCCACGGGACCAATGTAACTCGTAGGAAATGACCCCGCAGCCGCGGGACTCCCGGTTTGAGAATACGACAGTAATTTGCATATTTCTAGACTTACGCCTAAAAACATGGCGTTAGAGGGTGAGAACTTGAAACAGCCCCCGAACGGCCACGTGGGTGGCAATAAAACCTCCCACGGGGACAATGTAACTCGTAGGAACTGACCCCGCAGCCGCGGGAGTTCCGGTTTGAGAATACAACGGTAATTTGCATATTTCTAGACTTAGGCAAAACATGGCGTTAGAGGGTGAAAACTCGAAACAGCCCCCGAACGGTCTCTTGGGTGGCACCAACACCTCCCACGGGGCCAATGTAACTCGTAGGAACTGACCACGCAGCCGCGGGTCTCCCGGTTTGAGAGTACGACGGTAGTATGTGTATTTCTAGACTTAGGCTTAAAAACATGACGTTAGAGGGTGAAAACTTGAAACAGCCCCCGAACGGCCCCGTGGGTGGCACCAACACCTCCCACGGGGCCAATGTAACTCGTAGGAACTGACCCCGCAGCCGCGGGACTCCCGGTTTGAGAGTACGATGGTAATTTGCATATTTCGACACTTAGGCTTAAAAACATGGCGTTTAAGGGTGAAAATTGAAAACAACAACCGAACGGCCCCATGGGTGGCACCAACACCTCCCACGGGACCAATGTAACTTGTAGGAACTGACCCCGCAACCGCGAGAGTTCCGGTTTGAGAATACGACGGTAATTTGCATATTTCTAGACTTAAGCAAAACGTGGCGTTAGAGGGTGAAAACCCGAAACAGTCCCCGAATGTCCCCGTGGGTGGCACAAACACCTCCCACGGAACCAATGTAACTCGTAGGAACTGACCCCAGATCCGCGGGACTCCCGGTTTGAGAATTCGACGATAATTTGCATATTTCTAGACTTAGGCTTAAAAACATGGCGTTAGAGGGTGAAAACTAGAAACAACCCTCTAACAGCCCCGTGGGTGGCACCAACACCTCCCACGGGACCAATGTAAGTCGTAGGAACTGACCCCGCAGCCGCGGGACTCCCGGTTTGAGAGTACGACGGTAACTTGCATATTTCTACACTTAGGCTTAAAAACATGGCGTTAAAGGGTGAAAACTGAATACAACTCCCGAACGACCCCATGGGTGGCACCAACACTTCCCACGGGACCAATGTAACTTGTAGGAACTGACCCCGCAGTCGCGGGAGTTCCGGTTTGAGAATACGACGGTAATTTGAATATTTCTAGACTTAAGCAAAACATGGCGTTAGAGGGTGAAAACCCGAAACAGTCTCCGAACGGCCCCGTGGGTGGCAGCAACACCTCACACGGGACCAATGTAACTCGAAGGAACTGACCCCAGAGCCGCGGGACTCCCGGTTTGAGAATTCGACAATAATTTGCATATTTCCAGAATTAGGCTTAAAAACATGGCGTTAGAGGGTTAAAACTCGAAACAACCCTCTAACGGCCCCGTGGGTGGTACCAATACCTCCCACGGGACCAATGTAACTCGTAGGAACTGATCCCGCAGCCGCGAGACTCCCGGTTTGAGAATACGACGGTAATTTGCATATTTCTAGACTAAGGCTTAAAAACATGGCGTTAGAGGGTGAGAACTCGAAACAGCCCCCGAACGGCCACGTGGGTGGCACCAACACCTCCCACGGGGCCAATGTCACTCGTAGGAACTGACCCCGAAGACGCGGGAGTTCTGGTTTGAGAATACAACGTTAATTTTCATATTTCTAGACTTAGGCAAACATGGCGTTAGAGGGTTAAAACCCAAAACAGCCCCCGAACGGTCCCGTGGGTGGCACCAACACCTCCCACGGGACAAATGTAACTCGTAGGAACTGACCCCGCAGCCGCGAGACTCCCGGTTTGAGAATACGACGATAATTTGCATATTTCTAGACTTAGGCAAAACATGGCGTTAGAGGGTGAAAACTCGAAACAGCCCCCGAACGGTCCCGTGGGTGGCACCAACACCTCCCACGGGGCCAATGTAACTCGTAGGAACTGACCACGCAGCCGCGGGTATCCCGGTTTGAGAGTACGACGGTAATATGCGTATTTCTAGACTTAGGCTTAAAAACATGACGTTAGAGGGTGAAAACTCGAAACAACCCCTGAACGGCCCCGTGGGTGGCACCAACACCTCCCACGGGACCAATGTAACTCGTAGGAACTGACCCCGCAGCCGCGGGAGTTCCGTTTTGAGAATACGACGGTAATTTGCATATTTCTAGACTTAAGAAAAACATGGCGTTAGAGGGTGAAAACCCGAAACAGTCCCCGAACGGCCCCGTGGGTGGCACCAACACCTCCCACAGGACCAATGTAACTCGTAGAAACTAACCCCAGAGCCGCGGGACTCCCGGTTTGAGAATTCAACGATAATTTGCATATTTCTAGACTTAGGCTTAATAACATGGCGTTAGAGGGTGAAAACTCGAAACAACCCTCTAACGGCCTCGTAGGTGGCACCAACACCTCCCACGGGACCAATGTAACTCGTAGGAACTAACCCCGCAGCCGCGAGACTCCCGGTTTGAGAATACGACGATAATTTGCATATTTCTATACTTAGGCTTAAAAACATGGTGTTAGAGGGTGAGAACTCAAAACAGCCCCTGAACGTCCTCGTGGGTGGCACCAACACCTCCCACGGGACATTTGTAACTCATAGGAACTGACCCCGCAGCCGCGGGAGTCCCGATTTGAGAATACGACGGTAATTTGCATATTTCTATACCTTCATCCTTTGTTTGGGGACCGTGTTATCTATGACGCTGCTAATAACCATAAGGTTATGGTTGCTGATTACATTGTCGAGGATAGGTGGAGATGGCCAACGGTGGTTACGTGGGAGCTCCTGGATATTAGGAATGCGGCTTTGCCCGGCATTAGGCATGATACTGCTGATGAGGTGGTCTGGATCCCCAACCAGAAGGATTTTTCTATCAGATCAGCCTATGATGAGATGACCCCCACCCTCCCACCTGCTCCCTGGCATAATATTGTGTGGAATAAGACTAATATTCCTTAATGCGCTTTTGTCCTTTGGATGATTTGTAAGGACGCTATACACACTAAGGACAAGCTCCATAACTGGGGCATCTCGGAGGATAACATGTGCTGCAGCTGCTCCAATGGAGTCGAGTCCATACCTCACGTGTTCAATGAGTGTCCAGTTGCTAAGGAGGTTTGGGAGGAGGTGAGAACCAGGAATCAGGAATACAAAGAGGCTTTGGATTGGGATGGCGAGATGACTCATGCTATTTCTTGTTACAGTGGGACTAGTTTTTATAATCGTATTAGGAATATTTCCTTCTCTTCTACTGTGTACTGCCTATGGATGGAGCGTAACGCTAGACATTTTAAGCGTGTGGCCAAAAGCACGGATGTCATTGTCAGAGATATCGAGGTTATGATTAGAGCGAGAGTCGCAATGTGGAGCAGGGGGACGAGGAGATTTGAGAACTGGATGGCTTGCATGAACTGGGGTACCCCGGAGAGTGCTCTTGATTAGGGGACTGCGGGGTGTGGGGCTTCTCGCACTTTTTTTTCCAGTTGTTTTGTTTTGCTCTCCTTTGGGGTATACCCCTAGGGGAGGCGCTGGGTTTCATCCCTATGTGTACTTGTTGTAGTTGCAGTTGTTGATATATATACATAATGTTTCCCAAAAAAAAACATGGCGTTAGAGGATGATAACTCGAAACAGCCCCCGAACGTCCCCGTGGGTGGCACCAACACCTCCCACGGGACCAATGTAACTCGTAGGAACTGACCCCGAAACCGCGGGACTCTCGGTTTGAGAATACGACGATAATTTGCATATTTCTAGACTTAGGCTTAAAAACATGGCGTTAAAGGGTGAGAACTCGAACCAGCCCGCGAACGGCCACGTGGGTGGCACCAACACCTCCCACGGGGACAATGTAACTCTTAGGAACTGACCCCGCAGCCGCGGGAGTTACGGTTTGAGAATACAATGGTAATTTGTATATTTCTAGACTTAGGCAAAACATGGCGTTAGAGGGTGAAAACCCAAAACAGCCCCCGAACGGTCCCGTGGGTGGCACCAACACCTCCCATGGGGCCAATGTAACTCGTAGGAACTGACCCCGCAGCCGCGGGAGTTCCGGTTTGAGAATACAACGATAATTTGCATATTTCTAGACTTAGGCAAAACATGGCGTTAGAGGGTGAAAACCCGAAACAGCCCTCGAACGGTCCCGTGGGTAGCACCAACACCTCCCACGGGAGCAATGTAACTTGTAGGAACTGACCCCAGAGCCGCGGGACTCCCGGTTTGAGAATTCGATGATAATTTGCATATTTCTAGACTTAGGCTTAAAAACATGGCGTTAGAGGGTGAAAACTCGAAACAACCCTCTAACGGCCCCGTGGGTGGCACCAATACCTCCCACGGGACCAATGTAACTCGTAGGCACTGACCCCGCAGCCGCGAGACTCCCGGTTTGAGAATACGATGATAATTTGCATATTTCTAGACTTAGGCTTAAAAACATGGCGTTAGAGGGTGAGAACTCGAAACAGCCCCCGAACGTCCCCGTGGGTGACACCAACACCTCCCACGGGATCAATGTAACTCGTAGGAACTGACCCCACAGCCGCGGGACTCTCGGTTTGAGAATACGATGGTAATTTGCATATTTCTAGACTTAGGCTTAAAAACATGGCGTTAAAGGGTGAGAACTCGAAACAGCCCCCGAACGTCCCCGTGGGTGGCACCAACACCTCCCATGGGGCCAATGTAACTCGTAGGAACTGACCCCGCAGCCGCGGGAGTTCCGGTTTGAGAATACAACGATAATTTGCATATTTCTAGACTTAGGCAAAACATGGCGTTAGAGGGTGAAAACCCGAAACAGCCCTCGAACGGTCCCGTGGGTAGCACCAACACCTCCCACGGGAGCAATGTAACTTGTAGGAACTGACCCCAGAGCCGCGGGACTCCCGGTTTGAGAATTCGATGATAATTTGCATATTTCTAGACTTAGGCTTAAAAACATGGCGTTAGAGGGTGAAAACTCGAAACAACCCTCTAACGGCCCCGTGGGTGGCACCAAAACCTCCCACGGAACCAATGTAACTCGTAGCAACTGACCCCGCAGCCGCGAGACTCCCGGTTTGAGTATAAGACGATAATTTGTATAGTTCTAGACTTAGGCTTAAAAATATGGCGTTAGAGGGTGAGAACTCGAAACAGCCCCCGAACATCCCCGTGGGTGGCACCAACACCTCCCACGGGGCCAATGTAACTCGTAGGAACTGACCACGCAACCGCGGGTCTCCCGGTATGAGAGTATGACGGTAATTTTCATATTTCTGGACTTAGGGATAAACACATGGCATTAGAGGGTGAGAACTCGAAGCAGCCCTCTAACGGAACCGTGGGTTGCTCCAACACCTCCCACGGAACCAATGTAACTCGTAGGAACTGACCCCGCAGCCGCGGGTCTCCCGGTTTGAGAATTCGACGGTAATTTGCATATTTCTAGACTTAGGCTTAAAATATGACGTTAGAGGGTGAAAACTCGAAACAGCCACCGAACGGCCCCGTGGGTGGCACCAACACCTACCACGGGACCAATGTAACTCGTAGGAACTGACCCCACAGCCACGGGTCTCCCGATTTGAGGATACGATGGTAATTTGCATATTTCTAGACTTAGGCTTAAAAACCTGATGTTAGAGGGTGAAAACACGAAATAGCCCCGAAACGGCCCTGTGGGTGGCACCAACACCTCCCACGGTACCAATGTAACTCGTAGGATTTGACCCTGTAGCCGCGGGTCTCCCGATTTCATAATACGACGGTAATTTGTATATTTCTAGACTTAGGCTTAAAAACATAGCGTTAGAGGGTGAAAACTCGAAACAACCCCCGAACGGCCTCGTGGGTGGCACCAACACCTCCCACGGGACCAATGTAACTCGTAGGAACTGACCACGCAGCCGCGGGTCTCCCGGTATGAGAGTACGACGGTAATTTGCATATTTCTAGACTTAGGCTTAAAAACATGACGTTAGAGGGTGAAAATTCGAAACAGCCCCTGAACGGCCCCGTGGGTGGCACCAACACCTTCCACGGGGCCAACGTAACTCATAGGAACTGACCCCGCAGCCGCGGGACTCCCGGTTTGAGAGTACGACGGTAATTTGCATATTTCTACACTTAGGCTTAAAAACATGGCGTTAAAGGGTGAAAATTGAAAACAACCCCCGAACGGCCCCGTGGGTGGCACCAACACCTCCCACGGGACCAATGTAACTCGTAGGAACTGACCCCGCAGCCGCGGGACTCCCGGATTGAGAATACGACGCTAATTTGTATATTTCTAGACTCAGGCATAAAAAGAGGACGTTATTGGGGGGAAACCCGAAACAACCCCCGAACGGCCCCGTGGGTGGCACCAACACCTCCCACGGGACCAATGTAACTCGTAGGAACTGACCCCGCAGCCGCGAGACTCCCGGTTTGAGAATACCACGATAATTTGCATATTTCTAGAGTTAGGCTTAAAAACATGGCGTTAGAGGGTGACAACTCGAAACAGCCCCCGAACGTCCCCGTCGGTGGCACCAACACCTCCCACGGGACATTTTCAACTCGTAGGAACTGACCCCGTAGCCGCGGGAGTCCCGGTTTGAGAATACGACGGTAATTTTCATATTTCTAGACTTAGGCTTAAAAACATGGCGTTAGAGGGTGAGAACTCGAAACAGCCCCCGAACGTCCCCGTGGGTGGCACCAACACCTCCCACGGGACCGATGTAACTCGTAGGAACTAACCCCGCAGCCGCGGGACTCCCGGTTTGAGAATACGACGGTAATTTGCATATTTCTATACTTAGGCTTAAAAACATGTCGTTTAAAGGGTGAGAACTCGAAACAGCCCCCAAACGGTCCCGTGGGTGGCACCAACACCTCCCACGGGGCCAATGTAACTCGTAGAAACTGACCGCGCAGCCGCGGGACTCCCGATTTGAGAATACGATGGTAATTTGTATATTTCTACACTTAGGCATAAAAAGAGGGCGTTAGTGGGGGAGAACCCGAAACAGCCCCCGAACGGCCCCGTGGGTGGCACCAACACCTCCCACGGGACCAATGTAACTCGTAGGAACTGACCGCGCAGTCGCGGGTGTCCCGGTTTGAGAATACGACGATAATTTGCATATTTCTAGAATTAGGCATAAAAAGAGAGCGTTAATGGGGGAAAATCCGAAACAGCTTCCGACCCTCCCCGTGGGTGGCACCAATACCTCCCACGGGACCAATGTAACTCGTAGGAACTGACCCTGCTGCCACGGGTCTCCCGGTTTGATAATACGACGGTAATTTATATATTTCTAGACTTAGGCTTAAAAAAATGGCGTTAGAGGGTGAAAACTCGAAACAACCCCCGAACGGCCCTGTGGGTGGCACCAACACCTCCCACGGGGCCAATGTAACTCGTAGGAACTGACCACGCAGCCGCGGGTCTCCCGGTATGAGAGTACGACGGTAATTTGCATATTTGTAGACTTAGGCATAAAAACATGGCGTTAGAGGGTGAGAACTCGAAACAGCCCTCTAACGGAACCGTGGGTGGAACCAGCACCTCCCACGGGACCAATGTAACTCGTAGGAACTGACCCCGCAGCCGCGGGACTCCCGGTTTGAGAATACGACGGTAATTTGCATATTTCTAGACTTAGGCTTAAAACATGACGTTAGAGGGTGAAAACTCGAAACAGCCACCGAACGGCCCCGTGGGTGGCAACAACACCTCCCACGGGACCAATGTAACTCGTAGGAAATGACCCCACAGCCACGGGTCTCCCGATTTGAGGATACGAAGGTAATTTGCATTTTTCTAGACTTAGGCTTGAAAATCTGACGTTAGAGGGTGAAAACACAAAACAGCCCCCAAACGGCCCTGTGGGTGGCACAACACCTCCTACGGTACCAATGTAACTCGTAGGAACGGACAGTGAAGCCGCGGGTCTCCCGATTTGATAATACGACGGTAATTTATATATTTCTAGACTTAGGCTTAAAAACATAGCGTTAGAGGGTGAAAACTCGAAACAACCCCCGAACTGCCCCGTGGGTGGCACCAACACCTCCCACGGGACCAATGTAACTCATAGGAACTGAACACGGATCCGAGGGTCTCCCGGTATGAGAGTACGACGGTAATTTGCATATTTCTAGACTTAGGCTTAAAAACATGACGTTAGAGGGTGAAAACTCGAAACAGCCCCCGAACGGCCCCGTGGGTGGCACCAACACCTCCCACGGGGCCAATGTATCTCATAATAACTGACCCTGCAGCCGCGGGACTCCCGGTTTGAGAGTACGACGGTAATTTGCATATTTCGACACTTAGGCTTAAAAACATGGCGTTAAAGGGTGAAAACTCAAAACAACCCCCGAACGGTCCCGTGGGTGGCACCAACACCTCCCACGGGACAAATGTAACTCGTAGGAACTAACCCCGCAGCCGCAAGACTCCCGGTTTGAGAATACGACGATAATTTGAATATTTCTAGACTTAGGCTTAAAAACATGGCGTTAGAGGGTGAGAAATCGAAACAACCCTCTAACGGCCCCGTGGGTGGCACCAACACCTCCCACGGGACCAATGTAACTCGTAGGAACTGACCCCGCAGCCGCGGGAGTCCCGGTTTGAGAATACGACGGTAATTTGCATATTTCTACACTTAGGGTTAAAAACATGGCGTTAAAGGGTGAAAACTGAATACATCCCCCGAACGACCCTGTGGGGGGTACCAACACCTCCCACGAGACCAATGTAACTCGTACGAACTGACCCCGCAACCGCGGGACTCCCGGTTTGAGAATACGATGGTAATTTGTATATTTCTAGACTCGGGCATAAAAAGAGGACGTTAGTGGGGGAAAACCCGAAACAACCCCCGAACGGCCCCGTGGGGGGCACCAACACCTCCCACGGGACCAATGTAACTCGTTGGAACTGATCCCAGAGCCGCGGGACTCCCGGTTTGAGAATTCGATGATAATTTACATATTTCTAGACTTAGGCTTAAAAACATGGCGTTAGAGGGTGAAAACTCGAAACAACCCTCTAACGGCCCCGTGGGTGGCACTAACACCTCCCACGGGACCAATGTAACTCGTAGGAACCTACCCCGCAGCCGCGAGACTCCCAGTTTGAGAATACGACGATAATTTGCATATTTCTAGACTTAGGCTTAAAAACATGGCGTTAGAGGGTGAGAACTCGAAACAGCCCCCGAACGTTCCCGTGGGCGGCACCAACACCTCCCACGGGACATTTGTAACTCGTAGGAACTGACCCCGCAGCCGCGGGAGTCCCGGTTTGAGAATACGAGGGTAATTTTCATATTTCTAGACTTTTTTTTTTTTGGGAAAATTATGTATGTTAAAACCAAGAATAAACAACGGAACAAATTAGGGGAAGAAAACCCTCAAACCTCCAGAGGGGCATACCCCAACTGGAAAACAAAGGAAACAAATGATAAAGGACCAAACAAACCCAAAATCAATCCTACTCCAGAGAACTCTCTGGAATACCCCAGTTCATGCAAGCCATCCAATTGACGTAGCTTCTTCTCCCCTTCCCCCAAGTCATGACTCTAGCTCTCACCATCTCCTCAATCTTCTTTAAAATGGCCCCAGTATTATCCTTCGTCTTCTTATGGAATCTATTATTTCTCTCCATCCACAGGCAGTAGCATGTAGCTGAAAAGGAAATGCATCTGATACGATTAAATAACTTAGGCCCCCCATAGTTGGAGATAGCACCTTGTATCTCCCCATCCCAGTCTGTAGCCTCCCTGTATTCCTGATTCCTGAATCTCACTTCCTCCCAGACCTCCCTGGCCACTTGGCACTCGTTGAACAGGTGAGAGCAAGTCTCCACCCCATTAGAGCAGCTGCAGCAAAGGTTGTTATCGGCGATGCCCCAGCCGAAGAGCTTATTCTTCGTTTGCAAGGCGTCCCTACAGACCAGCCAAAGAATGAAGGCACACTTGGGGATATTGTTCTTGTTCCAGACTAGGTTATGCCAGGTGGTGGCAGGGAGACCCGGACTCAGAGCCTCATAAGCCGAACTAATAGTGAACCCCCGTGGCCTCGGGACCCAAACCACCTCATCCGTGGTATCAGGCCTAATACCCGGTAGCTCCGCATTCCTTATCTCAAGAAGTTCCACAGTAATCGAAGAGGGCCACCTCCAACCACTCTCAGCGATGTAATCAGCCACCAACGCCTTGTGATTGCTAGCAGCGTCATAAATAACCCTATCCCCATAGAGGGGGTGCAGGGGCCCAAGGGGGTGCCAGTTATCATGCCATAGGAAGGTCCCGTTGCCATCGCCAATGATGCACTTGATGAGAGGCCTGGTTAAGTGTCTAAGTTGCATCATTTTCCTCCAACTCCAAGTAGTGTCATTAGCAATATCGATAGCTCACAAGCTCCTCCTCTTTAATTTGTAAACATTGCACCATTTGACCCACAAACCATCCTTCTTGCTGCTGAGGTTCCAAAGGAGCTTCATAATGGCAGCTTCATTCCATCTCTCAATGTTCTTGATTCCCAATCCCCCCTCTTCAAGATTACAACACAGGTCCTTCCAAGCGACCTTAGCTCCTGATTGTTTCAAATCGGGCCCAGTCCATAAGAAGTCCTTCATAAGCTGCTCGATACAAAGGATAACTCTTTTAGGCAGGATGAACAGACTAGACCAGTACACCTGTATACCGAAGAGAACAGACTTAATGAGCTGAAGACGACCAGCCTAGCTGAGAAACCGATTGGTCCAACACTTAATCTTAGCAGTAATCCTGTCAATCAGCCTCTTGCAGTCCTCCCCCTTGAGTCTCGTAGTAATGAGGGGCACACCAAGGTACTGGAAAGGTGGCCTACTGTGAGCGAACTCTAGCATACTACCAATCTGAGTAATCCCACCCTCGTCAATGCCGGAAGAGTAGAAACTGCTCTTATTAGGGTTAGGCAGGAGCCCCGAGATGCTACAGAAATCCACAAGCGCTTTCTTAGCAACCGAACAGGAGGCAAAGTCCCCCCCCACAAAGAATAATCAGGTCGTCGGCAAAACAAAGGTGGTGAAGACCAATCTCCTTACACCGCGGGTGGATTTCTAGACTTAGGCTTAAAAACATGGCGTTAGAGGGTGAGAACTCGAAACAGCCCCCGAACGTCCCCGTGGGTGGCACCAACACCTCCCACGGGACCAATGTAACTCGTAGGAACTGACCCCGCAGCCGCGGGACTCCCGGTTTGAGAATACGACGGTAATTTGCATATTTCTATACTTAGGCTTAAAAACATGGCGTTAAAGGGTGAGAACTCGAAACAGCCCCCGAACGGCCACGTGGGTGACACCAACACCTCCCACGGGGACAATGTAACTCGTAGGAACTGACCCCGCAGCCGCAGGAGTTCCGTTTTGAGAATACAACGATAATTTCCATATTTCTAGACTTAGGAAAAACATGGCGTTAGAGGGTGAAAACCCAAAACAGCCCCCGAACGGTCCCGTGGGTGGCACCAACACCTCCCACGGGGCCAATGTAACTCGTAGGAACTGACCGCGCAGCCGCGGGACTCCCGATTTGAGAATACGATGGTAATTTTTATATTTCTACACTTAGGCATAAAAAGAGGGCGTTAGTGGGGGAGAACCCGAAACAGCCCCCGAACGGCCCCGTGGGTGGCACCAACACCTCCCACGGGACCAATGTAACTCGTAGGAACTGACCGCGCAGTCGCGGGTCTCCCGGTTTGATAATACGACGGTAATTTATATATTTCTAGACTTAGGCTTAAAAAAATGGCGTTAGAGGGTGAAAACTCGAAACAACCCCCGAACGGCCCTGTGGGTGGAACCAACACCTCCCACGGGGCCAATGTAACTCCTAGGAACTGACCACGTAGCCGTGGGTCTCCCGGTATGAGAGTACGATGGTAATTTGCATATTTGTAAACTTAAGCATAAAAACATGGCGTTAGAGGGTGAGAACTCGAAACAGCCCTCTAACGGAACTGTGGGTGGCACCAACACGTCCCACGGGACCAATGTAACTCGTAGGAACTGACCCCGCAGCCGCGGGTCTCTCGGTTTGAGAATACAACGGTAATTTGCATGTTTCTAGACTTAGGCTTAAAACATGACGTTAGAGGGTGAAAACTCGAAACAGCCCCCGAACGCCCCCGTGGGTGGCACCAGCACCTCCCACAGGACCAATGTAACTCGTAGGAACTGACCCCATAGCCACGGGTCTCCCGATTCGAGGATACGAAGCTAATTTGCATTTTTCTAGACTTAGACTTAAAAACCTGACGTTAGAGGGTGAAAACACAAAACAGCCCCCAAACGGCCCTGTGGGTGGCACCAACACCTCCTACGGTACCAATGTAACTCGTAGGAACTGACCATGTAGCCGCGGGTCTCCCGATTTGATAATACGACGGTAATTTGTATATTTCTAGACTTAGGCTTAAAAACATAGCGTTAGAGGGTGAAAACTCGAAACAACCCCCGAACGGCCCCGTGGGTGACACCAACACCTCCCACGGGACCAATGTAACTCGTAGGAACTGACCACGCAGCCGCGGGTCTCCCGGTATGAGAGTACGACGGTAATTTTCATATTTCTAGACTTAGGCTTAAAAACATGACGTTAGAGGGTGAAAACTCGAAACAGCCCCCGAACGGCCCCGTGGGTGGCACCAACACCTCCCACGGGGCCAATGTAACTCAGAGGAACTGACCCCGCAACCGCGGGACTCCCGGTTTGAGAGTACGACGGTAATTTGCATATTTCGACACTTAGGCTTAAAAACATGGCGTTAAAGGGTGAAAATTGAAAACAACCCCCGAACGGCCCCGTGGGTGGCACCAACACCTCCCACGGGACCAATGTAACTCGTAAGAACTGACCCCGGAGCCGCGGGAGTTCCGGTTTGAGAATACGACGGTAATTTGCATATTTCTAGACTTAAGCAAAACGTGGCGTTAGAGGGTGAAAACCCGAAACAGTCCCCGAATGTCCCCGTGGGTGGCACGAACACCTCCCACGGGACCAATGTAACTCGAAGGAACTGACCCCAGATCCGCGGGACTCCCGGTTTGAGAATTCGATGATAATTTGCATATTTCTAGACTTAGGCTTAAAAACATGGCGTTAGAGGGTGAAAACTCGAAACAACCCTCTAACGGCCCCGTGGGTGGCACTAACACCTCCCACGGGACCAATGTAACTCGTAGGAACTGACGCCGCAGCCACGATACTCCCGGTTTGAGAATACGACGATAATTTGCATATTTCTAGACTTAGGCTTAAAAACATGGCGTTAAAGGGTGAGAACTCGAAACAGCCCCCGAACGTCCCCGTGGGTGGCACCAACACCTCCCACGGGACATTTTCAACTCATAGGAACTGACCCCGCAGCCGCGGGAGTCCCGGTTTGAGAATACGACGGTAATTTTCATATTTCTAGACTTAGGCTTAAAAACATGGCGTTAGAGGGTGAGAACTCGAAACAGCCCCCGAACGTCCCCGTGGGTGGCACCAACACCTCCCACGAGACCAATGTAACTCGTAGGAACTGACCCCGCAGCCGCGGGACTCCCGGTTTGAGAATACGACGGTAATTTGCATATTTCTATACTTAGGCTTAAAAACATGTCGTTTAAAGGGTGAGAACTCGAAACAGCCCCCGAACGGCCACGTGGGTGGCACCAACACCTCCCACGGGGACAATGTAACTCGTAGGAACTGACCCCGCAGCCGCGGGAATTACGGTTTGAGAATACAACGATAATTTCCATATTTCTAGACTTAGGAAAAACATGGCGTTAGAGGGTGAAAACCCAAAACATCCCCAAACGGTCCCGTGGGTGGCACCAACACCTCCCACGGGGCCAATGTAACTCGTAGAAACTGACCGCGCAGCCGCGGGACTCCCGATTTGAGAATACGATGGTAATTTGTATATTTCTACACTTAGGCATAAAAAGAGGGCGTTAGTGGGGGAGAACCGGAAACAGACCCCGAACGGCCCCGTGGGTGGCACCAACACCTCCCACGGGACCAATGTAACTCGTAGGAACTGACCGCGCAGTCGCGGGAGTCCCGGATTGAGAATACGATGATAATTTGCATATTTCTAGAATTAGGAATAAAAAGAGGGCGTTAATGGGGGAAAATCCGAAACAGCTTCCGACCCTCCCCGTGGGTGGCACCAATACCTCCCACGGGACCAATGTAACTCGTAGGAACTGACCCTGCTGCCGCGGGTCTCCCGATTTGATAATACGACGGTAATTTATATATTTCTAGACTTAGGCTTAAAAAAATGGCGTTAGAGGGTGAAAACTCGAAACAACCCCCGAACGGCCCAGTGGGTGGCACCAACACCTCCCACGGGGCCAATGTAACTCGTAGAAACTGACCACGCAGCCGCGGGTCTCCCGGTATGAGAGTACGACGGTAATTTGCATATTTGTAGACTTAGGCATAAAAACATGGCGTTAGACTGTGAGAACTCGAAACAGCCCTCTAACGGAACCGTGGGTGGCACCAGCACCTCCCACGGGACCAATGTAACTCGTAGGAACTGACACCGCAGCCGCGGGTCTCCCAGTTTGAGAATACGACGGTAATTTGCATATTTCTAGACTTAGGCTTAAAAACATGTCGTTTAAAGGGTGAGAACTCGAAACAGCCACCGAACGGCCACGTGGGTGGCACCAACACCTCCCACGGGGACAATGTAACTCGTAGGAACTGACCCCGCAGCCGCGGGAGTTACGGTTTGAGAATACAACGATAATTTCCATATTTCTAGACTTAGGAAAAACATGGCGTTAGAGGGTGAAAACCCAAAACATCCCTCGAACGGTCCCGTGGGTGGCACCAACACCTCCCACGGGGCCAATGTAACTCGTAGAAACTGACCGCGCAGCCGCGGGACTCCCGATTTGAGAATACGATGGTAATTTGTATATTTCTACACTTAGGCATAAAAAGAGGGCATTAGTGGGGGAGAACCCGAAACAGCCCCCGAACGGCCCCGTGGGTGTCACCAACACCTCCCACGGGACCAATGTAACTCGTAAGAACTGACCGCGCAGTCGCGGGAGTCCCGGTTTGAGAATACGATGATAATTTGCATATTTCTAGAATTAGGCATAAAAAGAGGGCGTTAATGGGGGAAAATCCGAAACAGCTTCCGACCCTCCCCGTGGGTGGCACCAATACCTCCCATGGGACCAATGTAACTCGTAGGAACTGACCCTGCTGCCGCGGGTCTCCCGATTTGATAATACGACGGTAATTTATATATTTCTAGACTTAGGCTTAAAAAAATGGCGTTAGAGGGTGAAAACTCGAAACAACCCCCGAACGGCCCTGTGGGTGGCACCAACACCTCCCACGGGGCCAATGTAACTCGTAGGAACTGACCACGCAGCCGCGGGTCTCCCGGTATGAGAGTACGACGGTAATTTGCATATTTGTAGACTTAGGCTTAAAAACATGGCGTTAGAGGGTGAGAACTCGAAACAGCCCCCGAACGGCCACGTGGGTGGCACCAGCACCTCCCACGGGACCAATGTAACTCATAGGAAATGACCCCGCAGCCGCGGGTCTCCCGGTTTGAGAATACGACGGTAATTTGCATCTTTCTAGACTTAGGCTTAAAACATGACGTTAGAGGGTGAAAACTCGAAACAGCCACCGAACGGCCCCGTGGGTGGCAACAACACCTCCCACGGGACCAATGTAACTCGTAGGAAATGACCCCATAGCCACGGGTCTCCCGATTTGAGGATACGAAGGTAATTTACATTTTTCTAGACTTAGGCTTAAAAATCTGACGTTAGAGGGTGAAAACACAAAACAGCCCCCAAACGGCCCTGTGGGTGGCACACACCTCCCACGGTACCAATGTAACTCGTAGGAACTGACCATGTAGCCGCGGGTATCCCGATTTGATAATACAACGGTAATTTTCAT
The DNA here is from genome assembly GCA_949130495.1 of Sambucus nigra. Classification (NCBI taxonomy): domain Eukaryota; kingdom Viridiplantae; phylum Streptophyta; class Magnoliopsida; order Dipsacales; family Adoxaceae; genus Sambucus; species Sambucus nigra. The sequence continues at coordinate 390,212 of CASBWL010000580.1, read as the reverse complement.
ATTTCTAGACTTAGGCTTAAAAACATAGCGTTAGAGGGTGAAAACTCGAAACAACCCCCGAACAGCCCCGTGGGTGGCACCAACACCTCCCACGGGACCAATGTAACTCGTAGGAACTGACCACGCAGCCGCGGGTCTCCCGGTATGAGAGTACGATCGTAATTTTCATATTTCTAGACTTTTTTTTTTTTTTTGGGAATTTAATTGTATATAAAAAAACCAAAAGAAATACAGAGGAAGAAACCCCTCCACAGAACAATAAAACCCTAGGGCATACCCCACAGGCAAACAGGCCAACCAGGCAGGAACCAAACAAAGCCTAAACTAGAAGCTTATCTTCAGGGATGTTCCAGTACATACAAGCCATCCAGTTAGAATAACTCCTTCTGTCCTTTTTCCACGTGAGAGCTTTTGCTCTAACCATGTTTTCAATACCCTTAATAATAGAATCAAGGGAATTGGAGACATGCTTAAAGCATCTAGAGTTCCTCTCCATCCAAATGCAATAGATAGTGGTAGTAAAAGAAAGGGACCTAATCTTGTCACAAAGGGTCTTCGTAGAATGGTTAACAGTAGCCAAACCCAACTCACTATTCAGACCCTTGGCATCCCTGTAATATTGGTTCCTAAGCATCACCTCATCCCATATACATTTACTAAGGCTGCACTGAGAGAACAAATGGTTATATGTTTCCCTTTCATTCCCACATAACTCACACAGGTCATCCACAGAAACTCCCCAATCATGTAATTTAACTTTAGTGTTGATGGCCTTCCTAAACACCAACCAAGTAATGAAAGAGCATTTAGGGATACAAACCTTACTCCACACAAACTTGCTCCAGTTGACCATAGGCTTATGGGCCTTTAAGAGATCCCAAGCGGACGCAATGGTGAACATACCATGACTAGATGGGAGCCAAACAACAGTATCAGTTCCCTCGTGGATTGTAGGAAGAGTAGCATTCTTCACTTCATTCAGTTCCCATGTCACTCTTGAAGGCCATCTCCACTCCAAATGGTGTATAAAATCTGACACTTTAGCTTTTAGATTGCTAGCAGAGTCATAGACAATGTTATCCCCATAAAGGGTGTGTAAAGGGCCATTAGGGTGCCAATAATCGAACCACATAAATGCATGCGCACCATTCCCAATGCAGGTCTTGATTTGACTTCTAAACTTCTCTCTGTTCTTGAGAATTTTCCTCCAACTCCATGAAGAATCATTTGGGATACTCAAAGCCCATATGCTCCTTCCTTTGATCTTGTAAGTATTACACCACTTGATCCATAAGTTGTCCTTCTTACTACAAAGATTCCACAAATGCTTCGCCATAGCCGCTCTGTTCCAAGTCTCTAAACATTTAATATTGAGCCCTCCTTCATCAAGAGAAACACAAAGATCCACCCAAGCAACTTTAGCCCCTTTGCTATTAGCCTCATCCCCTTTCCATAAGTAATTTCTCATAATTTGCTCAATCTTCTTAATAATACTCTTGGGCAGAATAAAAATGCTAGCCCAATACACTTGAATGCTGAAAATCACAGTCTTCACTAGAAGGAGCCTACCTGCAAAACTCAAGAAGGTCCAACATCTGGTTCTCATTGTAATTCTATCCACCAAGTGAGAGCAGTCCTCCTTCTTCAACCTAGTAGTGATGAGAGGAACCCCAAGATATCGAAATGGAGGGGTCCCAATCTGAATGCCAAGAATAGTTGAAATGTCCTGAACCTCATCCTCATTAATCCCAGCAGTGAAAAGGTTGCTCTTCTCTAAGTTGATCATCAACCCAGATAAGGAGCTAAACTTTGATATTGCCTCCTTCACAATACTGCAGGAAACAATGTCCCCTCCAGCAAAGACAATTAAATCATCAGCAAAACTAAGGTGAGTCAAAGCTATCTCCTTGCATCTAGGGTGAAAACTGAACAGGTCTGATTCAGTAGCTTTAGAAATAACCCCAGAGAAAACCTCCATCACAAGCAAGAAAAGGTAGGGAGAGATAGGGTCCCCCTGCCTGAGCCCTCTTTTCCCATGAAAGAAGCCCTTAAGTTCCCCATTCATGCTAATGGAGAATCTCGTAGTAGTCACACATTTGGTGATCCACCCAATGACTTTGGATGGGAAACCAACATGGGCCAACAGCTTAATCAAAAAGTCCCAGCTCACAGTATCATAAGCTTTCAGAATATCAATCTTTATTGCACATCTCGGAGGCCAAGAGTCCCTATGATAGTTCTTCATTAACTCCTGTAATAACTAGATATTATCAGCAATGGATCTACCTTCAACAAAGGCAGCTTGATTAATACTAATAAGGCCAGGCATCATCTTCTTTAGCCTGCAAGTGATCACTTTGGAAATACACTTGTACAAGGTGTTACAGCAAGAGATGGGTCTGAAATCCCTCATACTCCTAGGGGTATCAACCTTTGGGATTAAAGCCAGAGCAGGAAGAAAGTCCCCGTGTCAAAGAAGAACTTTATTGCCTCACACACCTCTCTCCCAATGAGCTCCCAATTCTTTTTAAAGAAGTAGCTGTTAAACCCATCAGGGCCCGGGGCCTTGTCAGACCCAATGCTAAACATAGCTTTCTTGATCTCATCATGAGTGACCTCTTCCTCCAGGAGACAAGCCTGCTCAGGGGTTAGCTTATGCTTGATCACCTCCCCCAGGACAGCAATTCACACTGCACCCTATTCCCTAACAAGTTCTGAAAAAAACTCACAGCTTCTGTAGACACCTGCTCACTGCCTTCAATTCTCACACCAAGATCATTCTCAATGCTCACTATTTTCCTTCTAGCCCTGTTTTGGTTTACTTTCTTATGAAAGAAAGTATTGTTTTGATCGCCCAGCTGCAGCCAATTGGTTCTAGCCTTCTGTCTAAGGAAAGACTCCTCATCATTCCTTAATTCTGCATATCTGATTCTCAATTCATTAGCAGCCGCGTGCAGGCCCATATTATCACCATCTCTGTCCAGCTCACACTGAATAGCATCAAGCTTAACCTTGGTCTCAGCAACCTGAGTAGAAATCTTATTAAAGAATTTCTTATTAAAGTGCTTTAAAGAGGCTTTAACTCTATTAAGCTTGCTGTAGAGCCTCTGCATTGGATTCCCATCCACATCAACATCCCACGCATCAATGATTGTAGGCACAAATTCAACATGATTCATCCAGAAGTTGAAGAACTTGAAAGGTAAAGGGCCCCTAAGGATAGTGTTATCCACAATGGTGTCAGAAATACCACTAGGCAGGGTAATAGCATGTGAGTTGGGGAAAAATGCAGTCCACCAATCATTGTGAAGGACCCTGTCAATTCTGGACTGAACATTATTAACTCCAGTATGACTCTTATTCCAGGTGAACCACAGCCCACTATTAACCATATCATCAGCATTCAACACATTAAGACACTCATTAAACTCATCAGTTGCAGCTCTGTCAATATCCAAAATCCCTCTTTTTTCCTCTTGGCATCTGACCACATTAAAATCCCCCATGAGTAACCAAGGCCTCTCATCGACCACCATCTTATTTGCATAAAGGAATGTCCATAAACACCTCCTCTGCTCAGGCAGGTTATCACCATATATGAAAGTCGCATAGAAGGATTTACTAGTACCAACAATATTTACAAGGCAGAAAAGAGCTTGTCTATGAGAAGCAATCACATCAATCTTCAAACTATTGGGGTTCCATCCCACTATTACTCTAGCCACTCCCCCATCCATAGGGCAGTTGTGAATATACTCCCAATGATAGAAGCACATATTCTTGACAGTTTCCATGTTGTTCCTTCTAATCTTAGTCTCCACAAGACTAATAAGGTCTAGTTTATTATCTCTAATTAGCTTAACCACCTCCAACTGTTTGTGGGGAGCATTAAGACCCCTAATATTCCATGTACCCATCCTGGTCATCTAAACTTTTTGTATTTGCTGCCCGAACTCTTCTTCACCTTGTTGTTGCTGCTGCACACCTCTTTCCCATCCCTTCTGATGACACCTCCAAATCTCCCCTAATCAAGCTCATCCACTGCTTTAATTTTAAGGACCAGCCCTGTAAGGGCAGGGGTAGTAACAAGAGTAGAGTCCTCCAAAACCTCTAGAATGCCAAACTGATTAGAGGTTGTAACCTTGTTTGGAGTATTCTCTCCTTCTTCATTCTTACCTGTACTCACTATCTCGCTAGTCATACCATCGATTTCCATCCCACTCATGACTAATTCAACTGTTTCAACATCTTTGGTTGTCTTATTGGTTTTAGTTTGCACTTTGGTCCGTCCTTCTTCCAAGGCCTTTTGAATCTCAGCTTGGCCTAAAATTGGAAATACCTCTGCTTTGTTATTTTTTGCCACCCAAGCTTTCTTCCCCTTAGGACAGTTGATCAGGGCATGCCCAAATATACCACAATGAACACAGGATGGAGGTTTCTCTTGGTATTCCACTCCAACTACTGCAATGGATCCATCCTCCATGGTGACATCAATGTTATTTGGGAATTCTGCCCTAACATTTAACTCCACACAAATCCTTGCAAAACTAATTCTCTTCATACCTTCAGTAACTGTATCAGCATACATAGGAACTCCCACTGAGCTAGCAACATAGCTAAGCCCCTCCTCTGTCCATAATTGGACAGGTATGTTATGGAACTTCACCCAAACAGGTATCTTTGAGGTTGAATCTTTGCTGAAAGAGAAGTTTGGTGTCCATTTTTGGATAATAATTGGGTTCCCCACAAAATGCCAAGGTCCATTGTCAATTACCTCATCCCTCATATCAGCATTATCAAACATAAAGAAATAGACACCATTATTGTGTCCCACTATTTGATTGAGGCCAAATTTATCCCATAGCCTATGGGCTATACTGCAAACCAAGGTGTAAGGCAAACTTCTCCCCAGAAAACACCCTACCATACTGCTTTCCCACTTAGCATAGCCATTTTTTGCCACCTCAGGAGGAGGGGAAACTGTGATTCTGTTATCTACAATAGAGGGAGCATGGTAAGTAAATCTTAGCTTGGGCTGTCTCTTATCCGCTACAACTTCTTTCCATGATTTTTCCACCTTGGACAGGGGAGGGAAGGCTAAGAGGCTCGTAGCCTTAACCTCCACTAACTTACAACCATCAGAGTTTGAGGCCTCATCTTTGAGTATGGCACCTCTGAACTGTAAAATGTCCTCTTGAGTGAAACCTTTTTCTTCGAGAAATTTTTTGTATACATCCTTTTCTACATTTATCTCTTTAATACTAGAAACATTAGCATTTGCCCTTGCAATGTTATCTTCCGAAGCAGATACTTGCCCCTCTTACATCTCCTCAGAATCGCACGCTTCTTCATAACAAACACCAGCCGGACCAGGCTTCAATCCAACTTAGGCTTAAAAACATGACGTTAGAGGGTGAAAACTCGAAACAGCCCCCGAACGTCCCCGTGGGTGGCACCAACACCTCCCACGGGGCCAATGTATCTCATAGGAACTGACCTTACAGCCGCGGGACTCCCGGTTTGAGAGTACGACGGTAATTTGCATATTTCGACACTTAGGCTTAAAAACATAGCGTTAAAGGGTGAAAATTGAAAACAACCCCCGAACGTCCCCGTGGGTGGCACCAACACCTCCCTCGGGACCAATTTAACTCATAGGAACTGACCCGCAGCCGCGGGAGTTCCGGTTTGAGAATACGACGGTAATTTGCATATTTCTAGACTTAAGCAAAATGTGGCGTTAGAGGGTGAAAACCCGAAACAGTCCCCGAATGTCCCCGTGGGTGGCACAAACACCTCCCACGGGACCAATGTAACTCGTAGGAACTGACCCCAGATCCGCTGGACTCCCGGTTTGAGAATTCGACGATAATTTGCATATATTTAGACTTAGGCTTAAAAACATGGCGTTAGAGGGTGAAAACTCGAAACAACCCTCTAACGGCCCCGTGGGTGGCACCAACACCTCCCACGGGACCAATGTAACTCGTAGGAACTGACCCCGCAGCCGCGGGACTCCCGGTTTGAGAGTACGATGGTAATTTGCAGATTTCTACACTTAGGCTTAAAAACATGGCGTTAAAGGGTGAAAACTGAATACATCCCCCGAACGACCCTGTGGGTGGCACCAACACCTCCCACGAGACCAATGTAACTCGTAGGAACTGACCCCGCAGCCGCGGGACTTCCGGTTTGAGAATACGACGGTAATTTGCATATTTCTACACTTAGGCTTAAAAACATGGCGTTAAAGGGTAAAAACTGAATACAACCCCCGAACGACCCCGTGGGTGGCACCAACACCTCCCACGGGACCAATGTAACTCGTAGGAACTGACCCCACAGCCGCGAGACTCCCAATTTGAGAATACGACGGTAATTTGCATATTTCTATACTTAGGCTTAAAAACATGTCGTTTAAAGGGTGAGAACTCGAAACGGCCCCCGAACGGCCACGTGGGTTGCACCAACACCTCCCACGGGGACAATGTAACTCGTAGGAACTGACCCCGCAGCTGCGGGCATTACGGTTTGAGAATACAATTATAATTTCCATATTTCTAGACTGAGGAAAAACATGGCGTTAGAGGGTGAAAACCCAAAAAAGCCCCCGAACGGTCCCGTGGGTGGCACCAACACCTCCCACGGGGCCAATGTAACTCGTAGAAACTGACCGCGCAGCCGCGGGACGCCCGATTTGAGAATACGAGGGTAATTTGTATATTTCTACACTTAGGCATAAAAAGAGGGCGTTAGTGGGGGAGAACCCGAAACAGCCCCCGAACGGCTCCGTGGGTGGCACCAACACCTCCCACGGGACCAATGTAACTCGTAGGAACTGACCGCGCAGTCGCGGGAGTCCCGGTTTGAGAATACGACGATAATTTGCATATTCTAGAATTAGGCATAAAAAGAGGGCGTTAATGGGGGAAAATCCGAAACAGCTTCCGACCCTCCCCGTGGGTGGCACCAATACCTCCCACGGGACCAATGTAACTCGTAGGAACTGACCCTGCTGCCGCGGGTCTCCCGGTTTGATAATACGATGGTAATTTATATATTTCTAGACTTAGGTTTAAAAAAATGGCGTTAGAGGGTGAAAACTCGAAACAACCCCCGAACGGCCCTGTGGGTGGCACCAACACCTCCCACGGGGACAATGTAACTTGTAGGAACTGACCACGCAGCCGCGGGTCTCCCGGTATGAGAGTACGACGGTAATTTGCATATTTGTAGACTTAGGCATAAAAACATGGCGTTAGAGGGTGAGAACTCGAAACAGCCCTCTAACGGAACCGTGGGTGGCACCAGCACCTCCCACGGGACCAATGTAACTCGTAGGAACTGACCCCGCTGCCGCGGGTCTCCCGGTTTGAGAATACGACGGTAATTTGCATATTTCTAGACTTAGGCTTAAAACATGACGTTAGAAGGTGAAAACTCGAAACAGCCACCGAACGGCCCCGTGGGTGGCAACAACACCTCCCACGGGACCAATGTAACTCGTAGGAAATGACCCCACAGCCACGGGTCTCCCGATTCGAGGATACGAAGGTAATTTGCATTTTTCTAGACTTAGGCTTAAAAAGCTGACGTTAGAGGGTGAAAACACAAAACAGCCCCCAAACGGCCCTGTGGGTGGCACAACACCTCTCTCCCGATTTGATAATACGACGGTAATTTGTATATTTCTAGACTTAGGCTTAAAAACATAGCGTTAGAGGGTGAAAACTCGAAACAACCCCCGAACAGCCCCGTGGGTGGCACCAACACCTCCCACGGGACCAATGTAACTCATAGGAACTGACCACGCAGCCGCGGGTCTCCCGGTATGAGAGTACGACGGTAATTTGCATATTTCTAGACTTAGGCTTAAAAACATGACGTTAGAGGGTGAAAACTCGAAATAGCCCCCGAACGGCCCCGTGGGTGGCACCAACACCTCCCACGGGGCCAATGTATCTCATAGGAACTGACCCCGCAGCCGCGGGACTCCCGGTTTGAGAGTACGACGGTAATTTGCATATTTCGACACTTAGGCTTAAAAACATGGCTTTAAATGGTGAAAATTGAAAACAACCCCCGAACGGCCCCGTGGGTGGCACCAACACCTCCCACGGGACCAATGTAACTCGTAGGAACTGACCCCGCAGCCGCGGGAGTTCCGGTTTGAGAATACGACGGTAATTTGCATATTTCTAGACTTAAGCAAAACGTGGCGTTAGAGGGTGAAAACCCGAAACAGTCCCCGAATGTCCCCGTGGGTGGCACAAACACCTCCCACGGGACCAATGTAACTCGTAGGAACTGACCCCAGATCCGCTGGACTCCCGGTTTGAGAATTCAACGATAATTTGCATATATCTAGACTTAGGCTTAAAAACATGGCGTTAGAGGGTGAAAACTCGAAACAACCCTCTAACGGCCCCGTGGGTGGCACCAACACCTCCCATGGGACCAATGTAACTCGTAGGAACTGACCCCGCAGCCGCGGGACTCCCGGTTTGAGAGTACGACAATAATTTGCATATTTCTACACTTAGGCTTAAAAACGTAGCGTTAAAGGGTGAAAACTGAATACATCCCCCGAACGACCCTGTGGGTGGCACCAACACCTCCCACGAGACCAATGTAACTCGTAGGAACTGACCCCGCAGCCCCGGGACTCCCGGTTTGAGAATACGATGGTAATTTGTATAATTCTAGACTCAGGCATAAAAAGAGGACGTTAGTGGGGGAAAACCGGAAACAACCCCTGAACGGCCCCGGGGGTGGCACCAACACCTCCCACGGGACCAATGTAACTCGTAGGAACTGATCCTAGAGCCGCGGGACTCCCGGTTTGAGAATTCGATGATAATTTGCATATTTTTAGACTTAGGCTTAAAAAATGGCGTTAGAGGGTGAAAACTCGAAACAACCCTCTAACGGCCCCGTGGGTGGCACTAACGCCTCCCACGGGACCAATGTAACTCGTAGGAACTTACCCCGCAGCGGCGAGACTCCCGGTTTGAGAATACGACGATAATTTACATATTTCTAGACTTAGGCTTAAAAACATGGCGTTAGAGGGTGAGAACTCGAAACAGCCCCCGAACGTCCCCGTGGGTGGCACCAACACCTCCCACGGGACATTTGTAACTCGTATGAACTGACCCCGCAGCCGCGGGAGTCCCGGTTTGAGAATACGACTGTAATTTTCATATTTCTAGACTTAGGCTTAAAAACATGGCGTTAGAGGGTGAGAACTCGAAACAGCCCCCGAACGTCCCCGTCGGTGGCACCAACACCTCCCACGGGACATTCGTAACTCGTATGAACTGACCCCGCAGCCGCGGGAGTCCCGGTTTGAGAATACGACGGTAATTTTCATATTTCTAGACTTAGGCTTAAAAACATGGCGTTAGAGGGTGAGAACTCGAAACAGCCCCCGAACGTCCCCGTGGGTGGCACCAACACCTCCCACGGGACCAATGTAACTCGTAGGAACTGACCCCGCAGCCGCGGGACTCCCGGTTTGAGAATACGACGGTAATTTGCATATTTCTATACTTAGGCTTAAAAACATGGCGTTAAAGGGTGAGAACTCGAAACAGCCCCGGAACGGCCACGTGGGTGGCACCAACACCTCCCACGGGGACAATGTAACTCGTTTGAACTGACCCCGCAGCCGCGGGAGTTCCGGTTTGAGAATACAACGATAATTTCCATATTTCTAGACTTAGGCTTAAAAACATGGCGTTAGAGGGTGAGAACTCGAAACATCACCCGAATGTCCCCGTGGGTGGCACCAACACCTCCCACGGGAACAATGTAACTCGTAGGAACTGACCGCGCAGCCGCGGGACTCCCGATTTGAGAATACGATGGTAATTTGTATATTTCTACACTTAGGCATAAAAAGAGGGCGTTAGTGGGGGAGAACCCGAAACAGCCCCCGAACGGCCCCGTGGGTGGCACCAACACCTCCCACGGGACCAATGTAACTCGTAGGAACTGACCGCGCAGTCGCGGGAGTCCCGGTTTGAGAATACGACGATAATTTGCATATTTCTAGAATTAGGCATAAAAAGAGGGCGTTAATGGGGGAAAATCCGAAACTGCTTCCGACCCTCCCCGTGGGTGGCACCAACACCTCCCACGGGACCAATGTAACTCGTAGGAACAGACCCTGCTGCCGCGGGTCTCCCGGTTTGATAATACGACGGTAATTTATATATTTCTAGACTTAGGCTTAAAAAAATGGCGTTAGAGGGTGAAAACTCGAAACAACCCCCGAACGGCCTTGTGGGTGGAACCAACACCTCGCACGGGGCCAATGTAACTCCTAGGAACTGACCACGCAGCCGCGGGTGTCCCGGTATGAGAGTACGACGGTAATTTGCATATTTGTAAACTTAGGCATAAAAACATGGCGTTAGAGGGTGAGAACTCGAAACAGCCCTCTAACGGAACCGTGGGTGGCACCAACACCTCCCACGGGACCAAAGTAACTCGTAGGAACTGACCCCGCAGCCGCGGGTCTCCCAGTTTGAGAATACGACGGTAATTTGCATGTTTCTAGACTTAGGCTTAAAACATGACGTTAGAGGGTGAAAACTCGAAACAGCCCCCGAACGCCACCGTGGGTGGCACCAACACCTCCTACGGTACCAATGTAACTCGTAGGAACTGACCATGTAGCCGCGGGTCTCCCGATTTGATAATACGACGGTAATTTGTATATTTCTAGACTTAGGCTTAAAAACATAGCGTTAGAGGGTGAAAACTCGAAACAACCCCCGAACGGCCCCGTGGGTGGCACCAACACCTCCCACGGGACCAATGTAACTCGTAGGAACTGAACACGCAGCCGCGGGTCTCCCGGTATGTGAGTACGACGGTAATTTGCATATTTCTAGACTTAGGCTTAAAAACATGACGTTAGAGGGTGAAAACTCGAAACAGCCCCCGAACGGCCCGGTGGGTGGCACCAACACCTCCCACGGGGCCAATGTAACTCATAGGAACTGACCCCGCAGCCGCGGGACTCCAGTTTTGAGAGTACGACGGTAATTTGCATATTTCGACACTTAGGCTTAAAAACATGGCGTTAAAGGGTGAAAATTGAAAACAACCCCCGAACGGCCCCGTGGGTGGCACCAACACCTCCCACGGGACCAATGTAACTCGTAGGAACTGACCCCGCAGCCGCGGGAGTTCCGGTTTGAGAATACGACGGTAATTTGCATATTTCTAGACTTAAGCAAAACGTGGCGTTAGAGGGTGAAAACCCGAAACAGTCCCCGAATGTCCCCGTGGGTGGCACAAACACCTCCCACGGGACCAATGTAACTCGTAGGAACTGACCCCAGATCCGCGGGACTCCCGGTTTGAGAATTCGACGATAATTTGCATATTTCTAGACTTAGGCTTAAAAACATGGCGTTAGAGGGTGAAAACTCGAAACAACTCTCTAACAGCCCCGTGGGTGGCACCAACACCTCCCACGGGACCAATGTAACTTGTAGGAACTGACCCCGCAGCCGCGGGACTCCCGGTTTGAGAGTACGACGGTAATTTGCATATTTCTACACTTAGGCTTAAAAACATGGCGTTAAAGGGTGAAAACTGAATACAACCCCCGAACGACCTCGTGGGTGGCACCAACACCTCCCACGGGACCAATGTAACTTGTAGGAACGGACCCCGCAGCCGCGGGAGTTCCATTTGAGAATACGACGGTCATTTGAATATTTCTAGACTTAAGCAAAACATGGCGTTAGAGGGTGAAAAGCCGAAACAGTCTCCGAACGGCCCCGTGGGTGGCAGCAACACCTCACACGGGACCAATGTAACTCGTAGGAACTGACCCCAGAGCCGCGGGACACCCGGTTTGAGAATTCGACAATAATTTGCATATTTCTAGACTTAGGCTTTAAAACATGGCGTTAGAGTGTGAAAACTCGAAACAACCCTCTAACGGCCCCGTGGGTGGCACCAACACCTCCCACGGGACAAATGTAACTCGTTGGAACTGATCCCGCAGCCGCGAGACTCCCGGTTTGAGAATACGACGGTAATTTGCATATTTCTAGACTAAGGCTTAAAAACATGGCGTTAGAGGGTGAGAACTCGAAACAGCCCCCGAACGGCCACGTGGGTGGCACCAACACCACCCACGGTGCCATTGTAACTCGTAGGAATGGACCCCGCAGCCGCGGGAGTTCCGGTTTGAGAATACAACGGTAATTTGCATATTTCTAGAGTTAGGCAAAACATGGCGTTAGAGGGTGAAAACTTGAAACAACCCCCGAACGGTCCCGTGGGTGGCACCCACACCTCCCATGGGGCCAATGTAACTCGTAGGAACTGACCAAGCAAGCCGCGGGTCTCCCGGTTTGAGAGTACGACGGTAATATGCATATTTCTAGACTTAGGCTTAAAAACATGACGTTAGAGGGTGAGAATTCGAAACATCCCCTGAACGTCCCCGTGGGTGGCACCAATACCTCCCACGGGACCAATGTAACTCGTAGGAACTGACCCGGCAGTCGCGGGACTCCCGGTTTGAGAATACGACGGTAACTTGCATATTTCTAGACTTACGCCAAAAAACAAGGCGTTAGAGGGTGAGAACTCGAAACAGCCACCGGACGGCCACGTGGGTGGCACCAACACCTCCCACGGGGACAATGTAACTCGTAGGAACTGACCCCGCAGCCGCGGGAGTTCCGGTTTGAGAATACAACGGTAATTTGCATATTTCTAGACTTAGGCAAAACATGGCGTTAGAGGGTGAAAACTTGAAACAACCCCCGAACGGTCCCGTGGGTGGCACCCACACCTCCCACGGGGCCAATGTAACTCGTAGGAACTAACCACGCAGCCGCGGGTCTCCCGGTTTGAGAGTACGACGGTAATATGCATATTTCTAGACTTAGGCTTAAAACATGACGTTAGAGGGTGAGAACTCGAAACAGCCCCCGAACGTTCCCGTGGGCGGCACCAACACCTCCCACGGGACATTTGTAACTCGTAGGAACTGACCCGCAGCCGCGGGAGTCCCGGTTTGAGAATACGAGGGTATTTTTTATATTTCTAGACTTAGGCTTAAAAACATGGCGTTAGAGGGTGAGAACTCGAAACAGCCCCCGAACGTCCCCGTGGGTGGCACCAACACCTCCCACGGGACCAATGTAACTCGTAGGAACTGACCCCGCAGCCGCGGGACTCCCGGTTTGAGAATACGACGGTAATTTGCATATTTCTATACTTTGGCTTAAAAACATGGCGTTAAAGGGTGAGAACTCGAAACAGCCCCCGAACGGCCACGTGGGTGGCACCAACACCTCCCAGGGGACAATGTAACTCGTAGGAACTGACCCCGCAGCCGCAGGAGTTCCGGTTTGATAATACAACGATAATTTCCAAATTTCTAGACTTAGGAAAAACATGGCGTTAGACGGTGAAAACCCAAAACAGCCCCCGAACGGTCCCGTGGGTGGCACCAACACCTCCCACGGGGCCAATGTAACTCGTAGAAACTGACCGCGCAGCCGCGCCACTCCCGATTTGAGAATACGATGGTAATTTGTATATTTCTACACTTTTTTTTTTTTGGGAAATTAGATGTATATATAAAAAAAAGAAGAATACACAGAGGAAGGAACCTCAAAGATCAAAAGGACCCCGGGGCATACCCCGGAGCCAACCAAGAAGCAAACAAAAGATTAGCTCAACAGCCTATTTTCAGGGATGTTCCAATACATACAAGCCATCCAGTTAGTGTAATTTCTTCTATCCTTCTTCCAAGTAAGAACTTTGGCTTTAACCATGTTTTCAATACCCTTCACAATGGTGTCTAGAGAATTGAAGACATGCTTAAAGCACCTCGAATTCCTCTCCATCCAGATGCAATAGATCGTAGTAATGAAGGAAAGGGATCTAATCTTGTCACATAAGGAAATAGTAGAGTGGTTAACAGTGGCCAAGGATAACTCTCTATTCCAACTTTGAAACTTCCTATACCGCTGATTTCTAAGCATCACCTCCTCCCATATACTCTTGCTAAGGCTGCATTGAGAGAACAGGTGGTTATAAGTTTCCCTCTTAGAACCACAAATCCCACACAGGTCATCCTCAGAAATACCCCATTCAAATAATTTGTCCTTAGTGTTGATGGCCTTTCGAAATACTAACCAAGCAATGAAAGAACACTTAGGAATGCAAACCTTACTCCAAACAAATTTGCTCCAAGTAACAGTAGGCTTGTGGGTCTTCAATAGCTCCCAAGCAGATGCAATGGTGAAGGTCCCTTTCTTGGAAGGAAGCCAAACCACATAGTCATTTCCCTCGAGAATTGCAGGTAAGCTAGCATTCTTCACTTCATTTAATTCCCATGTCACAGTTGAGGGCCATCTCCACTCCATTTGGTGGATGAAATCAGAAACTTTAGCTTTTAGACTACTAGCTGAGTCATACACAATGTTGTTCCCATAAAGGGGAAACAATGGCCCATTAGGATGCCACAAATCATACCACATAAAGGTTTGAGTCCCATTCCCAATGATTGTTTTGATTTGTCTTCTAAACTTTTCTCTTATCTTAAGAATTTTCCTCCAACTCCATGATGCATCATTTGGTATACTCAAAGCCCATATGCTCCTCCCTTTAATTTTGTATATGTTGCACCACTTAATCCATAAACTATCCTTCTTACTGCATAGATTCCATAAGTGCTTAGCCATGGCAGCAATGTTCCATGTCTCTAGACTCTTGATATTTAGCCCTCCTTCCTCTAGAGACACACAGATGTCCTCCCAAGCAACTTTAGCACCTTTACTGTTAGTCTCATCCCCTTTCCATAGATAATTCTTCATAACTTGCTCAATCTTCTTTATTATGCTTTTAGGCAAAATAAAAGTGCAAGCCCAATAAACTTGTATGCTGAAAATGACAGTCTTCACAAGGAGGAGTCTACCTGCAAAACTTAAAAACTTATTAGTCCAGCATCTGACTCTCATGGTGATCCTATCCACCAGGATCTGGCAATCCTCCTTTTTCAGCCTAGTAGTAATGAGAGGCACCCCAAGATATTTGAAGGGGGGGTGCCCATGTTGAATGCCCAAGATAGAAGAAATCTCCTGAATCCCATCCATATTGATCCCAGCAGTGAAAAGACTACTTTTATCTAAGTTAACCATAAGTCCCGAATAGGAACTAAATTCAGCAATGGCATCCTTGACAATTCTGCAGGACTCTTTATCCCCACCCGTAAAAACAACCAAGTCATCAGCAAAACTAAGATGGGTGAGGGACATCTCCTTGCATTTAGGATGATGTTTGAAAAGGGCAGATTCAGTAGCTTTGGAGATAATCCCTGTGAATGCCTCCATCACAAGCAGGAACAGATAGGGAGATAGAGGATCTCCCTGTCTAAGCCCTCTTCTACCAGGAAAAAACCCATTCAGCTCACCATTCAGATTTATAGAGAACCTGGTAGTGGTCACACACATGGTAATCCACCCAATGACCTTAGAGGGAAACCCAAACTGCACCAAAAGATTAATCAAGAAATCCCAGCTAACCAAATCATATGCCTTGAGCATATCAATCTTGATAACACATCTAGGAGGGAGGGAGTCCCTATGATAGTTCCTCATCAACTCTTGGAGTAAGAGGATATTGTCTGCAATAGACCTTCCTTCCACAAAAGCAGCTTGGTTATTGCTGATAAGGATAGGCATCAGCTTCTTAAGCCTACGAGTGATCACTTTGGATATGCATTTGTAGATGGTGTTACAGCATGAGATAGGTCTGAAATCCTTCATAGAAACAGGTGTAGATATCTTAGGAATTAAAGCCAAGGCAGTACAGTTCCACTGATCAAAGAACATACCAGTATCAAAGAAGTACTTAATTGCATCACACACATCATCCCCCACAAGTTGCCAGTTTTCTTTAAAGAAATGGCTATTGAAACCATCAGGTCCAGGAGCCTTGTCAGACCCAATTGCAAACATAGCTGCCTTAATTTCATCATGGGAGACATCAGCTTCTAATAACTCAGCTTGGTGAGAGTTGAGTTTAGTCTTTATTACCTCCCCAAGAACATCATCAGCATCCACACACTGCACCCTATTCCCAAACAGATTCTGAAAGTATCTCACAGATTCCCTAGCCACCTTCTCTCTTCCTTCCACCCTCACCCCCATATCATTCTCAATGCTCACAATTTTCCTTCTAGCCAAGTTTTGATTGACCTTCTTATGGAAGAAGGCATTGTTCTGATCACCAAGCTGCAGCCACTTAGTCCTAGCCTTCTGCCTTAAGAAAGACTCTTCATCATTCCTCATGTAAGTGTACTTCTCCCTCATCTCTTTCTCCTCCATTTGGATCTCCTCATTGGAACCATCAATGTCCAAAGCTCTCTGAAGGTTATCCAGCTTACTCTTTATGTCAGTTACCTGAATGGAGATTCTGTTAAAAAACTTCTTATTAAAATTCTTCAAGGATACTTTCACTCTATTCAGCTTCCTAAACAGCCTCATCATCGGGTTACCATCCATCTCAACATCCCATGCCTCAATAAGAATGGGCATGAATTCCTGGTGGTTCATCCAGAAATTAAAAAACTTGAAAGGCTTAGGCTTCCAGTTGCTACTATAATCTAGAAGGGTAATAATAGGGCTATGGTCTGAGATTCCACACGGCAAGGTGATTGCCTGAGAGTTAGGAAATACATCAGTCCATATGTCATTGTGCAGCACCCTATCAATCCTTGATTGCACATTATTGCAGCCCAGCTGATTTTTATTCCAAGTAAACCAAAGCCCACTATTTGCCATGTCATCTGCATTTAGATCCCTTAAACAGTTATTAAATTCATCTGTAGCAGCAATGTCAATGCCATTAATGCCTTTTTTCTCATCCTGATTTCTAACAACATTAAAATCACCCATGAGAATCCAAGGCCTATCATTAACCACACCTTTGTTCTCCATAAGAAAATCCCATAGGCTCCTTCTATTATCAGTCATGTTGTCCCCATAGATGAAAGTGGCATAAAAGGAATAATTGGTTCCTATAATATTCACATTGCAAAACAAAGCTTGTCTCTGAGTACCAACCACCTCAATACTTAGAATCTTGGGATTCCATCCCACAATCACTCTAGCCACCCCACCTTCCATAGGGCAGTTGTGAACATACTCCCACTGGTAAAAACACATACTTTTAACATTCTCTAAGTTATTCCTCCTGATCTTAGTCTCAACTAAACAAATCAGATCTAGTTTATTATCCTTGATCAACTTATCCACTTCAATTTGTTTATGGGAGGAATTGAGCCCCCTAATATTCCATGTTCCCATCTTGGTCATCGAAATTTATTTGATTTGTTGCCTGATCTCCTCTTGTCATTCTTGTTGCTCCTGAACACCCCTTTACCATCCACTCTATCCCCCTTGTCAAACTCATCTACTGCCTTAATTTTCAGAACCAACATAAAAAGAGGGCGTTAGTGGGGGAGAACCCGAAACAGCCCCCGAACGGCCCCGTGGGTGGCACCAACACCTCTCACGGGACCAATGTAACTCGTAGGAACTGACCGCGCAGTCGCGGGAGTCCCGGTTTGAGAATACGACGATAATTTGCATATTTCTAGAATTAGGCATAAAAAGAGGGTGTTAATGGGGGAAAATCCGAAACTGCTTCCGACCCTCCCCGTGGGTGGCACCAACACCTCCCATGGGACCAATGTAACTCGTAGGAACCGACCCTGCTGCCGCGGGTCTCCCGGTTTGATAATACGACGGTAATTTATATATTTCTAGACTTAGGCTTAAAAAAATGGCGTTAGAGGGTGAAAACTCGAAACAACCCCCGAACGGCCCTGTGGGTGGAACCAACACCTCTCACGGGGCCAATGTAACTCCTAGGAACTGACCACGTAGCCGCGGGTCTCCCGGTATGAGAGTACGACGGTAATTTGCATATTTGTAAACTTAAGCATAAAAACCTGGCGTTAGAGGGTGAGACCTCGAAACAGCCCTCTAATGGAACTGTGGGTGGCACCAACACCTCCCACGGGACCAATGTAACTCGTAGGAACTGACCCCGCAGCCGCGGGTCTCCCGGTTTGAGAATACGACGGTAATTTGCATGTTTCTAGACTTAGGCTTAAAACATGACGTTAGAGGGTGAAAACTCGAAACAGCCCCCGAACGCCCCCGTGGGTGGCACCAACACCTCCTACGGTACCAATGTAACTCCTAGGATATGACCATGTAGCCGCGGGTCACCCGATTTGATAATACGACGGTAATTTGTATATTTCTAGACTTAGGCTTAAAAACATAGCGTTAGAGGGTGAAAAATCGAAACAACCCCCGAACGGCCCCGTGGGTGGCACCAACACCTCCCACGGGACCAATGTAACTCGTAGGAACTGACCACGCAGCCGCGGGTCTCCCGGTATGTGAGTACGACGGTAATTTGCATATTTCTAGACTTAGGCTTAAAAACATGACGTTAGAGGGTGAAAACTCGAAACAGCCCCCGAACGGCCCTGTGGGTGGCACCAACACCTCCCACGGGGCCAATGTAACTCATAGGAACTGACCCCGCAGCCGCGGGACTCCAGCTTTGAGAGTACGACGGTAATTTGCATATTTCGACACTTAGGCTTAAAAACATGGCGTTAAAGGGTGAAAATTGAAAACAACCCCCGAACGGCCCCGTGGGTGGCACCAACACCTCCCACGGGACCAATGTAACTCGTAGGAACTGACCCCGCAGCCGCGGGAGTTCCGGTTTGAGAATACGACGGTAATTTGCATATTTCTAGACTTAAGCAAAACGTGGCGTTAGAGGGTGAAAGCTCGAAACAGTCCCCGAATGTCCCCGTGGGTGGCACAAACACCTCCCACGGGACCAATGTAACGCGTAGGAACTGACCCCAGATCCGCGGGACTCCCGGTTTGAGAATTCGACGATAATTTGCATATTTCTAGACTTAGGCTTAAAAACATGGCGTTAGAGGGTGAAAACTCGAAACAAATCTCTAACAGCCTGTGGGTGGCACCAACACCTCCCACGGGACCAATGTAACTTGTACGAACTGACCCCGCAGCCGCGGGACTCCCGGTTTGAGAGTACGACGGTAATTTGCATATTTCTACACTTAGGCTTAAAAACATGGCGTTAAAGGGTGAAAACTGAATACAACCCTCGAACGACCCCGTGGGTGGCACCAACACCTCCCACGGGACCAATGTAACTTGTAGGAACGGACCCCGCAGCCGCGGGAGTTCCGGTTTCAGAATACGACGGTAATTTGAATATTTCTAGACTTAAGCAAAACATGGCGTTAGAGGGTGAAAACCCGAAAAAGTCTCCGAACGGCCCCGTCGGTGTCAGCAACACCTCACACGGGACCAATGTAACTCGTAGGAACTGACCCCAGAGCCGCGGGACTCCCGGTTTGAGAATTCGACAATAATTTGCATATTTCTTGACTTAGGCTTTAAAACATGGCGTTAGAGGGTGAAAACTCGAAACAACCTTCTAACGGCCCCGTGGGTGGCACCAACACCTCCCACGGGACCAATGTAACTCGTAGGAACTGATCCCGCAGCCGCGAGACTCCCGGTTTGAGAATACGACGGTAATTTGCATATTTCTAGACTAAGGCTTAAAAACTTGGCGTTAGAGGGTGAGAACTCGAAACAGCCCCCGAACGGCCACGTGGGTGGCACCAACACCTCCCACGGGGCCAGTGTAACTCGTAGGAACGGACCCCACAGCCGCGGGAGTTCCGGTTTGAGAATACAACAGTAATTTCCATATTTCTAGACTTAGGCAAAACATGGCGTTAGAGGGTGAAAACTTGAAACAACCCCCGAACGGTCACGTGGGTGGCACCCACACCTCCCACGGGGCCAATGTAACTCGTAGGAACTGACCACGCAGCCGCGGGACTCCCGGTTTGAGAGTACGACGGTAATTTGCATATTTCTAAACTTAGGCTTAAAAACATGGCGTTAAAGGGGTGAAAACTGAATACATCCCCCGAACGACCCTGTGGGTGGCACCAACACCTCCCACGAGACCAATGTAACTCGTAGGAACTAACCCCGCAGCCGCGGGACTCCCGGTTTGAGAATACGACGGTAATTTGCATATTTCTAGACTTAAGCAAAACGTGGCGTTAGAGGGTGAAAACCCGAAACAGTCCCCGAATGTCCCCGTGGGTGGCACAAACACCTCCCACGGGACCAATGTAACTCGTAGGAACTGACCCCAGATCCGCTGGACTCCCAGTTTGAGAATTCGGCGATAATTTGCATATATCTAGACTTAGGCTTAAAAACATGGCGTTAGAGGGTGAAAACTCGAAACAACCCTCTAACGGCCCCGTGGGTGGCACCAACACCTCCCACGGGACCAATGTAACTCGTAGGAACTGACCCCGCAGCCGCGGGACTCCCGGTTTGAGAGTACGACGGTAATTTGCATATTTCTACACTTAGGCTTAAAAGCATGGCGTTAAAGGGTGAAAACTGAATACATCCCCCGAACGACCCTGTGGGTGGCACCAACACCTCCCACGAGACCAATGTAACTCGTAGGAACTGACCCCGCAGCCGCGAAACTCCCGGTTTGAGAATACGATGGTAATTTGTATAATTCTAGATTCAGACATAAAAAGAGGACGTTAGTGGGGGAAAACTCGAAACAACCCCCGAACGGCCCCGTGGGTGGCAGCAACACCTCCCACGGGACCAATGTAACTCGTAGGAACTGATCAAAGAGCCGCGGGACTCCCGGTTTGAGAATTCGATGATAATTTGCATATTTCTAGACTTAGGCTTAAAAACATGGCGTTAGAGGGTGAAAACTCGAAACAGCCCTCTAACTGCCCCGTGGGTGGCACTAACACCTACCACGGGACCAATGTAACTCGTAGGAACTTACCCCGCAGCCGCGAGACTCCCGATTTGAGAATACGACGATAATTTGCATATTTCTAGACTTAGGCTTAAAAACATGGCGTTAGAGGGTGAGAACTCAAAACAGCTCCCGAACGTCCCCGTGGGTGGCACCAACACCTCCCACGGGGACAATGTAACTCGTTTGAACTGACCCCGCAGCCGCGGGAGTTCCGGTTTGAGAATACAACGATAATTTCCATATTTCTAGACGTGGGAAAAACATGGCGTTAGAGGGTGAAAACGCAAAACAACCCCCGAACGGTCCCGTGGGTGGCACCAACACCTCCCACGGGGCCAATGTAACTCGTAGGAACTGACCGCGCAGCCGCGGGACTCCCGGTTTGAGAATACGACGGTAATTTGCATATTTCTAGACTTTGGCTTAAAAACATGGCGTTAAAGGGTGAGAACTCGAAACAGCCCCCGAACGGCCACGTGGGTGGCACCAACACCTCCCAGGGGACAATGTAACTCGTAGGAACTGACCCCGTAGCCGCAGGAGTTCCGGTTTGAGAATACAACGATAATTTCCAAATTTCTAGACTTAGGAAAAACATGGCGTTAGACGGTGAAAACCCAAAACAGCCCCCGAACGGTCCCGTGGGTGGCACCAACACCTCCCACGGGGCCAATGTAACTCGTAGAAACTGACCGCGCAGCCGCGCCACTCCCGATTTGAGAATACGATGGTAATTTGTATATTTCTACACTTAGGCATAAAAAGAGGGCGTTAGTGGGGGAGAACCCGAAACAGCCCCCGAACGGCCCCGTGGGTGGCACCAACACCTCCCACGGGACCAATGTAACTCGTAGGAACTGACCGCGTAGTCGCGGGAGTCCCGGTTTGAGAATACGACGATAATTTGCATATTTCTAGAATTAGGCATAAAAAGAAGGTGTTAATGGGGGAAAATCCGAAACTGCTTCCGACCCTCCCCGTGGGTGGCACCAACACCTCCCACGGGACCAATGTAACTCGTAGGAACCGACCCTGCTGCCGCGGGTCTCCCGGTTTGATAATACGACGGTAATTTATATATTTCTAGACTTAGGCTTAAAAAAATGGCGTTAGAGGGTGAAAACTCGAAACAACCCCCGAACGGCCCTGTGGGTGGAACCAACACCTCCCACGGGGCCAATGTAACTCCTAGGAACTGACCACGTAGCCGCGGGTCTCCCGGTATGAGAGTACGACGGTAATTTGCATATTTGTAAACTTAAGCATAAAAACCTGGCGTTAGAGGGTGAGACCTCGAAACAGCCCTCTAACGGAACTGTGGGTGGCACCAACACCTCCCACGGGACCAATGTAACTCGTAGGAACTGACCCCGCAGCCGCGGGTCTCCCGGTTTGAAAATACGACGGTAATTTGCATGTTTCTAGACTTAGGCTTAAAACATGACGTTAGAGGGTGAAAACTAGAAACAGCACCCGAACGCCCCCGTGGGTGGCACCAACACCTCCTACGGTACCAATGTAACTCCTAGGATATGACCATGTAGCCGCGGGTCACCCGATTTGATAATACGACGGTAATTTGTATATTTCTAGACTTAGGCTTAAAAACATAGCGTTAGAGGGTGAAAAATCGAAACAACCCCCGAACGGCCCCGTGGGTGGCACCAACACCTCCCACGGGACCAATGTAACTCGTAGGAACTGACCACGCAGCCGCGGGTCTCCCGGTATGTGAGTACGACAATAATTTGCATATTTCTAGACTTAGGCTTAAAAACATGACGTTAGAGGGTGAAAACTCGAAACAGCCCCCGAACGGCCCTGTGGGTGGCACCAACACCTCCCACGGGGCCAATGTAACTCATAGGAACTGACCCCGCAGCCGCGGGACTCCAGCTTTGAGAGTACGACGGTAATTTGCATATTTCGACACTTAGGCTTAAAAACATGGCGTTAAAGGGTGAAAATTGAAAACAACCCCCGAACGGCCCCGTGGGTGGCACCAACACCTCCCACGGGACCAATGTAACTCGTAGGAACTGACCCCGCAGCCGCGGGAGTTCCGGTTTGAGAATACGACGGTAATTTGCATATTTCTAGACTTAAGCAAAACGTGGCGTTAGAGGGTGAAAGCCCGAAACAGTCACCGAATGTCCCCGTGGGTGGCACAAACACCTCCCACGGGACCAATGTAACGCGTAGGAACTAACCCCAGATCCGCGGGACTCCCGGTTTGAGAATTCGACGATAATTTGCATATTTCTAGACTTAGGCTTAAAAACATGGCGTTAGAGGGTGAAAACTCGAAACAAATCTCTAACAGCCTGTGGGTGGCACCAACACCTCCCACGGGACCAATGTAACTTGTACGAACTGACCCCGCAGCCGCGGGACTCCCGTTTTGAGAGTACGACGGTAATTTGCATATTTCTACACTTAGGCTTAAAAACATGGCGTTAAAGGGTGAAAACTGAATACAACCCTCGAACGACCCCGTGGGTGGCACCAACACCTCCCACGGGACCAATGTAACTTGTAGGAACGGACCCCGCAGCCGCGGGAGTTCCGATTTCAGAATACGATGGTAATTTGAATATTTCTAGACTTAAGCAAAACATGGCGTTAGAGGGTGAAAACCCGAAAAAGTCTCCGAACGGCCCCGTGGGTGGCAGCAACACCTCACACGGGACCAATGTAACTCGTAGGAACTGACCCCAGAGCCGCGGGACTCCCGGTTTGAGAATTCGACAATAATTTGCATATTTCTAGACTTAGGCTTTAAAACATGGCGTTAGAGGGTGAAAACTCGAAACAACCTTCTAACGGCCCCGTGGGTGGCACCAACACCTCCCACGGGAGCAATGTAACTCGTAGGAACTGATCCCGCAGCCGCGAGACTCCCGGTTTGAGAATACGACGGTAATTTGCATATTTCTAGACTAAGGCTTAAAAACTTGGCGTTAGAGGGTGAGAACTCGAAACAGCCCCCGAACGGCCACGTGGGTGGCACCAACACCTCCCACGGGGCCAGTGTAACTCGTAGGAACGGACCCCGCAGCCGCGGGAGTTCCGGTTTGAGAATACAACAGTAATTTCCATATTTCTAGACTTAGGCAAAACATGGCGTTAGAGGGTGAAAACTTGAAACAACCCCCGAACGGTCACGTGGGTGGCACCCACACCTCCCACGGGGCCAATGTAACTCGTAGGAACTGACCACGCAGCCGCGGGTCTCCCGGTTTGAGAGTACGACGGTAATATGCATATTTCTAGACTTAGGCTTAAAAACATGACGTTAGAGGGTGAAAACTCGAAACAGCCGCCGAACGGCTCCGTGGGTGGCACCAACACCTCCCACGGGGCCAATGTAACTCATAGGAACTGACCCCGCAGCCGCGGGACTCCCGGTTTGAGAGTACGACGGTAATTTGCATATTTCTAAACTTAGGCTTAAAAACATGGCGTTAAAGGGTGAAAACTGAATACATCCCCCGAACGACCCTGTGGGTGGCACCAACACCTCCCACGAGACCAATGTAACTCGTAGGAACTGACCCCGCAGCCGCGGGAGTTCCGGTTTGAGAATACGACGGTAATTTGCATATTTCTAGACTTAAGCAAAACGTGGCGTTAGAGGGTGAAAACCCGAAACAGTCCCCGAATGTCCCTGTGGGTGGCACAAACACCTCCCACGGGACCAATGTAACTCGTAGGAACTGACCCCAGATCCGCTGGACTCCCTGTTTGAGAATTCGGCGATAATTTGCATATATCTAGACTTAGGCTTAAAAACATGGCGTTAGAGGGTGAAAACTCGAAACAACCCTCTAACGGCCCCGTGGGTGGCACCAACACCTCCCACGGGACCAATGTAACTCGTAGGAACTGACCCCGCAGCCGCGGGACTCCCGGTTTGAGAGTACGGCGGTAATTTGCATATTTCTACACTTAGGCTTAAAAACATGGCGTTAAAAGGTGAAAACTGAATACATCCCCCGAACGACCCTGTGGGTGGCACCAACACCACCCACGAGACCAATGTAACTCGTAGGAACTGACCCCGCAGCCGCGGAACTCCCGGTTTGAGAATACGATGGTAATTTGTATAATTCTAGACTCAGGCATAAAAAGAGGACGTTAGTGGGGGAAAACTCGAAACAACCCCCGAACGGCCCCATGGGTGGCACCAACACCTCCCACGGGACCAATGTAACTCGTAGGAACTGATCCCAGAGCCGCGGGACTCCCGATTTGAGAATTCGATGATAATTTGCATATTTCTAGACTTAGGCTTAAAAACATGGCGTTAGAGGGTGAAAACTCGAAACAGCCCTCTAACTGCCCCGTGGGTGGCACTAACACCTACCACGGGACCAATGTAACTCGTAGGAACTTACCCCGCAGCCGCGAGACTCCCGATTTGAGAATACGACGATAATTTGCATATTTCTAGACTTAGGCTTAAAAACATGGCGTTAGAGGGTTAGAACTCGAAACAGCCCCCGAACGTCCCCGTGCGTGGCACCAACACCTCCCACGGGACCAATGTAACTCGTAGGAACTGACCCCGCAGCCGCGGGAGTCCCGGTTTGAGAATACGACGGTAATTTTCATATTTCTAGACTTAGGTTTAAAAACATGGCGTTAGAGGGTGAGAACTCAAAACAGCTCCCGAACGTCCCCGTGGGTGGCACCAACACCTCCCACGGGGACAATGTAACTCGTTTGAACTGACCCCGCAGCCGCGGGAGTTCCGGTTTGAGAATACAACGATAATTTCCATATTTCTAGACGTGGGAAAAACATGGCGTTAGAGGGTGAAAACGCAAAACAACCCCCGAACGGTCCCGTGGGTGGCACCAACACCTCCCACGGGGCCAATGTAACTCGTAGGAACTGACCGCGCAGCCGCGGGACTCCCGATTTGAGAATACGATGGTAATTTGTATATTTCTACACTTAGGCATAAAAAGAGGACGTTAGTGGGGGAGAACCCGAAACAGCCCCCGAACGGCCCCGTGGGTGGCACCAACACCTCCCACGGGACCAATGTAACTCGTAGGAACTAACCGCGCAGTCGCGGGAGTCCCGGTTTGAGAATACGACGGTAATTTGCAGGTTTCTAGACTTAGGCTTAAAACATGACGTTAGAGGGTGAAAACTCGAAACAGCCCCCGAACGCCCCCGTGGGTGGCACCAACACCTCCTACGGTACCAATGTAACTCGTAGGAACTGACCATGTAGTCGCGGGTCTCCCGATTTGATAATACGACGGTAATTTGTATATTTCTTGACTTAGGCTTAAAAACATAGCGTTAGAGGGTGAAAAATCGAAACAACCCCCGAACGGCCCCGTGGGTGGCACCAACACCTCCCACGGGACCAATGTAACTCGTAGGAACTGACCACGCAGCCGCGGGTCTCCCGGTATGTGAGTACGACGGTAATTTGCATATTTCTAGACTTTGGCTTAAAGACATGATGTTAGAGGGTGAAAACTCGAAACAGCCCCCGAACGGCCCTGTGGGTGGCACCAACACCTCCCACGGGGCCAATGTGACTCATAGGAACTGACCCCGCAGCCGCGGGACTCCAGTTTTGAGAGTACGACGGTAATTTGCATATTTCGACACTTAGGCTTAAAAACATGGCGTTAAAGGGTGAAAATTGAAAACAACCCCCGAACGGCCCCGTGGGTGGTACCAACACCTCGCACGGGACCAATGTAACTCGTAGGAACTGACCCCGCAGCCGCGCGAGTTCCGGTTTGAGAATACGACGGTAATTTGCATATTTCTAGACTTAAGCAAAACGTGGCGTTAGAGGGTGAAAACCCGAAACAGTCCCCGAATATCCACGTGGGTGGCACAAACACCTCCCACGGGACCAATGTAACTCGTAGGAACTGACCCCAGATCCGCGGGACTCCCGGTTTGAGAATTCGACGATAATTTGCATATTTCTAGACTTAGGCTTAAAAACATGGCGTTAGAGGGTGAAAACTCGAAACAACTCTCTAACAGCCCCGTGGGCGGCACCAACACCTCCCACGGGACCAATGTAACTTGTAGGAACTGACCCCGCAGCCGCGGGACTCCCGGTTTGAGAGTACGACGGTAATTTGCATATTTCGACACTTAGGCTTAAAAACATGGCGTTAAAGGGTGAAAATTGAAAACAACCTCCGAACGGCCCCGTGGGTGGCACCAACACCTCGCACGGGACCAATGTAACTCGTAGGAACTGACCCCGCAGCCGCGGGAGTTCCGGTTTGAGAATACGACGGTAATTTGCATATTTCTAGACTTAAGCAAAACATGGCGTTAGAGGGTGAAAACCCGAAACAGTCTCCGAACGGCCCCGTGGGTGGCAACAACACCTCACACGGGACTAATGTAACTCGTAGGAACTGACCCCAGAGCCGCGGGACTCCCGGTTTGAGAATTCGACAATAATTTGCATATTTCTAGACTTAGGCTTTAAAACATGGCGTTAGAGGGTGAAAACTCGAAACAACCCTCTAACGGCCCCGTGGGTGGCACCAACACCTCCCACGGGACCAATGTAACTCGTAGGAACTGATCCCGCAGCCGCGAGACTCCCGGTTTGAGAATACGACGGTAATTTGCATATTTCTAGACTAAGGCTTAAAAACAAGGCGTTAGAGGGTGAGAACTCGAAACAGCCCCCGAACGGCCACGTGGGTGGCACCAACACCTCCCACGGGGCCAGTGTAACTCGTAGGAACGGACCCCGCAGCCCCGGGAGTTCCGGTTTGAGAATACAACGGTTATTTGCATATTTCTAGACTTAGGCAAAACATGGCGTTAGAGGGTACATAATTTTTCCCAAAAAAAAACTCCCGAACGGTCACGTGGGTGGCACCCACACCTCCCACGGGGCCAATGTAACTCGTAGGAACTGACCACGCAGCCGCGGGTCTCCCGGTTTGAGAGTACGACGGTAATATGCATATTTCTAGACTTAGGCTTAAAAACATGACGTTAGAGGATGAAAACTCGAAACAACCCCCGAACGGCCCCGTGGATGGCACCAACACCTCCCACAGGACCAATGTAACTCGTAGGAACTGACCCCGCAGCCGCGGGAGTTCCGGTTTGAGAATACGATGGTAATTTTCATATTTCTAGACTTAAGAAAAACATGGCGTTAGAGGGTGAAAACGCAAAACAGTCCCCGAACGACCCCGTGGGTGGCACCAACACCTCCCACAGGACCAATGTAACTCGTAGGAACTGACCCCAGAGCCGCGGGACTCCCGGTTTGAGAATTCAACGATAATTTTCATATTTCTAGACTTAGGCTTAATAACATGGCGTTAGAGGGTGAAAACTCGAAACAACCCTCTAACGGCCCCGTGGGTGGAACCAAAACCTCCCATGGGACCAATGTAACTCGTAGGAACTAACCCCGCATCCGCGAGACTCCCGGTTTGAGAATACGACGATAATTTGCATATTTCTAGACTTAGGCTTTAAAACATGGTGTTAGAGGGTGAGAACTCAAAACAGCACCCGAACGTCCCCGTGGGTGGAACCAACACCTCCCACGGGACATTTGTAACTCATAGGAACTGACCCCGCAGCCGCGGGAGTCCCGATTTGAGAAGACGATGGTAATTTGTATATTTCTATACTTAGGGTTAAAAACATGGCGTTAGAGGGTGATAACTCGAAACAAGCCCCGAACGTCCCCGTGGGTGGCACCAACACCTCCCACGGGACCAATGTAACTCGTAGGAACTGACCCCGCAGCCGCGGGACTCCCGGTTTGAGAATACGACGTTAATTTGCATATTTCTATACTTAGGCTTAAAAACATGGCGTTAAAGGGTGAGAACTCGAAACAGCCCCGGAACGGCAACGTGGGTGGCACCAACACCTCCCACGGGGACAATGTAACTCGTTTGAACTGACCCCGCAGCCGCGGGAGTTCCGGTTTGAGAATACAACGATAATTTCCATATTTCTAGACTTGGGAAAAACATGGCGTTAGAGGGTGAAAACGCAAAACAACCCCCGAACGGTCCCGTGGGTGGCACCAACACCTCCCACGGGGACAATGTAACTCGTAGGAACTGACCGCGCAGCCGCGCGACTCCCGATTTGAGAATACGATGGTAATTTGTATATTTCTACACTTAGGCATAAAAGAGGGCGTTAGTGGGGGAGAACCCGAAACAGCCCCCGAACGGCCCCGTGGGTGGCACCAACACCTCCCACGGGACCAATGTAACTCGTAGGAACTGACCGCGCAGTCGCGGGAGTCCCGGTTTGAGAATACGACGATAATTTGCATATTTCTAGAATTAGGCATAAAAAGAGGGCGTTAATGGGGGAAAATCCGAAACTGCTTCCGACCCTCCCCGTGGGTGGCACCAACACCTCCCACGGGACCAATGTAACTCGTAGGAACTGACCCTGCTGCCGCGGCTCTCCCGGTTTGATAATACGACGGTAATTTATATATTTCTAGACTTAGGCTTAAAAAAATGGCGTTAGAGGGTGAAAACTCGAAACAACCCCCGAACGGCCCTCTGGGTGGAACAAACATCTCCCACGGGGCCAATGTGGAACTAACCACACAGCCGCGGGTGTCCCGGTATGAGAGTACGACGGTAATTTGCATATTTGTAAACTTAGGCATAAAAACATGGCATTAGAGGGTGAGAACTCAAAACAGCCCTCTAACGGAACCGTGGGTGGCACCAACACCTCCCACGGGACCAATGTAACTCGTAGGAACAGACCCCGCAGCCGCGGGTCTCCCAGTTTGAGAATACGACGGTAATTTGCAGGTTTCTAGACTTAGGCTTAAAACATGACGTTAGAGGGTGAAAACTCGAAACAGCCCCCGAACGCCCCCGTGGGTGGCACCAACACCTCCTACGGTACCAATGTAACTCGTAGGAACTGACCATGTAGTCGCGGGTCTCCCGATTTGATAATACGACGGTAATTTGTATATTTCTAGACTTAGGCTTAAAAACATAGCGTTAGAGGGTGAAAACTCAAAACAACCTCCGAACGGCCCCGTGGGTGGCACCAACACCTCCCACGGGACCAATGTAACTCGTAGGAACTGACCACGCAGCCGCGGGTCTCCCGGTATGTGAGTACGACGGAAATTTGCATATTTCTAGACTTAGGCTTAAAGACAAGACGTTAGAGGGTGAAAACTCGAAACAACCCCCGAACGGCCCTGTGGGTGGCACCAACACCTCCCACGGGGCCAATGTGACTCATAGGAACTGACCCCGCAGACGCGGGACTCCAGTTTTGAGAGTACGACGGTAATTTGCATATTTCGACACTTAGGCTTAAAAACATGGCGTTAAAGGGTGAAAATTGAAAACAACCCCCGAACGGCCCCGTGGGTGGCACCAACACCTCCCACAGGACCAATGTAACTCGTAGGAACTGACCCCGTAGCCGCGGGAGTTCCGGTTTGAGAATACGACGGTAATTTGCATATTTCTAGACTTAAGCAAAACGTGGCGTTAGAGGGTGAAAACCCGAAACAGTCCCCGAATGTCCACGTGGGTGGCACAAACACCTCCCACGGGACCAATGTAACTCGTAGGAACTGACCCCAGATCCGCGGGACTCCCGGTTTGAGAATTCGACGATAATTTGCATATTTCTAGACTTAGGCTTAAAAACATGGCGTTAGAGGGTGATAACTCGAAACAACTCTCTAACAGCCCCGTGGGTGGCACCAACACCTCCCACGGGACCAATGTAACTTGTAGGAACTGACCCCGCAGCCGCGGGACTCCCGGTTTGAGAGTACGACGGTAATTTGCATATTTCTACACTTAGGGTCCGTTTGGTTCGTGGTAAAATAATTTTCACCGTGTTAAAACTAAAAGGTGAATTATTAGTGCGGTGATTTTATTTTCACCATCTCTGTTTGGATGGTCGAGTTTTCACTAGGTGAAAATTTTAATTTTTCACCATTTGTTGTTTGGATGGTCATGATTAATATGGTGAAAAAATAAAATGACCATATTACCCTCATACTTCAAATGCACATAACTATTTTGATTTTCATCACACAAGTGTCAATGGCCATTAAAAAATATGCATTTACCTCAAACTAAAATTTGACATAATCACCCCCCCACACACACAGCTAGTCATATTTGGCTACGCAAGACAAATAAGTAAAAAAACAGTACCAATTAAAAATAAAGTCCTTATTAAAAAGAAAACAGTTCCAATTTAAAAAAAAAATTCCAACAATGAAAAAAAACTGTCATTTGTAAAAAAATAATCACAATTAAAAAAAAAGAGTCAACTATAAAAACAGTAGTCCACAATAAAAAAAAAGTTCTCAACAATGAAAAAACAATCCCAATTAAAAGAAAAGTTTTCAACATTGAAAAAAAAACAATCCCAATTAAAAAAAAAAGTCTCAACTATGAAAAAAAAGTGTTCCAATTTAAAAAAAAAAATAGTTCCCAACTATGAAACCGTCCCAATTAGTAATTAAATTCCCAACACATTACCATGCGCCAAACAAATATTCATTTTTTTTATTTTTTTTATGGGAATAGATATTCCCACACCATCTATATGTTCCCCCACACCCTTTGAATAATAAATGACAATTGTGCCCTTAAATTTATAAAATCCAAATGTCCAATTTTTTCACCTCCAACTAAAATAAATACATTTGATAAAAACAAAAAAATTATATTTTCAATAAAAAAATTTGTTTTTTATAAGTAATAATAAAAAAAACTGTTTATAACGTAAAATCTTATCTATTTGTTTTATTAAAAAACTCTATATAAAACGTAAAATTTATTTTTCTTAAGAAACTCTTTTCTTAAAAAGTGTTTTATTTTTTATTTACAAATTTTATCTTTGGTTAAAAACTGTTTTTTTTTGTACTATATTAAAAATAATCTTTTTACTATTTTTAAAAAATATTGTCTGCGGCAGCGGTATGTATAGGCGGTCCGACCACCTATACATACCGCTGCCGTGGAACATTTTTGTCTAATATGTTGGTCCGCGATAACGGTATGTATAAGTTGTCGAACTGCCTATACATACCGCTGACGTGGACCATTTTTTTGTATAGTAAAAAGATTATTTTTAAAATAGAAAAAAAAACAGTTTTTAACTCAAAAAATAAATAACGAAACAATTTTTTTAAATAAATAAAAGAAACGGTTTTTTAACTAGAAATGATAAAAAGAATGTCCATTTTTTAAAATAAATAACGAAACAGTTTTTTTTTATCAACGTCCATTTAAATAAAAAGTAATATGTTTTTTTATAAATAACATAATGTTTTTAAATGAAAATATAACTTTTATAATTTTTATATTTTCAGAATATTAAAATTTTAATTTTCTAGAATATTAGGATTTTTATTTTCAAAATATTATGTTTTATTTTTTTCATAATATTACCTTTTTTTTTAAATAATAGATTTTTGGGCAAAAGATTATATTTGCTTAAATCATATATGCATAGAGGGTCTTTTGATCTTTTAGTATTTAAATATGAAAAAGGGTGTGGGGAAAGATATAGAGGGTGTAGGAATAGCTATTCTATTTTTTTTTTATTTTTAAAATTTTTAATTATTTAAATTATTTTATTTTTTTAAAATTTTTAATTTTTTTTAATTTTTTAAAATAAAAAATGAAATTTAGAAAAAAAATATTTTTTCAAATGAATATTTGATGATCGTATTAATTGAGAGGGAGAAATGAATGTGTGATAATTGTAAGTGGAAATAAGAAAGGTTACTTTGGTAATAAGATAAATTTCATTGTTTTCACCTGTTAAATTATTCACTTTACCCATGGTTTAAAATGGTTAAAGTTTCACCTCACTTTTCACCATATTCATTTTATTTCACCGTGTTAAATGCCCAACCAAACACATATTTTACCTAGGTGAATTATATTTTAACGCGGTAAAAATATTTCATCACGAACCAAACGGACCCTTAGGCTTAAAAACATGGCGTTAAAGGGTGAAAACTGAATACAACCCCCGAACGACCCCGTGGGTGGCACCAACACCTCCCACGGGACCAATGTAACATGTAGTAACGGACCCCGCAGCCGCGGGAGTTCCGGTTTGAGAATACGACGGTAATTTGAATATTTCTAGACTTAAGCAAAACATGGCGTTAGAGGGTGAAAACCCGAAACAGTCTCCGAACGGCCCCGTGGGTGGCAGCAACACCTCACACGGGACCAATGTAACTCGTAGGAACTGACCCCAGAGCCGCGGGACTCCCGGTTTGAGAATTCGACAATAATTTGCATATTTCTAGACTTAGGCTTTAAAACATGGCGTTAGAGGGTGAAAACTCGAAACAACCCTCTAACGGCCCCGTGGGTGGCACCAACACCTCCCACGGGACCAATGTAACTCGTAGGAACTGATCCCGCAGCCGCGAGACTCCCGGTTTGAGAATACGACGGTAATTTGCATATTTCTAGACTAAGGCTTAAAAACAAGGCGTTAGAGGGTGAGAACTCGAAACAGCCCCCGAACGGCGACGTGGGTGGCACCAACACCTCCCACGGGGCCAATGTAACTCGTAGGAACTGACCCCGCAGCCGCGGGAGTTCCGGTTTGAGAATACAACGGTAATTTGCATATTTCTAGACTTAGGCAAAACATGGCGTTAGAGGGTGAAAACTTGAAACAACCCCCGAACGGTCCCGTGGGTGGCACCCACACCTCCCACGGGGCCAATGTAACTCGTAGGAACTGACCACGCAGCCGCGGGTCTCCCGGTTTGAGAGTACGACGGTAATATGCATATTTCTAGACTTAGGCTTAAAAACATGACGTTAGAGAGTGAAAACTCGAAACAACCCCCGAACGGCCCCGTGGATGGCACCAACACCTCCCACGGGACCAATGTAACTCGTAGGAACTGACCCCGCAACCGCGGGAGTTCCGGTTTGAGAATACGATGGTAATTTTCATATTTCTAGACTTAAGAAAAACATGGCGTTAGAGGGTGAAAACCCAAAACAGTCCCCGAACGACCCCGTGGGTGGCACCAACACCTCCCACAGGACCAATGTAACTCGTAGGAACTGACCCCAGAGCCGCGGGACTCCCGGTTTGAGAATTCAACGATAATTTTCATATTTCTAGACTTAGGCTTAATAACATGGCGTTAGAGGGTGAAAACTCGAAACAACCCTCTAACGGCCCCGTGGGTGGCACCAACACCTCCCATGGGACCAATGTAACTCGTAGGAACTAACCCCGCATCCGCGAGACTCCCGGTTTGAGAATACGACGATAATTTGCATATTTCTAGACTTAGGCTTTAAAACATGGTGTTAGAGGGTGAGAACTCAAAACAGCACCCGAACGTCCCCGTGGGTGGCACCAACACCTCCCACGGGACATTTGTAACTCATAGGAACTGACCCCGCAGCCGCGGGAGTCCCGATTTGAGAAGACGACGGTAATTTGCATATTTCTATACTTAGGGTTAAAAACATGGCGTTAGAGGGTGATAACTCGAAACAACCCCCGAACGTCCCCGTGGGTGGCACCAACACCTCCCACTGGACCAATGTAACTCGTAGGAACTGACCCCGCAGCCGCGGGACTCTCGGTTTCAGAATACGACGGTAATTTGCATATTTCTAGACTTAGGCTTAAAAACATGGCGTTAGAGGGTGAGAACTCGAAACAGCCCCCGAACGGCCACGTGGGTGGCACCAACACCTCCCACGGGGCCAATGTAACTTGTAGGAACTGGCCCCGCAGTCGCGGGAGTTTTGGTTTGAGAATACAATGGTAATTTGCATATTTCTAGACTTAGGCAAAACATGGCGTTAGAGGGTGAAAACCCAAAACAGCCCCCGAACGGTCCCGTGGGTGGCACCAACACCTCCCACGGGGCCAATGTAACTCCTAGGAACTGACCGCGCAGCCGCGGTACTACCGGTTTCAGAATACGACCGTAATTTGCACATTTTTAGACTTAGCCAAAAAAAGAGGGTGTTAGTGGGGGAAAACTCGAAACAGCCCCCGAACGACCCCGTGGGTGGCACCAACACCTCCCACGGGACCAATGTAACCCGTAGGAACTGACCCCAGAGCCGCGGGACTCCCGGTTTGAGAATTCGATGATAATTTGCGTATTTCTAGACTTAGGCTTAAAAACATGGCGTTAGAGGGTGAAAACTCGAAACAACCCTCTAACGGCCCCGTGGGTGGCACCAATACCTCCCACGGGACCAATATAACTCGTAGGAACTGACCCCGCAGCCGCGAGACTCCCGGTTTGAGAATACGATGATAATTTGCATATTTCTAGACTTAGGCTTAAAAACATGTCGTTAGAGGGTGAGAACTCGAAACAGCCCCCGAACGCCCCTGTGGGTGGCACCAACACCTCCCACGGGATCAATGTAACTCGTAGGAACCGACCCCACAGTCGCGGGACTCTCGGTTTGAGAATACGATGGTAATTTGCATATTTCTAGACTTAGGCTTAAAAACATGGCGTTAAAGGGTGAGAACTCGAAACAGCCCCCGAACGGCGACGTGGGTAGCACCAACACCTCCCACGGGGCCAATGTAACTCGTAGGAACTGACCCCGCAGCCGCGGCAGTTCCGGTTTGAGAATACCACGGTAATTTGCATATTTCTAGACTTAAGCAAAACATGGCGTTAGAGGGTGAAAACCCGAAACAGTCCCTGAACGGCCACGTGGGTGGCACCAACACCTCCCACAGGACCAATGTAACTCGTAGGAACTGACCCCAGAGCCGCGGGACTCCCGGTTTGAGAATTCGACGATAATTTGTATATTTCTAGACTTAGGCTTAAAAACATGGCGTTAGAGGGTGAAAACTCGAAACAACCCTCTAACGGCCCCGTGGGTGGCACCAACACCTCCCACGGGACCAATGTAACTCGTAGGAACTGATCCCGCAGCCGCGAGACTCCCGGTTTGAGAATACGACGGTAATTTGCATATTTCTAGACTAAGGCTTAAAAACAAGGCGTTAGAGGGTGAGAACTCGAAATTGCCCCCGAACGGCCACGTGTGTGGCACCAACACCTCCCACGGGGCCAGTGTAACTCGTAGGAACGGACCCCGCAGCCGCGGCAGTTCCGGTTTGAGAATACAACAGTAATTTCCATATTTCTAGACTTAGGCAAAACATGGCGTTAGAGGGTGAAAACTTGAAACAACCCCCGAACGGTCCCGTGGGTGGCACCCACACCTCCCACGGGGCCAATGTAACTCGTAGGAACTGACCACGCAGTCACGGGTCTCCCGGTTTGAGAGTACGACGGTAATATGCGTATTTCTAGACTTAGGCTTAAAAACATGACGTTAGAGGGTGAGAACTTGAAACAGCCCCCGAACGTCCCCGTGGGTGGCACCAACACCTCCCACGGGACATATTAGTAACTCATAGGAACTGACCCCGCAGCCGCGGGAGTCCCGGTTTGAGAATACAACGGTAATTTCCATATTTCTAGACTTAGGCTTAAAAACATGGCGTTAGAGGGTGAGAACTCGAAACATCCCCTGAACGTCCCCGTGGGTGGCACCAATACCTCCCACGGGACCAATGTAACTCGTAGGAGCTGACCCGGCAGTCGCGGGACTCCCGGTTTGAGAATACGACGGTAATTTGCATATTTCTAGACTTACGCCTAAAAACATGGCGTTAGAGGGTGAGAACTCGAAATAGCCCCCGGACGGGCACGTGGGTGGCACCAACACCTCCCACGGGGACAATGTAACTCGTAGGAACTGACCCCGCAGCCGCGGGAGTTCCAGTTTGAGAATACAACGGTAATTTGCATATTTCTAGACTTAAGAAAAACATGGCGTTAGAGGGTGAAAACCCAAAACAGTCCCCGAACGACCTCGTGGGTGGCACCAACACCTCCCACAGGACCAATGTAACTCGTAGGAACTGACCCCAGAGCCGCGGGACTCCCGGTTTGAGAATTCAACGATAATTTTCATATTTCTAGACTTAGGCTTAATAACATGGCGTTAGAGGGTGAAAACTCGAAACAACCCTCTAACAGTCCCGTGGGTGGCACCAACACCTCCCATGGGACCAATGTAACTTGTAGGAACTAACCCCGCAGCCGCGAGACTCCCGGTTTGAGAATACGACGATAATTTGCATATTTCTAGACTTAGGCTTTAAAACATGGTGTTAGAGGGTGAGAACTCAAAACAGCACCCGAACGTCCCCGTGGGTGGCACCAACACCTCCCACGGGACATTTGTAACTCATAGGAACTGACCCCGCAGCCGCGGGAGTCCCGATTTGAGAAGGCGACGGTAATTTGCATATTTCTATACTTAGGGTTAAAAACATGGCGTTAGAGGGTGATAACTCGAAACAATCCCCGAACGTCCCCGTGGGTGGCACCAACACCTCCCACGGGACCAATGTAACTCGTAGGAACTGACCCCGCAGCCGCGGGACTCTCGGTTTCAGAATACGATGGTAATTTGCATATTTCTAGACTTAGGCTTAAAAACATGGCGTTAGAGGGTGAGAACTCGAAACAGCCCCCGAACGGCCACGTGGGTGGCACCAACACCTCCCACGGGGACAATGTAACTTGTAGGAACTGGCCCCGCAGTCGCGGGAGTTCTGGTTTGAGAATACAATGGTAATTTGCAAATTTCTAGACTTAGGCAAAACATGGCGTTAGAGGTGAAAACCCAAAACAGCCCCCGAACGGTCCCGTGGGTGGCACCAACACCTCCCACGGGGCCAATGTAACTCCTAGTAACTGACCGCGCAGCCGCGGGACTACCGGTTTCAGAATACGACCGTAATTTGCACATTTTTAGACTTAGCCAAAAAAAGAGGGTGTTAGTGGGGGAAAACTCGAAACAGCCCCCGAACGACCCCGTGGGTGGCACCAACACCTCCCACGGGACCAATGTAACTCGTAGGAACTGACCCCAGAGCCGCGGGACTCCCGGTTTGAGAATTCGATGATAATTTGCGTATTTCTAGACTTAGGCTTAAAAACATGGCGTTAGAGGGTGAAAACTCGAAACAACCCTCTAACGGCCCCGTGGGTGGCACCAATACCTCCCACGGGACCAATATAACTCGTAGGAACTGACCCCGCAGCCGCGAGACTCCCGGTTTGAGCATACGATGATAATTTGCATATTTCTAGACTTAGGCTTAAAAACATGGCGTTAGAGGGTGAGAACTCGAAACAGCCCCCGAACGTCCCCGTGGGTGGCACCAACACCTCCCACGGGATCAATGTAACTCGTAGGAACCGACCCCACAGCCGCGGGACTCTCGGTTTGAGAATACGATGGTAATTTGCATATTTCTAGACTTAGGCTTAAAAACATGGCGTTAAAGGGTGAGAATTCGAAACAGCCCCCGAACGGCGACGTGGGTGGCACCAACACCTCCCACGGGGCCAATGTAACTCGTAGGAACTGACCCCGCAGCCGCGGGAGTTCCGGTTTGAGAATACAACGCTAATTTGCATATTTCTAAACTTAGGCAAAACATGGCGTTTAGAGGGTGAAAACCAAAAACAGCCCCCGAACGGTCCCGTGGGTGGCACCAACACCTCCCACGGGGCCAATGTAACTCGTAGGAACTGACCACGCAGCCGCGGGTATCCCGGTAAGAGAGTACGACGGTAATTTGCATATTTCTAGACTTAGGCATAAAAACATGGCGTTAGAGGGTGAGAACTCGAAACAGCCCGCTAACGGAACCGTGGGTGGCACCAACACCTCCCACGGGACCAATGTAACTCGTAGGAACTGACCCCGCAGCCGCGGGAGTTCCGATTAGAGAATACAACGGTAATTTGCATATTTCTAGACTTAAGCAAAACATGGCGTTAGAGGGTGAAAACCCGAAACAGTCCCCGAACGTCCCCGTGGGTGGCACCAACACCTCCCACAGGACCAATGTAACTCGTAGGAACTGACCTCAGAGCCGCGGGACTCCCGGTTTGAGAATTCGACGATAATTTGTATATTTCTAGACTTAGGCTTAAAAACATGGCGTTAGAGGGTGAAAACTCGAAACAACCCTCTAACGGCCCCGTGGGTGGCACCAACACCTCCCACGGGACCAATGTAACTTGTAGGAACTGATCCCGCAGCCGCGAGACTCCCGGTTTGAGAATACGACGGTAATTTGCATATTTCTAGACTAAGGCTTAAAAACAAGGCGTTAGAGGGGGAGAACTCGAAACAGCCCCCGAACGGCCACGTGGGTGGCACCAACACCTCCCACGGGGCCAGTGTAACTCGTAGGAACGGACCCCGCAGCCGCGGGAGTTCCGGTTTGAGAATACAACAGTAATTTGCATATTTCTAGACTTAGGCAAAACATGGCGTTAGAGGGTGAAAACTTGAAACAACCCCCGAACGGTCCCGTGGGTGGCACCCACACCTCCCATGGGGCCAATGTAACTCGTAGGAACTGACCACGCAGTCGCGGGTCTCCCGGTTTGAGAGTACGACGGTAATATGCGTATTTCTAGACTTAGGCTTAAAAACATGACGTTAGAGGGTGAGAACTTGAAACAGCCCCCGAACGTCCCCGTGGGTGGCACCAACACCTCCCACGGGACATTTGTAACTCATAGGAACTGACCCCGCAGCCGCGGGAGTCCCGGTTTGAGAATACAACGGTAATTTCCATATTTCTATACTTAGGCTTAAAAACATGGCGTTAGAGGGTGAGAACTCGAAACATCCCCTGAACGTCCCGGTGGGTGGCACCAATACCTCCCACGGGACCAATGTAACTCGTAGGAGCTGACCCGGCAGTCGCGGGACTCCCGGTTTGAGAATACGATAGTAATTTGCATATTTCTAGACTTACGCCTAAAAACATGGCGTTAGAAGGTGAGAACTCGAAACAGCCCCCGGACGGGCACGTGGGTGGCACCAACACCTCCCATGGGGACAATGTAACTCGTAGGAACTGACCCCGCAGCCGCGGGAGTTCCGGTTTGAGAATACAACGGTAATTTGCATATTTCTAGACTTAGGCAAAACATGGCGTTAGAGGGTGAAAACTTGAAACCACCCCCGAACAGTCCTGTGGGTGGCACCCACACCTCCCACGGGGCCAATGTAACTCGTAGGAACTGACCACGCAGCCGCGGGTCTCCCGGTTTGAGAATACGACGGTAATATGCATATTTCCAGACTTAGGCTTAAAAACATGACGTTAGAGGGTGAAAACTCGAAACAACCCCCGAAAGGCCCCGTGGATGGCACCAACACCTCCCACGGGACCAATGTAACTCGTAGGAACTGACCCCGCAGCCGCGGGAGTTCCGGTTTGAGAATACGATGGTAATTTTCATATTTCTAGACTTAAGAAAAACATGGCGTTAGAGGGTGAAAACCCAAAACAGTCCCCGAACGACCCCGTGGGTGGCACCAACACCTCCCACAGGACCAATGTAACTCGTAGGAACTGACCCCAGAGCCGCGGGACTCCCGCTTGAGAATTCAACGATAATTTTCATATTTCTAGACTTAGGCTTAATAACATGGCGTTAGAGGGTGAAAACTCGAAACAACCCTCTAACGGCCCCGTGGGTTGCACCAACACCTCCCATGGGACCAATGTAACTCGTAGGAACTAACCCCGCAGCCGCGAGACTCCCGGTTTGAGAATATGACGATAATTTGCATATTTCTAGACTTAGGCTTTAAAACATGGTGTTAGAGGGTGAGAACTCAAAACAGCACCCGAACGTCCCCGTGGGTGGCACCAACACCTCCCACGGGACATTTGTAACTCATAGGAACTGACCCCGCAGCCGCGGGAGTCCCGATTTGAGAAGACGACGGTAATTTGCATATTTCTATACTTAGGGTTAAAAACATGGCGTTAGAGGGTGATAACTCGACACAACCCCCGAACGTCCCCGTGGGTGGCACCAACACCTCCCACGGGACCAATGTAACTCGTAGGAACTGACCCCGCAGCCGCGGGACTCTCGGTTTCAGAATACGACGGTAATTTGCATATTTCTAGACTTAGGCTTAAAAACATGGCGTTAAAGGGTGAGAACTCGAAACAGCCTCCGAACGGCCACGTGGGTGGCACCAACACCTCCCACGGGGCCAATGTAACTTGTAGGAACTGGCCCCGCAGTCGCGGGAGTTCTGGTTTGAGAATATAATGGTAATTTGCATATTTCTAGACTTAGGCAAAACATGGCGTTAGAGGGTGAAAACCCAAAACAGCCCCCGAACGGTCCCGTGGGTGGCACCAACACCTCCCACGGGGCCAATGTAACTCCTAGGAACTGACCGCGCAGCCGCGGGACTACTGGTTTCAGAATACGACCGTAATTTGCACATTTTTAGACTTAGCCAAAAAAAGAGGGTGTTAGTGGGGGAAAACTCGAAACAGCCCCCGAACGACCCCGTGGGTGGCACCAACACCTCCCACGGGACCAATGTTACTCGTAGGAACTGACACCAGAGCCGCGGGACTCCCGGTTTGAGAATTCGATGATAATTTGCGTATTTCTAGACTTAGGCTTAAAAACATGGCGTTAGAGGGTGAAAACTCGAAACAACCCTCTAACGGCCCCGTGGGTGGCACCAATACCTCCCACGGGACCAATATAACTCGTAGGAACTGACCCCGCAGCCGCGAGACTCCCGGTTTGAGAATACGACGATAATTTGCATATTTCTAGACTTAGGCTTAAAAACATGGCGTTAGAGGGTGAGAACTCGAAACAGCCCCCGAACGTCCCCGTGGGTGGCACCAACACCTCCCACGGGATCAATGTAACTCGTAGGAACCGACCCCACAGCCGCGGGACTCTCGGTTTGAGAATACGATGGTAATTAGCATATTTCTAGACTTAGGCTTAAAAACATGGCGTTAAAGGGTGAGAACTCAAAACAGCCCCAGAACGGCGACGTGGGTGGTACCAACACCTCCCACGGGGCCAATGTAACTCATAGGAACTGACCCCGCAGCCGCGGGAGTTCCGGTTTGAGAATACAACGGTAATTTGCATATTTCTAAACCTAGGCAAAACATGGCGTTTAGAGGGTGAAAACCAAAAACAACCCCCGAACGGTCCCGTGGATGGCACCAACACCTCCCACGGGGCCAATGTAACTCGTAGGAAATGACCACACAGCCGCGGGTATCCCGGTAAGAGAGTACGACGGTAATTTGCATATTTCTAGACTTAGGCATAAAAACATGGCGTTAGAGGGTGAGAACTCGAAACAGCCCTCTAACGGAACCGTGGGTGGCACCAACACCTCCCACGGGACCAATGTAACTCGTAGGAACTGACCCCGCAGCCGTGGGAGTTCCGGTTTGAGAATACGACGGTAATTTGCATATTTCTAGACTTAAGCAAAACATGGCGTTAGAGGGTGAAAACCCGAAACAGTCCCCGAACGGCCACGTGGGTGGCACCAACACCTCCCACAGGACCAATGTAACTCGTAGGAACTGACCCCAGAGCCGCGGGACTCCCGGTTTGAGAATTCGACGAAAATTTGTATATTTCTAGACTTAGGCTTAAAAACATGGCGTTAGAGGGTGAAAACTCGAAACAACCCTCCAACGGCCCCGTGGGTGGCACCAACACCTCCCACGGGACCAATGTAACTCGTAGGAACTGACCCCGCAGCCGCGAGACTTCCGGTTTGAGAATACGATGATAATTTGCATATTTCAAGACTTAGGCTTAAAAACATGGCGTTAGAGGGTGAGAACTCGAAACAGCCCCCGAACGTCCCTGTGGGTGGCACCAACACCTCCCACGGGACATTTGTAACTCGTAGGAACTGACCTCGCAGCCGCGGGAGTCCCGGTTTAAGAATACGACGATAATTTGCATATTTCTAGACTTAGGCTTAAAAACATGGCGTTAGAGGGTGAGAACTCGAAACAGCCCCCGAACGTCCCCGTGGGTGGCACCAACACCTCCCACGGGACCAATGTAACTCGTAGGAACTGACCCCGCAGCCGCGGGACACCCGGTTTGAGAATACGACGATAATTTGCATATTCCTATACTTAGGCTTAAAAACATGGCGTTAAAGGGTGAGAACTCGAACCAGCCCCCGAACGGCCATGTGGGTGGCACCAACACCTCCCACGGGGACAATGTAACTCGTAGGAACTGACCCCGCAGCCGCGGGAGTTACGGTTTGAGAATACAACGATAATTTCCATATTTCTAGACTTAGGAAAAACATGGCGTTAGAGGGTGAAAACCCGAAACAGCCCCCGAACGGTCCCGTGGGTAGCACCCACACCTCCCACGGGGCCAATGTAACTCGTAGAAACTGACCGCGCAGCCGCGGGACTCCCGATTTGAGAATACGATGGTAATTTGTATATTTCAAGACTTAGGCTTAAAACATGACATTAGAGGGTGAAAACTCGAAACAGCCACCGAACGGCACCGTGGGTGGCACCAACACCTCCCACGGGACCAATGTAACTCGTAGGAATTGACCCCACAGCCACGGGTCTCCCGATTTGAGGATACGAAGGTAATTTGCATTTTTCTAGACTTAGGCTTAAAAACCTGACGTTAGAGGGTGAAAACACAAAACATCCCCCAAACGGCCCTGTGGGTGGTACCAATGTAACTCGTAGGAACTGACCATGTAGCCGCGGGTCTCCCGATTTGTTAAATCGACGGTAATTTGTATATTTCTAGACTTAGGCTTAAAAACATAGCGTTAGAGGGTGAAAACTCGAAACAACCCCCGAACGGCCCCGTGGGTGGTACCAACACCTCCCACGGGACCAATGTAACTCGTAGGAACTGACCACGCAGCCGCGGGTCTCCCGGTATGAGAGTACGACGGTAATTTGCATATTTCTAGACTTAGGCTTAAAAACATGACGTTAGAGGGTGAAAACTCGAAACAACCCTCTAACGGCCCCGTGGGAGGCACCATCACCTCCCACGGGGCCAATGTAACTCGTAGGAACTGACCCCGCAGCCGCGGGACTCCCGGTTTGAGAGTACGACGGTAATTTGCATATTTCGACACTTAGGCTTAAAAACATGGCGTTAAAGGGTGAAAACTCAAAACAACCCCCGAACGGTCCCGTGGGTGGCACCAACACCTCCCACGGGACAAATGTAACTCGTAGGAACTAACCCCGCAGCCGCAAGACTCCCGGTTTGAGAATACGACGATAATTTGAATATTTCTAGA
Source organism: Sambucus nigra (assembly GCA_949130495.1). Classification (NCBI taxonomy): domain Eukaryota; kingdom Viridiplantae; phylum Streptophyta; class Magnoliopsida; order Dipsacales; family Adoxaceae; genus Sambucus; species Sambucus nigra. The sequence continues at coordinate 346,035 of CASBWL010000580.1, read as the reverse complement.
CTTAGGCTTAAAAACATGGCGTTAGAGGGTGAGAAATCGAAACAGCCCCCGAACGTCCCCGTGGGTGGCACCAACACCTCCCACGGGACATTTGTAACTCATAGGAACTGACGCCGCAGCCGCGGGACTCCCGGTTTGAGAATACGACTGTAATTTCCATATTTTCTAGACTTAGGCTTAAAAACATGGCGTTAGAGGGTGAGAACTCGAAACATCCCCTGAATATCCCCATGGGTGGCACCAACACCTCCCACAGGACCAATGTAACTCGTAGGAACTGACCCCGCAGCCGCGGGACTCCCGGTTTGAGAATACGACGGTAATTTGCATATTTCTAGACTTACGCCTAAAAACATGGCGTTAGAGGGTGAGAACTCGAAACAGCCCCCGAACGGCTACGTGGGTGGCACCAACACCTCCCACGGGGACAATGTAACTCGTAGGAACTGAGCCCGCAGCCGCGGGACTCCCGGTTTTAGAATACGACGGTAATTTGTATATTTCTAGACTGAGACATAAAAAGAGGACGTTAGTGGGGGAAAACCCGAAACAACCCCCGAACGGCCCCGTGGGTGGCACCAACACCTCCCACGGGACCAATGTAACTCGTAGGAACTGACCCCGAAGACGCTGGAGTTCTGGTTTGAGAATACAACGGTAATTTTCATATTACTAGACTTAGGCAAAACATGGCGTTAGAGGGTTAAAACCCAAAACAGCCCCTGAACGGTCCCGTGGGTGGCACCAACACCTCCCACGGGACAAATGTAACTCGTAGGAACTGACCCCGCAGCCGCGAGACTCCCGGTTTGAGAATACGACGATAATTTGCATATTTCTAGACTTAGGAAAAACATGGCGTTAGAGGGTGAAAACTCGAAACAGCCCCCGAACGGTCTCGTGGGTGGCACCAACACCTCCCACGGGGCCAATGTAACTCGTAGGAACTGACCACGCAGCCGCGGGTCTCCCGGTTTGAGAGTACAACGGTAATATGCGTATTTCTAGACTTAGGCTTAAAAACATGACGTTAGAGGGTGAAAACCCAAAACAGCCTCCGAACGGTCCCGTGGGTGGCACCAACACCTCCCACGGGACCAATGTAACTCGTAGGAACTGACCCCGCAGCCGCGAGACTCCCGGTTTAAGAATACGACGATAATTTGCATATTTCTAGACTTAGGAAAAACATGGCGTTAGAGGGTGAAAACTCGAAACAGCCCCCGAACGGTCCCGTGGGTGGCACCAACACCTCCCACGGGGCCAATGTAACTCGTAGGAACTGACCACGCAGCCGCGGGTCTCCCGGTTTGAGAGTACGACGGTAATATGCGTATTTCTAGACTTAGGCTTAAAAACATGACGTTAGAGGGTGAAAACTCGAAACAACCCCCGAACGGCCCCGTGGGTGGCACCAACACCTCCCACGGGACCAATGTAACTCGTAGGAACTGACCCCGCAGCCGCGGGAGTTCCGGTTTGAGAATACGACGGCAATTTGCATATATCTAGACTTAAGAAAAACATGGCGTTAGAGGGTGAAAACCCGAAACAGTCCCCGAACGGCCCCGTGGGTGGCACCAACACCTCCCACAGGACCAATGTAACTCGTTGGAACTAACCCCAGAGCCGCGGGACTCCCGGTTTGAGAATTCAACGATAATTTGTATATTTCTAGACTTAGGCTTAATAACATGGTGTTAGAGGGTGAAAACTCGAAACAACCCTCTAACGGCCCCGTAGGTGGCACCAACACCTCCCACAGGACCAATGTAACTCGTAGGAACTAACCCCGCAGCCACGAGACTCCCGGTTTGAGAATACGACGATAATTTGCATATTTCTAGACTTAGGCTTAAAAACATGGTGTTAGAGGGTGAGAACTCAAAACAGCCCCTGAACGTCCCCGTGGGTGGCACCAACACCTCCCACGGGACATTTGTAACTCATAGGAACTGACCCCGCAGCCGCGGGAGTCCCGATTTGAGAATACGACGGTAATTTGCATATTTCTATACCTTCATCCTTTGTTTGGGGACCGTGTTATCTATGACGCTGCTAGTAACCATAAGGCTATGGTTGCTGATTACATTATCGAGGACAGGTGGAGATGGCCAACGGTGGTTACGTGGGAGCTCCTGGATATTAGGAATGTGGCTTTGCCCGGCATTAGGCATGATACTGCTGATGAGGTGGTCTGGATCCCCAACCAGAAGGATTTTTCTATCAGATCAGCCTATGATGAGATGACCCCCACCCTCCCACCTGCTCCCTGGCATAATATTGTGTGGAATAAGACTAATATTCCTAAATGCGCTTTTGTCCTTTGGATGATTTGTAAGGACGCTATACACACTAAGGACAAGCTCCATAACTGGGGCATCTCGGAGGATAACGTGTGCTGCAGCTGCTCCAATGGGGTCGAGTCCATACCTCACGTGTTCAATGAGTGTCCAGTTGCTAAGGAGGTTTGGGAGGAGGTGAGAACCAGGAATCAGGAATACAAAGAGGCTTTGGATTGGGATGGCGAGATGACTCATGCTATTTCTTGTTACAGCGGGACTAGTTTTTATAATCGTATTAGGAATATTTCCTTCTCTTCTACTGTGTACTGCCTATGGATGGAGCGTAACGCTAGACATTTTAAGCGTGTGGCCAAAAGCACGGATGTCATTGTTAGAGATATCGAGGTTATGATTAGAGCGAGAGTCGCAATGTGGAGCAGGGGGACGAGGAGATTTGAGAACTGGATGGCTTGCATGAACTGGGGTATCCCGGAGAGTGCTCTTGATTAGGGGACTGCGGGGTGTGGGGCTTCTCGCACTTTTTTTTCCAGTTGTTTTGTTTTTCTCTCCTTTGGGGTATACCCCTAGGGGAGGCGCTGGGTTTCATCCCTATGTGTACTTGTTGTAGTTGCAGTTGTTGATATATATACATAATGTTTCCCAAAAAAAAAACATGGCGTTAGAGGGTGATAACTCGAAACAGCCCCCGAACGTCCCCGTGGGTGGCACCAACACCTCCCACGGGACCAATGTAACTCGTAGGAACTGACCCCGCAGCCACGGGACTCTCGGCTTGAGAATACGATGGTAATTTGCATATTTCTAGACTTAGGCTTAAAAACATGGCGTTAGAGGGTGAGAACTCGAAACATCCCCTGAACGTCCCCGTGGGTGGCACCAACACGTCCCACGGGAACAATATAACTCGTAGGAACTGACCCCGCAGCCGCGGGACTCCCGGTTTGAGAATACGACAGTAATTTGCATATTTCTAGACTTACGCCTAAAAACATGGTGTTAGAGGGTGAGAACTCGAAACAGCCCCCGACGGCCACGTGGGTGGCACCAACACCTCCCACGGGGGCAATGTAACTCGTAGGAACTTACCCCGCAGCCGCGGGAGTTCCGGTTTGAGAATACAACGGTAATTTGCATATTTCTAGACTTTGGCAAAACATGGCGTTAGAGGGTGAAAACTTGAAACAACCCCCGAACGGTCACGTGGGTGGCACCAACACCTCCCACGGGGCCAATGTAACTCGTAGGAACTGACCACGCAGCCGCGGGTCTCCTGGTTTGAGAGTACGACGGTAATATGCGTATTTCTAGACTTAGGCTTAAAAACATGACGTTAGAGGGTGAAAACTCGAAACAGCCCCCGAACGGCCCCGTGGGTGGCACCAACACCTCCCACGGGGCCAATGTAACTCGTAGGAACTGACCCCGCAGCCGCGGGACTCCCGGTTTGAGAGTACGATGATAATTTGCATATTTCTAGACTTAGGCAAAACATGGCGTTAGAGGGTGAAAACTTGAAACAACCCCCGAACGGTCCCGTGGGTGGCACCCACACCTCCCATGGGGCCAATGTAACTCGTAGGAACTGACCACAGAGCCGCGGGACTCCCGGTTTGAGAATTCAACGATAATTTGCATATTTCTAGACTTAGGCTTAATAACATGGCGTTAGAGGGTGAAAACTCGAAACAACCCTCTAACGGCCCCGTAGGTGGCACCAACACCTCCCACGGGACCAATGTAACTCGTAGGAACTAACCCCGCAGCCGCGAGACTCCCGATTTGAGAATACGACGATAATTTGCATATTTCTAGACTTAGGCTTAAAAATATGGTGTTAGAGGGTGAGAACTCAAAACAGCCCCTGAACGTCCCCGTGGGTGGCACCAACACCTCCCACGGGACAAATGTAACTCGTAGGAACTGACCCCGCAGCCGCGAGACTCCCGGTTTGAGAATACGACGATAATTTGCATATTTCTAGACTTAGGCAAAACATGGCGTTAGAGGGTGAAAACTCGAAACAGCCCCCGAACGGTCCCGTGGGTGGCACCAACACCTCCCACGGGGCCAATGTAACTCGTAGGAACTGACGACGCAGCCGCGGGTCTCCCGGTTTGAGAGTACGACGGTAATATGCGTATTTCTAGACTTAGGCTTAAAAACATGACGTTAGAGGGTGAAAACTCGAAACAACCCCCGAACGGCCCCGTGGGTTGCACCAACACCTCCCACGGTACCAATATAACTCATAGGAACTGACCCCGCAGCCGCGGGAGTTCCGGTTTGAGAATACGACGGTAATTTGCATATTTCTAGACTTAAGAAAAACATGGCGTTAGAGTGTGAAAACCCGAAACAGTCCCCGAACGGCCCCGTGGGTGGCACCAACACCTCCCACAGGACCAATGTAACTCGTAGGAACTAACCCCAGAGCCGCGGGACTCCCGGTTTGAGAATTCAACGATAATTTGCATATTTCTAGACTTAGGCTTAATAACATGGCGTTAGAGGGTGAAAACTCGAAACAACCCTCTAACGGCCCCGTAGGTGGCACCAACACCTCCCACGGGACCAATGTAACTCGTAGGAACTAACCCCGCAGCCGCGGGACTCCCGGTTTGAGAATTCGACGATAATTTGCATATTTCTAGACTTAGGCTTAAAAACATGGCGTTAGAGGGTGAAAACCCAAAACAGCCCCCGAACGGTCCCGTGGGTGGCACCAACACCTCCCACGGGACAAATGTAACTCGTAGTTTGAGAATACGACGATAATTTGCATATTTCTAGACTTAGGCAAAACATGGCGTTAGAGGGTGAAAACTCGAAACAACCCCCGAACGGTCCCGTGGGTGGCACCAACACCTCCCACGGGGCCAATGTAACTCGTAGGAACTGACGACGCAGCCGCGGGTCTCCCGGTTTGAGAGTACGACGGTAATATGCGTATTTCTAGACTTAGGCTTAAAAACATGACGTTAGAGGGTGAAAACTCGAAACAACCCCCGAACGGCCCCGTGGGTGGCACCAACACCTCCCACGGTACCAATATAACTCATAGGAACTGACCCCGCAGCCGCGGGAGTTCCGGTTTGAGAATACGACGGTAATTTGCATATTTCTAGACTTAAGAAAAACATGGCGTTAGAGTGTGAAAACCCGAAACAGTCCCCGAACGGCCCCGTGGGTGGCACCAACACCTCCCACAGGACCAATGTAACTCGTAGGAACTAACCCCAGAGCCGCGGGACTCCCGGTTTGAGAATTCAACGATAATTTGCATATTTCTAGACTTAGGCTTAATAACACGGCGTTAGAGGGTGAAAACTCGAAACAACCCTCTAACGGCCCCGTAGGTGGCACCAACACCTCCCACGGGACCAATGTAACTCGTAGGAACTAACCCCGCAGCCGCGAGACTCCCGATTTGAGAATACGACGATAATTTGCATATTTCTAGACTTAGGCTTAAAAATATGGTGTTAGAGGGTGAGAACTCAAAACAGCCCCTGAACGTCCCCGTGGGTGGCACCAACACCTCCCACGGGACATTTGTAACTCATAGGAACTGACCCCGCAGCCGCGGGAGTCCCGATTTGAGAATACGAAGGTAATTTACATATTTCTATACCTTCATCCTTTGTTTGGGGACCGTGTTATCTATGACGCTGCTAGTAACCATAAGGCTATGGTTGCTGATTACATTGTCGAGGACAGGTGGAGATGGCCAACGGTGGTTACGTGGGAGCTCCTGGATATTAGGAATGCGGCTTTGCCCGGCATTAGGCATGATACTGCTGATGAGGTGGTCTGGATCCCCAACCAGAAGGATTTTTCTATCAGATCAGCCTATGATGAGATGACCCCCACCCTCCCACCTGCTCCCTGGCATAATATTGTGTGGAATAAGACTAATATTCCTAAATGCTCTTTTGTCCTTTGGATGATTTGTAAGGACGCTATACACACTAAGGACAAGCTCCATAACTGGGGCATCTCGGAGGATAACGTGTGCTGCAGCTGCTCCAATGGGGTCGAGTCCATACCTCACGTGTTCAATGAGCGTCCAGTTGCTAAGGAGGTTTGGGAGGAGGTGAGAACCAGGAATCAGGAATCAGGAATACAGAGAGGCTTTGGATTGGGATGGCGAGATGACTCATGCTATTTCTTGTTACAGTGGGACTAGTTTTTATAATCGTATTAGGAATATTTCCTTCTCTTCTACTGTGTACTGCCTATGGATGGAGCGTAACGCTAGACATTTTAAGCGTGTGGCCAAAAGCACGGATGTCATTGTTAGAGATATCGAGGTTATGATTAGAGCGAGAGTCGCAATGTCGAGCAGGGGGACGAGGAGATTTGAGAACTGGATGGCTTGCATGAACTGGGGTATCCCGGAGAGTGCTCTTGATTAGGGGACTGCGGGGTGTGGGGCTTCTCGCACTTTTTTTTCCAGTTGTTTTGTTTTTCTCTCCTTTGGGGTATACCCCTAGGGGAGGCGCTGGGTTTCATCCCTATGTGTACTTGTTGTAGTTGCAGTTGTTGATATATATACATAATGTTTCCCAAAAAAAACATGGCGTTAGAGGGTGATAACTCGAAACAGCCCCCGAACGTCCCCGTGGGTGGCACCAACACCTCCCACGGGACCAATGTAACTCGTAGGAACTGACCCCGCAGCCACGGGACTCTCGGTTTGAGAATACGATGGTAATTTGCATATTTCTAGACTTAGGCTTAAAAACATGGCGTTAGAGGGTGAGAACTCGAAACATCCCCTGAACGTCCCCGTGGGTGGCACCAACACGTCCCACGGGAACAATATAACTCGTAGGAACTGACCCCGCAGCCGCGGGACTCCCGGTTTGAGAATACGACAGTAATTTGCATATTTCTAGACTTACGCCTAAAAACATGGTGTTAGAGGGTGAGAACTCGAAACAGCCCCCGACGGCCACGTGGGTGGCACCAACACCTCCCACGGGGGCAATGTAACTCGTAGGAACTTACCCCGCAGCCGCGGGAGTTCCGGTTTGAGAATACAACGGTAATTTGCATATTTCTAGACTTTGGCAAAACATGGCGTTAGAGGGTGAAAACTCGAAACAGCCCCCGAACGGTCCCGTGGGTGGCACCAACACCTCCCACGGGGCCAATGTAACTCGTAGGAACTGACCACGTAGCCGCGGGTCTCCTGGTTTGAGAGTACGACGGTAATATGCGTATTTCTAGACTTAGGCTTAAAAACATGACGTTAGAGGTTGAAAACTCGAAACAACCCCCGAACGGCCCCGTGGGTGGCACCAACACCTCCCACGGGGCCAATGTAACTCGTAGGAACTGACCCCGCAGCCGCGGGACTCCCGGTTTGAGAGTACGATGGTAATTTGCATATTTCTAGACTTAAGCAAAACGTGGCGTTAGAGGGTGAAAACCCGAAACAGTCCCCGAATGTCCCCGTGGGAGGCACAAACACCTCCCACTGGACCAATGTAACTCGTAGGAACTGACCCCAGATCCGCGGGACTCCCGGTTTGAGAATTCGACGATAATTTGCATATTTCTAGACTTAGGCTTAAAAACATGGCGTTAGAGGGTGAAAACCCAAAACAGCCCCCGAACGGTCCCGTGGGTGGCACCAACACCTCCCACGGGACAAATGTAACTCGTAGGAACTGACCCCGCAGCCGCGAGACTCCCGGTTTGAGAATACGACGATAATTTGCATATTTCTAGACTTAGGCAAAACATGGCGTTAGAGGGTGAAAACTCGAAACAGCCCCCGAACGGTCCCGTGGGTGGCATCAACACCACCCACGGGGCCAATGTAACTCGTAGGAACTGACGACGCAGCCGCGGGTCTCCCGGTTTGAGAGTACGACGGTAATATGCGTATTTCTAGACTTAGGCTTAAAAACATGACGTTAGAGGGTGAAAACTCGAAACAACCCCCGAACGGCCCCGTGGGTGGCACCAACACCTCCCACGGGACCAATGTAACTCGTAGGAACTGACCCCGCAGCCGCGGGAGTTCCGGTTTGAGAATACGACGGTAATTTGCATATTTCTAGACTTAAGAAAAACATGGCGTTAGAGTGTGAAAACCCGAAACAGTCCCCGAACGGCCCCGTGGGTGGCACCAACACCTCCCACAGGACCAATGTAACTCGTAGGAACTAACCCCAGAGCCGCGGGACTCCCGGTTTGAGAATTCAACGATAATTTGCATATTTCTAGACTTAGGCTTAATAACATGGCGTTAGAGGGTGAAAACTCGAAACAACCCTCTAACGGCCCCGTAGGTGGCACCAACACCTCCCACGGGACCAATGTAACTCGTAGGAACTAACCCCGCAGCCGCGAGACTCCCAATTTGAGAATACGACGATAATTTGCATATTTCTAGACTTAGGCTTAAAAACATGGTGTTAGAGGGTGAGAACTCAAAACAGCCCCTGAACGTCCCCGTGGGTGGCACCAACACCTCCCACGGGACATTTGTAACTCATAGGAACTGACCCCGCAGCCGCGGGAGTCCCGATTTGAGAATACGACGGTAATTTGCATATTTCTATACCTTCATCCTTTGTTTGGGGACCGTGTTATCTATGACGCTGCTAGTAACCATAAGGCTATGGTTGCTGATTACATTGTCGAGGACAGGTGGAGATGGCCAACGGTGGTTACATGGGAGCTCCTGGATATTAGGAATGCGGCTTTGCCCGGCATTAGGCATGATACTGCTGATGAGGTGGTCTGGATCCCCAACCAGAAGGATTTTTCTATCAGATCAGCCTATGATGAGATGACCCCCACCCTCCCACCTGCTCCCTGGCATAATATTGTGTGGAATAAGACTAATATTCCTAAATGCTCTTTTGTCCTTTGGATGATTTGTAAGGACGCTATACACACTAAGGACAAGCTCCATAACTGGGGCATCTCGGAGGATAACGTGTGCTGCAGCTGCTCCAATGGGGTCGAGTCCATACCTCACGTGTTCAATGAGTGTCCTGTTGCTAAGGAGGTTTGGGAGGAGGTGAGAACCAGGAATCAGGAATACAGAGAGGCTTTGGATTGGGATGGCGAGATGACTCATGCTATTTCTTGTTACAGTGGGACTAGTTTTTATAATCGTATTAGGAATATTTCCTTCTCTTCTACTGTGTACTGCCTATGGATGGAGCGTAACGCTAGACATTTTAAGCGTGTGGCCAAAAGCACGGATGTCATTGTTAGAGATATCGAGGTTATGATTAGAGCGAGAGTCGCAATGTGGAGCAGGGGGACGAGGAGATTTGAGAACTGGATGGCTTGCACGAACTGGGGTATCCCGGAGAGTGCTCTTGATTAGGGGACTGCGGGGTGTGGGGCTTCTCGCACTTTTTTTTCAGTTGTTTTGTTTTGCTCTCCTTTGGGGTATACCCCTAGGGGAGGCTATGGGTTTCATCCCTATGTGTACTTGTTGTTGTGCAGTTGTTGATATATATACATAATGTTTCCCAAAAAAAAACATGGCGTTAGAGGGTGATAACTCGAAACAGCCCCCGAACGTCCCCATGGGTGGCACCAACACCTCCCACGGGACCAATGTAACTCGTAGGAACTGACCCCGCAGCCGCGGGACTCTCGGTTTGAGAATACGACGGTAATTTGCATATTTCTAGACTTAGGCTTAAAAACATGGCGTTAAAGGGTGAGAACTCGAACCAGCCCCCGAACGCCCCCGTGGGTGGCACCAACACCTCCCACGGGGACAATGTAACTCGTAGGAACTGACCCCGCAGCCGCGGGAGTTACGGTTTGAGAATACAATGGTAATTTGCATATTTCTAGACTTAGGCAAAACATGGCGTTAGAGGGTGAAAACCCAAAACAGCCCCCGAACGGTCCCGTGGGTGGCACCAACACCTCCCACGGGGCTAATGTAACTCGTAGGAACTGACCGCACAGTCGCGGGACTCCCGATTTCAGAATACGACGGTAATTTGCATATTTCTAGGCATAGGCATAAAAAGAGGGTGTTAGTGGGGGAAAACTCGAAACAGCCCCCGAATGGCCCCGTGGGTGGCACCAACACCTCCCACGGGACCAATGTAACTCGTGGGAACTGACCCCAGAGCCGCGGGACTCCCGGTTTGAGAATTCGATGATAATTTGCATATTTCTACACTTAGGCTTAAAAACATGGCGTTAGAGGGTGAAAACTCGAAACAACCCTCTAACGGCCCCGTGGGTGGCACCAATACCTCCCACGGGACCAATGTAACTCGTAGGCACTGACCCCGCAGCCGCGAGACTCCCGGTTTGAGAATACGATGATAATTTGCATATTTCTAGACTTAGGCTTAAAAACATGGCGTTAGAGGGTGAGAACTCGAAACAGCCCCCGAACGTCCCCGTGGGTGGCACCAACACCTCCCACGGGATCAATGTAACTCGTAGGAACTGACCCCACAGCCGCGGGACTCTCGGTTTGAGAATACGATGGTAATTTGCATATTTCTAGACTTAGGCTTAAAAACATGGCGTTAAAGGGTGAGAACTCGAAACAGCCCCCGAACGTCCCCGTGGGTGGCACCAACACCTCCCATGGGGCCAATGTAACTCGTAGGAACTGACCCCGCAGCCGCGGGAGTTCCGGTTTGAGAATACAACGATAATTTGCATATTTCTAGACTTAGGCAAAACATGGCGTTAGAGGGTGAAAACCCGAAACAGCCCTCGAACGGTCCCGTGGGTAGCACCAACACCTCCCACGAGAGCAATGCAACTTGTAGGAACTGACCTTAGAGCCGCGGGACTCCCGGTTTGAGAATTCGATGATAATTTGCATATTTCTAGACTTAGGCTTAAAAACATGGCGTTAGAGGGTGAAAACTCGAAACAACCCTCTAACGGCCCCGTGGGTGGCACCAAAACCTCCCACGGAACCAATGTAACTCGTAGGAACTGACCCCGCAGCCGCGAGACTCCCGGTTTGAGAATACGACGATAATTTGCATAGTTCTAGACTTAGGCTTAAAAATATGGCGTTAGAGGGTGAGAACTCGAAACAGCCCCCGAACGTCCCCGTGGGTGGCACCAACACCTCCCACGGGATCAATGTAACTCGTAGGAACTGACCCCACAGCCGCGGGACTCCCGGTTTGAGAATACGATGGTAATTTGCATATTACTAGACTTAAGCTTAAAAACATGGCGTTAGAGGGTGAAAACTCGAAACAACCCCCGAACGGCCCTGTGGGTGGCACCAACACCTCCCACGGGGCCAATGTAACTCGCAAGAACCGACCACGCAGCCGCGGGTCTCCCGGTATGAGAGTACGACGGTAATTTTCATATTTCTAGACTTAGGGATAAACACATGGCATTAGAGGGTGAGAACTCGAAGCAGCCCTCTAACGGAACCGTGGGTTGCACCAACACCTCCCACGGAACCAATGTAACTCGTAGGAACTGACCCCGCAGCCGCGGGTCTCCCGGTTTGAGAATTCGACGGTAATTTGCATATTTCTAGACTTAAGCTTAAAATATCACGTTAGAGGGTGAAAACTCGAAACAGCCACCGAACGGCCCCGTGGGTGGCACCAACACCTACCACGGGACCAATGTAACTCGTAGGAACTGACCCCACAGCCACGGGTCTCCCGATTTGAGGATACGATGGTAATTTGCATATTTCTAGACTTAGGCTTAAAAACCTGATGTTAGAGGGTGAAAACACGAAATAGCCCCCAAACGGCCCTGTGGGTGGCACCAACACCTCCCACGGTACCAATGTAACTCGTAGGAACTGACCCTGTAGCCGCGGGTCTCCCGATTTCATAATACGACGGTAATTTGTATATTTCTAGACTTAGGCTTAAAAACATAGCGTTAGAGGGTGAAAACTCGAAACAAACCCCGAACGGCCTCGTGGGTGGCACTAACACCTCCCACGGGACCAATGTAACTCGTAGGAACTGACCACGCAGCCGCGGGTCTCCCGGTATGAGAGTACGACGGTAATTTTCATATTTCTAGACTTAGGCTTAAAAACATGACGTTAGAGGGTGAAAATTCAAAACAGCCCCTGAACGGCCCCGTGGGTTGCACCAACACCTCCCACGGGGCCAATGTAACTCATAGGAACTGACCCCGCAGCCGCGGGACTCCCGGTTTGAGAGTACGGCGGTAATTTGCATATTTCTACACTTAGGCTTTAAAACATGGCGTTAAAGGGTGAAAATTGAAAACAACCCCCGAATGCCCCCGTGGGTGGCACCAACACCTCCCACGGGACCAATGTAACTCGTAGGAACTGACCCCGCAGCCGCGGGACTCCCGGATTGAGAATACGACGCTAATTTGTATATTTCTAGACTCAGGCATAAAAAGAGGACGTTATTGGGGGAAAACCCGAAACAACCCCCGAACAGCCCCGTGGGTGGCACCAACACCTCCCACGGGACCAATGTAACTCGTGGGAACTGACCCCAGAGCCGCGGGACTCCCGGTTTGAGAATTCGATGATAATTTGCATATTTCTACACTTAGGCTTAAAAACATGGCGTTAGAGGGTGAAAACTCGAAACAACCCTCTAACGGCCCCGTGGGTGGCACCAATACCTCCCACGGGACCAATGTAACTCGTAGGCACTGACCCCGCAGCCGCGAGACTCCCGGTTTGAGAATACGATGATAATTTGCATATTTCTAGACTTAGGCTTAAAAACATGGCGTTAGAGGGTGAGAACTCGAAACAGCCCCCGAACGTCCCCGTGGGTGGCACCAACACCTCCCACGGGATCAATGTAACTCGTAGGAACTGACCCCACAGCCGCGGGACTCTCGGTTTGAGAATACGATGGTAATTTGCATATTTCTAGACTTAGGCTTAAAAACATGGCGTTAAAGGGTGAGAACTCGAAACAGCCCCCGAACGTCCCCGTGGGTGGCACCAACACCTCCCATGGGGCCAATGTAACTCGTAGGAACTGACCCCTCAGCCGCGGGAGTTCCGCTTTGAGAATACAATGACAATTTGCATATTTCTAGACTTAGGCAAAACATGGCGTTAGAGGGTGAAAACCCGAAACAGCCCTCGAACGGTCCCGTGGGTAGCACCAACACCTCCCACGGGAGCAATGTAACTTGTAGGAACTGACCCCAGAGCCGCGGGACTCCCGGTTTGAGAATTCGATGATAATTTGCATATTTCTAGACTTAGGCTTAAAAACATGGCGTTAGAGGGTGAAAACTCGAAACAACCCTCTAACGGCCCCGTGGGTGGCACCAAAACCTCCCACGGAACCAATGTAACTCGTAGGAACTGACCCCGCAGCCGCGAGACTCCCGGTTTGAGAATACGACGATAATTTGCATAGTTCTAGACTTAGGCTTAAAAATATGGCGTTAGAGGGTGAGAACTCGAAACAGCCCCCGAACGTCCCCGTGGGTGGCACCAACACCTCCCACGGGATCAATGTAACTCGTAGGAACTGACCCCACAGCCGCGGGACTCCCGGTTTGAGAATACGATGGTAATTTGCATATTTCTAGACTTAAGCTTAAAAACATGGCGTTAGAGGGTGAAAACTCGAAACAACCCCCGAACGGCCCTGTGGGTGGCACCAACACCTCCCACGGGGCCAATGTAACTCGCAGGAACTGACCACGCAGCCGCGGGTCTCCCGGTATGAGAGTACGACGATAATTTTCATATTTCTAGACTTAGGGATAAACACATGGCATTAGAGGGTGAGAACTCGAAGCAGCCCTCTAACGGAACCGCGGGTTGCACCCACACCTTCCACGGAACTAATGTAACTCGTAGGAACTGACCCCGCAGCCGCGGGTCTCCCGGTTTGAGAATACGACGATAATTTGCATAGTTCTCGACTTAGGCTTAAAAATATGGCGTTAGAGAGTGAGAACTCGAAACAGCCCCCGAACGTCCCCGTGGGTGGCACCAACACCTACCACGGGAGCAATGTAACTCGTAGGAACTGACCCCACAGCCGCGGGACTCCCGGTTTGAGAATACGATGGTAATTTGCATATTACTAGACTTAAGCTTAAAAACATGGCGTTAGAGGGTGAAAACTCGAAACAACCCCCGAACGGCCCTGTGGGTGGCACCAACACCTCCCACGGTACCAATGTAACTCGTAGGAACTGACCCTGTAGCCGCGGGTCTCCCGATTTCATAATACGACGGTAATTTCTATATTTCTAGACTTAGGCTTAAAAACATAGCGTTAGAGGGTGAAAACTCGAAACAACCCCCGAACGGCCCCGTGGGTGGCACCAAAACCTCCCACGGAACCAATGTAACTCGTAGGAACTGACCCCGCAGCCGCGAGACTCCCGGTTTGAGAATACGACGATAATTTGCATAGTTCTAGACTTAGGCTTAAAAATATGGCGTTAGAGGGTGAGAACTCGAAACAGCCCCCGAACGTCCCCGTGGGTGGCACCAACACCTCCCACGGGATCAATGTAACTCGTAGGAACTGACCCCACAGCCGCGGGACTCCCGGTTTGAGAATACGATGGTAATTTGCATATTACTAGACTTAAGCTTAAAAACATGGCGTTAGAGGGTGAAAACTCGAAACAACCCCCGAACGGCCCTGTGGGTGGCACCAACACCTCCCACGGGGCCAATGTAACTCGCAGGAACTGACCACGCAGCCGCGGGTCTCCCGGTATGAGAGTACGACGGTAATTTTCATATTTCTAGACTTAGGGATAAACACATGGCATTAGAGGGTGAGAACTCGAAGCAGCCCTCTAACGGAACCGCGGGTTGCACCCACACCTTCCACGGAACTAATGTAACTCGTAGGAACTGACCCCGCAGCCGCGGGTCTCCCGGTTTGAGAATACGACGGTAATTTGCATATTTCTAGACTTAGGCTTAAAATATCACGTTAGAGGGTGAAAACTCGAAACAGCCACCGAACGGCCCCGTGGGTGGCACCAACACCTACCACGGGACCAATGTAACTCGTAGGAACTGACCCCACAGCCACGGGTCTCCCGATTTGAGGATACGATGGTAATTTGCATATTTCTAGACTTAGGCTTAAAAACCTGATGTTAGAGGGTGAAAACACGAAATAGCCCCCAAACGGCCCTGTGGGTGGCACCAACACCTCCCACGGTACCAATGTAACTCGTAGGAACTGACCCTGTAGCCGCGGGTCTCCCGATTTCATAATACGACGGTAATTTGTATATTTCTAGACTTAGGCTTAAAAACATAGCGTTAGAGGGTGAAAACTCGAAACAACCCCCGAACGGCCTCGTGGGTGGCACCAACACCTCCCACGGGACCAATGTAACTCGTAGGAACTGACCACGCAGCCGCGGGTCTCCCGGTATGAGAGTACGATGGTAATTTGCATATTTCTAGACTTAGGCTTAAAAACATGACGTTAGAGGGTCAAAATTCGAAACAGCCCCTGAACGGCCCCGTGGGTGGCACCAACACCTCCCACGGGGCCAATGTATCTCATAATAACTGACCCTGCAGCCGCGGGTCTCCCGGTTTGAGAGTACGACGGTAATTTGCATATTTCGACACTTAGGCTTAAAAACATGGCGTTAAAGGGTGAAAATTGAAAACAACCCCCGAACAGCCCCGTGGGTGGCACCAACACCTCCCACGGGACCAATGTAACTCGTAGGAACTGACCCCACAGCCACGGGTCTCCCGATTCGAGGATACGAAGCTAATTTGCATATTTCTAGACTTAAGCAAAACGTGACGTTAGTGGGTGAAAACCCGAAACAGTCCGCGAATGTCCCCGTGGGTGGCCCAAACACCTCCCACGGGACCAATGTAACTCGTAGGAACTGACCCCAGATCCGCTGGACTCCCGGTTTGAGAATTCGACGATAATTTGCATATATCTAGACTTAGGCTTAAAAACATGGTGTTAGAGGGTGAAAACTCGAAACAACCCCCGAACGGTCCTGTGGGTGGCACCAACACCTCCCACGGGGCCAATGTAACTCGTAGGAACTGACCACGCAGCCGCGGGTCTCCCGGTATGAGCGTACGACAGTAATTTGCATATTTGTAGACTTAGGCATAAAAACATGGCGTTAGGGGTGAGAACTCAAAGCAACCCTCTAACGGCCCCGTGGGTGGCACCGACACCTCCCATGGGACCAATGTAACTCGTAGGAACTGACCCCGCAGCCGCGGGACTCCCGATTTGAGAGTACGACGGTAATTTGCATATTTCTACACTTAGGCTTAAAACACATGGCGTTAAAGGGTGAAAACTGAATACATGCCCCGAACGACCCTGTGGGTGGCACCAACACCTCCCACGAGACCAATGTAACTCGTAGGAACTGACCCCGCAGCCGCCACCAACACCTCCCTCGGGACCAATTTAACTCGTAGGAACTGACCCGCAGCCGCGGGAGTTCCGGTTTGAGAATACGACGGTAATTTGCATATTTCTAGACTTAAGCAAAACGTGGCGTTAGAGGGTGAAAACCCGAAACAGTCCCCGAATGTCCCCGTGGGTGGCACAAACACCTCCCACGGGACCAATGTAACTCGTAGGAACTGACCCCAGATCCGCTGGACTCTCGGTTTGAGAATTCGACGATAATTTGCATATATTTAGACTTAGGCTTAAAAACATGGCGTTAGAGGGTGAAAACTCGAAACAACCCTCTAACGGCCCCGTGGGTGGCACCAACACCTCCCACGGGACCAATGTAACTCGTAGGAACTGACCCCGCAGCCGCGGGACTCCCGGTTTGAGAGTACGATGGTAATTTGCAGATTTCTACACTTAGGCTTAAAAACATGGCGTTAAAGGGTGAAAACTGAATACATCCCCCGAACGACCCTGTGGGTGGCACCAACACCTCCCACGAGACCAATGTAACTCGTAGGAACTGACCCCGCAGCCGCAGGAGTTCCGGTTTGAGAATACGACGGTAATTTGCATATTTCTACACTTAGGCTTAAAAACATGGCGTTAAAGGGTAAAAACTGAATACAACCCCCGACCGACCCCGTGGGTGGCACCAACACCTCCCACGGGACCAATGTAACTCGTAGGAACTGACCCCACAGCCGCGAGACTCCCAATTTGAGAATACGACGGTAATTTGCATATTTCTATACTTAGGCTTAAAAACATGTCGTTTAAAGGGTGAGAACTCGAAACGGCCCCCGAACGGCCACGTGGGTTGCACCAACACCTCCCACGGGGACAATGTAACTCGTAGGAACTGACCCCGCAGCTGCGGGCGTTACGGTTTGAGAATACAATTATAATTTCCATATTTCTAGACTGAGGAAAAACATGGCGTTAGAGGGTGAAAACCCAAAAAAGCCCCCGAACGGTCCCGTGGGTGGCACCAACACCTCCCACGGGGCCAATGTAACTCGTAGAAACTGACCGCGCAGCCGCGGGACGCCCGATTTGAGAATACGAGGGTAATTTGTATATTTCTACACTTAGGCATAAAAAGAGGGCGTTAGTGGGGGAGAACCCGAAACAGCCCCCGAACGGCCCCGTGGGTGGCACCAACACCTCCCACGGGACCAATGTAACTCGTAGGAACTGACCGCGCAGTCGCGGGAGTCCCGGTTTGAGAATACGACGATAATTTGCATATTCTAGAATTAGGCATAAAAAGAGGGCGTTAATGGGGGAAAATCCGAAACAACTTCCGACCCTCCCCGTGGGTGGCACCAATACCTCCCACGGGACCAATGTAACTCGTAGGAACTGACCCTGCTGCCGCGGGTCTCCCGGTTTGATAATACGATGGTAATTTATATATTTCTAGACTTAGGTTTAAAAAAATGGCGTTAGAGGGTGAAAACTCGAAACAACCCCCGAACGGCCCTGTGGGTGGCACCAACACCTCCCACGGGGACAATGTAACTTGTAGGAACTGACCACGCAGCCGCGGGTCTCCCGGTATGAGAGTACGACGGTAATTTGCATATTTGTAGACTTAGGCATAAAAACATGGCGTTAGAGGGTGAGAACTCGAAACAGCCCTCTAACGGAACCGTGGGTGGCACCAGCACCTCCCACGGGACCAATGTAACTCGTAGGAACTGACCCCGCAGCCGCGGGTCTCCCGGTTTGAGAATACGACGGTAATTTGCATATTTCTAGACTTAGGCATAAAACATGACGTTAGAAGGTGAAAACTCGAAACAGCCACCGAACGGCCCCGTGGGTGGCAACAACACCTCCCACGGGACCAATGTAACTCGTAGGAAATGACCCCACAGCCACGGGTCTCCCGATTCGAGGATACGAAGGTAATTTGCATTTTTCTAGACTTAGGCTTAAAAAGCTGACGTTAGAGGGTGAAAACACAAAACAGCCCCCAAACGGCCCTGTGGGTGGCACAACACCTCTCTCCCGATTTGATAATACGACGGTAATTTGTATATTTCTAGACTTAGGCTTAAAAACATAGCGTTAGAGGGTGAAAACTCGAAACAACCCCCGAACAGCCCCGTGGGTGGCACCAACACCTCCCACGGGACCAATGTAACTCGTAGGAACTGACCACGCAGCCGCGGGTCTCCCGGTATGAGAGTACGACGGTAATTTGCATATTTCTAGACTTAGGCTTAAAAACATGACGTTAGAGGGTGAAAACTCGAAATAGCCCCCGAACGGCCCCGTGGGTGGCACCAACACCTCCCACGGGGCCAATGTATCTCATAGGAACTGACCCCGCAGCCGCGGGACTCTCGGTTTGAGAGTACGACGGTAATTTGCATATTTCGACACTTAGGCTTAAAAACATGGCGTTAAATGGTGAAAATTGAAAACAACCCCCGAACGGCCCCGTGGGTGGCACCAACACCTCCCACGGGACCAATGTAACTCGTAGGAACTCACCCCGCAGCCGCGGGAGTTCCGGTTTGAGAATACGACGGTAATTTGCATATTTCTAGACTTAAGCAAAACGTGGCGTTAGAGGGTGAAAACCCGAAACAGTCCCCGAATGTCCCCGTGGGTGGCACAAACACCTCCCACGGGACCAATGTAACTCGTAGGAACTGACCCCAGATCCGCTGGACTCCCGGTTTGAGAATTCAACGATAATTTGCATATATCTAGACTTAGGCTTAAAAACATGGCGTTAGAGGGTGAAAACTCGAAACAACCCTCTAACGGCCCCGTGGGTGGCACCAACACCTCCCATGGGACCAATGTAACTCGTAGGAACTGACCCCGCAGCCGCGGGACTCCCGGTTTGAGAGTACGACAATAATTTGCATATTTCTACACTTAGGCTTAAAAACGTAGCGTTAAAGGGTGAAAACTGAATACATCCCCCGAACGACCCTGTGGGTGGCACCAACACCTCCCACGAGACCAATGTAACTCGTAGGAACTGACCCCGCAGCCCCGGGACTCCCGGTTTGAGAATACGATGGTAATTTGTATAATTCTAGACTCAGGCATAAAAAGAGGACGTTAGTGGGGGAAAACCGGAAACAACCCCTGAACGGCCCCGGGGGTGGCACCAACACCTCCCACGGGACCAATGTAACTCGTAGGAACTGATCCTAGAGCCGCGGGACTCCCGGTTTGAGAATTCGATGATAATTTGCATATTTTTAGACTTAGGCTTAAAAACATGGCGTTAGAGGGTGAAAACTCGAAACAACCCTCTAACGGCCCCGTGGGTGGCACTAACGCCTCCCACGGGACCAATGTAACTCGTAGGAACTTACCCCGCAGCCGCGAGACTCCCGGTTTGAGAATACGACGATAATTTACATATTTCTAGACTTAGGCTTAAAAACATGGCGTTACAGGGTGAGAACTCGAAACAGCCCCCGAACGTCCCCGTGGGTGGCACCAACACCTCCCACGGGACATTTGTAACTCGTATGAACTGACCCCGCAGCCGCGGGAGTCCCGGTTTGAGAATACGACGGTAATTTTCATATTTCTAGACTTAGGCTTAAAAACATGGCGTTAGAGGGTGAGAACTTGAAACAGCCCCCGAACGTCCCCGTCGGTGGCACCAACACCTCCCACGGGACATTTGTAACTCGTATGAACTGACCCCGCAGCCGCGGGAGTCCCGGTTTGAGAATACGACGGTAATTTTCATATTTCTAGACTTAGGCTTAAAAACATGGCGTTAGAGGGTGAGAACTCGAAACAGCCCCCGAACGTCCCCGTGGGTGGCACCAACACCTCCCACGGGACCAATGTAACTCGTAGGAACTGACCCCGCAGCCGCGGGACTCCCGGTTTGAGAATACGACGGTAATTTGCATATTTCTATACTTAGGCTTAAAAACATGGCGTTAAAGGGTGAGAACTCGAAACAGCCCCGGAACGGCCACGTGGGTGGCACCAACACCTCCCACGGGGACAATGTAACTCGTTTGAACTGACCCCGCAGCCACGGGAGTTCCGGTTTGAGAATACAACGATAATTTCCATATTTCTCGACTTAGGCTTAAAAACATGGCGTTAGAGGGTGAGAACTCGAAACATCACCCGAATGTCCCCGTGGGTGGCACCAACACCTCCCACGGGAACAATGTAACTCGTAGGAACTGACCGCGCAGCCGCGGGACTCCCGATTTGAGAATACGATGGTAATTTGTATATTTCTACACTTAGGCATAAAAAGAGGGCGTTAGTGGGGGAGAACCCGAAACAGCCCCCGAACGGCCCCGTGGGTGGCACCAACACCTCCCACGGGACCAATGTAACTCGTAGGAACTGACCGCGCAGTCGCGGGAGTCCCGGTTTGAGAATACGACGATAATTTGCATATTTCTAGAATTAGGCATTAAAAGAGGGCGTTAATGGGGGAAAATCCGAAACTGCTTCCGACCCTCCCCGTGGGTGGCACCAACACCTCCCACGGGACCAATGTAACTCGTAGGAACTGACCCTGCTGCCGCGGGTCTCCCGGTTTGATAATACGACGGTAATTTATATATTTCTAGACTTAGGCTTAAAAAAATGGCGTTAGAGGGTGAAAACTCGAAACAACCCCCAAACGGCCCTGTGGGTGGAACCAACACCTCCCACGGGGCCAAAGTAACTCCTAGGAACTGACCACGCAGCCGCGGGTGTCCCGGTATGAGAGTACGACGGTAATTTGCATATTTGTAAACTTAGGCATAAAAACATGGCGTTAGAGGGTGAGAACTCGAAACAGCCCTCTAACGGAACCGTGGGTGGCACCAACACCTCCCACGGGACCAAAGTAACTCGTAGGAACTGACCCCGCAGCCGCGGGTCTCCCAGTTTGAGAATACGACGGTAATTTGCATGTTTCTAGACTTAGGCTTAAAACATGACGTTAGAGGGTGAAAACTCGAAACAGCCCCCGAACGCCACCGTGGGTGGCACCAACACCTCCTACGGTACCAATGTAACTCGTAGGAACTGACCATGTAGCCGCGGGTCTCCCGATTTGATAATACGACGGTAATTTGTATATTTCTAGACTTAGGCTTAAAAACATAGCGTTAGAGGGTGAAAACTCGAAACAACCCCCGAACGGCCCCGTGGGTGGCACCAACACCTCCCACGGGACCAATGTAACTCGTAGGAACTGAACACGCAGCCGCGGGTCTCCCAGTATGTGAGTACGACGGTAATTTGCATATTTCTAGACTTAGGCTTAAAAACATGACGTTAGAGGGTGAAAACTCGAAACAGCCCCCGAACGGCCCGGTGGGTGGCACCAACACCTCCCACGGGGCCAATGTAACTCATAGGAACTGACCCCGCAGCCGCGGGACTCCAGTTTTGAGAGTACGACGGTAATTTGCATATTTCGACACTTAGGCTTAAAAACATGGCGTTAAAGGGTGAAAATTGAAAACAACCCCCGAACGGCCCCGTGGGTGGCACCAACACCTCCCACGGGACCAATGTAACTCGTAGGAACTGACCCCGCAGCCGCGGGAGTTCCGGTTTGAGAATACGACGGTAATTTGCATATTTCTAGACTTAAGCAAAACGTGGCGTTAGAGGGTGAAAACCCGAAACAGTCCCCGAATGTCCCCGTGGGTGGCACAAACACCTCCCACGGGACCAATGTAACTCGTAGGAACTGACCCCAGATCCGCGGGACTCCCGGTTTGAGAATTCGACGATAATTTGCATATTTCTAGACTTAGGCTTAAAAACATGGCGTTAGAGGGTGAAAACTCGAAACAACTCTCTAACAGCCCCGTGGGTGGCACCAACACCTCCCACGGGACCAATGTAACTTGTAGGAACTGACCCCGCAGCCGCGGGACTCCCGGTTTGAGAGTACGACGGTAATTTGCATATTTCTACACTTAGGCTTAAAAACATGGCGTTAAAGGGTGAAAACTGAATACAACCCCCGAACGACCTCGTGGGTGGCACCAACACCTCCCACGGGACCAATGTAACTTGTAGGAACGGACCCCGCAGCCGCGGGAGTTCCATTTGAGAATACGACGGTCATTTGAATATTTCTAGACTTAAGCAAAACATGGCGTTAGAGGGTGAAAAGCCGAAACAGTCTCCGAACGGCCCCGTGGGTGGCAGCAACACCTCACACGGGACCAATGTAACTCGTAGGAACTGACCCCAGAGCCGCGGGACTCCCGGTTTGAGAATTCGACAATAATTTGCATATTTCTAGACTTAGGCTTTAAAACATGGCGTTAGAGTGTGAAAACTCGAAACAACCCTCTAACGGCCCCGTGGGTGGCACCAACACCTCCCACGGGACAAATGTAACTCGTTGGAACTGATCCCGCAGCCGCGAGACTCCCGGTTTGAGAATACGACGGTAATTTGCATATTTCTAGACTAAGGCTTAAAAACATGGCGTTAGAGGGTGAGAACTCGAAACAGCCCCCGAACGGCCACGTGGGTGGCACCAACACCACCCACGGTGCCATTGTAACTCGTAGGAATGGACCCCGCAGCCGCGGGAGTTCCGGTTTGAGAATACAACGGTAATTTGCATATTTCTAGAGTTAGGCAAAACATGGCGTTAGAGGGTGAAAACTTGAAACAACCCCCGAACGGTCCCGTGGGTGGCACCCACACCTCCCACGGGGCCAATGTAACTCGTAGGAACTGACCAAGCAAGCCGCGGGTCTCCCGGTTTGAGAGTACGACGGTAATATGCATATTTCTAGACTTAGGCTTAAAAACATGACGTTAGAGGGTGAGAACTCGAAACATCCCCTGAACGTCCCCGTGGGTGGCACCAATACCTCCCACGGGACCAATGTAACTCGTAGGAACTGACCCGGCAGTCGCGGGACTCCCGGTTTGAGAATACGACGGTAACTTGCATATTTCTAGACTTACGCCAAAAAACATGGCGTTAGAGGGTGAGAACTCGAAACAGCCACCGGACGGCCACGTGGGTGGCACCAACACCTCCCACGGGGACAATGTAACTCGTAGGAACTGACCCCGCAGCCGCGGGAGTTCCGGTTTGAGAATACAACGGTAATTTGCATATTTCTAGACTTAGGCAAAACATGGCGTTAGAGGGTGAAAACTTGAAACAACCCCCGAACGGTCCCGTGGGTGGCACCCACACCTCCCACGGGGCCAATGTAACTCGTAGGAACTAACCACGCAGCCGCGGGTCTCCCGGTTTGAGAGTACGACGGTAATATGCATATATCTAGACTTAGGCTTAAAACATGACGTTAGAGGGTGAGAACTCGAAACAGCCCCCGAACGTTCCCGTGGGCGGCACCAACACCTCCCACGGGACATTTGTAACTCGTAGGAACTGACCCCGCAGCCGCGGGAGTCCCGGTTTGAGAATACGAGGGTATTTTTTATATTTCTAGACTTAGGCTTAAAAACATGGCGTTAGAGGTTGAGAACTCGAAACAGCCCCCGAACGTCCCCGTGGGTGGCACCAACACCTCCCACGGGACCAATGTAACTCGTAGGAACTGACCCCGCAGCCGCGGGACTCCCGGTTTGACAATACGACGGTAATTTGCATATTTCTATACTTTGGCTTAAAAACATGGCGTTAAAGGGTGAGAACTCGAAACAGCCCCCGAACGGCCACGTGGGTGGCACCAACACCTCCCAGGGGACAATGTAACTCGTAGGAACTGACCCCGCAGCCGCAGGAGTTCCGGTTTGATAATACAACGATAATTTCCAAATTTCTAGACTTAGGAAAAACATGGCGTTAGACGGTGAAAACCCAAAACAGCCCCCGAACGGTCCCGTGGGTGGCACCAACACCTCCCACGGGGCCAATGTAACTCGTAGAAACTGACCGCGCAGCCGCGCCACTCCCGATTTGAGAATACGATGGTAATTTGTATATTTCTACACTTAGGCATAAAAAGAGGGCGTTAGTGGGGGAGAACCCGAAACAGCCCCCGAACGGCCCCGTGGGTGGCACCAACACCTCCCACGGGACCAATGTAACTCGTAGGAACTGACCGCGCAGTCGCGGGAGTCCCGGTTTGAGAATACGACGATAATTTGCATATTTCTAGAATTAGGCATAAAAAGAGGGTGTTAATGGGGGAAAATCCGAAACTGCTTCCGACCCTCCCCGTGGGTGGCACCAACACCTCCCATGGGACCAATGTAACTCGTAGGAACCGACCCTGCTGCCGCGGGTCTCCCGGTTTGATAATACGACGGTAATTTATATATTTCTAGACTTAGGCTTAAAAAAATGGCGTTAGAGGGTGAAAACTCGAAACAACCCCCGAACGGCCCTGTGGGTGGAACCAACACCTCCCACGGGGCCAATGTAACTCCTAGGAACTGACCACGTAGCCGCGGGTCTCCCGGTATGAGAGTACGACGGTAATTTGCATATTTGTAAACTTAAGCATAAAAACCTGGCGTTAGAGGGTGAGACCTCGAAACAGCCCTCTAATGGAACTGTGGGTGGCACCAACACCTCCCACGGGACCAATGTAACTCGTAGGAACTGACCCCGCAGCCGCGGGTCTCCCGGTTTGAGAATACGACGGTAATTTGCATGTTTCTAGACTTAGGCTTAAAACATGACGTTAGAGGGTGAAAACTCGAAACAGCCCCCGAACGCCCCCGTGGGTGGCACCAACACCTCCTACGGTACCAATGTAACTCCTAGGATATGACCATGTAGCCGCGGGTCACCCGATTTGATAATACGACGGTAATTTGTATATTTCTAGACTTAGGCTTAAAAACATAGCGTTAGAGGGTGAAAAATCGAAACAACCCCCGAACGGCCCCGTGGGTGGCACCAACACCTCCCACGGGACCAATGTAACTCGTAGGAACTGACCACGCAGCCGCGGGTCTCCCGGTATGTGAGTACGACGGTAATTTGCATATTTCTAGACTTAGGCTTAAAAACATGACGTTAGAGGGTGAAAACTCGAAACAGCCCCCGAACGGCCCTGTGGGTGGCACCAACACCTCCCACGGGGCCAATGTAACTCATAGGAACTGACCCCGCAGCCGCGGGACTCCAGCTTTGAGAGTACGACGGTAATTTGCATATTTCGACACTTAGGCTTAAAAACATGGCGTTAAAGGGTGAAAATTGAAAACAACCCCCGAACGGCCCCGTGGGTGGCACCAACACCTCCCACGGGACCAATGTAACTCGTAGGAACTGACCCCGCAGCCGCGGGAGTTCCGGTTTGAGAATACGACGGTAATTTGCATATTTCTAGACTTAAGCAAAACGTGGCGTTAGAGGGTGAAAGCCCGAAACAGTCCCCGAATGTCCCCGTGGGTGGCACAAACACCTCCCACGGGACCAATGTAACGCGTAGGAACTGACCCCAGATCCGCGGGACTCCCGGTTTGAGAATTCGACGATAATTTGCATATTTCTAGACTTAGGCTTAAAAACATGGCGTTAGAGGGTGAAAACTCGAAACAAATCTCTAACAGCCTGTGGGTGGCACCAACACCTCCCACGGGACCAATGTAACTTGTACGAACTGACCCCGCAGCCGCGGGACTCCCGGTTTGAGAGTACGACGGTAATTTGCATATTTCTACACTTAGGCTTAAAAACATGGCGTTAAAGGGTGAAAACTGAATACAACCCTCGAACGACCCCGTGGGTGGCACCAACACCTCCCACGGGACCAATGTAACTTGTAGGAACGGACCCCGCAGCCGCGGGAGTTCCGGTTTCAGAATACGACGGTAATTTGAATATTTCTAGACTTAAGCAAAACATGGCGTTAGAGGGTGAAAACCCGAAAAAGTCTCCGAACGGCCCCGTGGGTGTCAGCAACACCTCACACGGGACCAATGTAACTCGTAGGAACTGACCCCAGAGCCGCGGACTCCCGGTTTGAGAATTCGACAATAATTTGCATATTTCTTGACTTAGGCTTTAAAACATGGCGTTAGAGGGTGAAAACTCGAAACAACCTTCTAACGGCCCCGTGGGTGGCACCAACACCTCCCACGGGACCAATGTAACTCGTAGGAACTGATCCCGCAGCCGCGAGACTCCCGGTTTGAGAATACGACGGTAATTTGCATATTTCTAGACTAAGGCTTAAAAACTTGGCGTTAGAGGGTGAGAACTCGAAACAGCCCCCGAACGGCCAAGTGGGTGGCACCAACACCTCCCACGGGGCCAGTGTAACTCGTAGGAACGGACCCCACAGCCGCGGGAGTTCCGGTTTGAGAATACAACAGTAATTTCCATATTTCTAGACTTAGGCAAAACATGGCGTTAGAGGGTGAAAACTTGAAACAACCCCCGAACGGTCACGTGGGTGGCACCCACACCTCCCACGGGGCCAATGTAACTCGTAGGAACTGACCACGCAGCCGCGGGTCTCCCGGTTTGAGAGTACGACGGTAATATGCATATTTCTAGACTTAGGCTTAAAAACATGACGTTAGAGGGTGAAAACTCGAAACAGCCGCCGAACGGCCCCGTGGGTGGCACCAACACCTCCCACGGGGCCAATGTAACTCATAGGAACTGACCCCGCAGCCGCGGGACTCCCGGTTTGAGAGTACGACGGTAATTTGCATATTTCTAAACTTAGGCTTAAAAACATGGCGTTAAAGGGGTGAAAACTGAATACATCCCCCGAACGACCCTGTGGGTGGCACCAACACCTCCCACGAGACCAATGTAACTCGTAGGAACTGACCCCGCAGCCGCGGGACTCCCGGTTTGAGAATACGACGGTAATTTGCATATTTCTAGACTTAAGCAAAACGTGGCGTTAGAGGGTGAAAACCCGAAACAGTCCCCGAATGTCCCCGTGGGTGGCACAAACACCTCCCACGGGACCAATGTAACTCGTAGGAACTGACCCCAGATCCGCTGGACTCCCAGTTTGAGTATTCGGCGATAATTTGCATATATCTAGACTTAGGCTTAAAAACATGACGTTAGAGGGTGAAAACTCGAAACAACCCTCTAACGGCCCCGTGGGTGGCACCAACACCTCCCACGGGACCAATGTAACTCGTAGGAACTGACCCCGCAGCCGCGGGACTCCCGGTTTGAGAGTACGACGGTAATTTGCATATTTCTACACTTAGGCTTAAAAACATGGCGTTAAAGGGTGAAAACTGAATACATCCCCCGAACGACCCTGTGGGTGGCACCAACACCTCCCACGAGACCAATGTAACTCGTAGGAACTGACCCCGCAGCCGCGAAACTCCCGGTTTGAGAATACGATGGTAATTTGTATAATTCTAGATTCAGACATAAAAAGAGGACGTTAGTGGGGGAAAACTCGAAACAACCCCCGAACGGCCCCGTGGGTGGCACCAACACCTCCCACGGGACCAATGTAACTCGTAGGAACTGATCAAAGAGCCGCGGGACTCCCGGTTTGAGAATTCGATGATAATTTGCATATTTCTAGACTTTGGCTTAAAAACATGGCGTTAAAGGGTGAGAACTCGAAACAGCCCCCGAACGGCCACGTGGGTGGCACTAACACCTCCCAGGGGACAATGTAACTCGTAGGAACTGACCCCGTAGCCGCAGGAGTTTCGGTTTGAGAATACAACGATAATTTCCAAATTTCTAGACTTAGGAAAAACATGGCGTTAGACGGTGAAAACCCAAAACAGCCCCCGAACGGTCCCGTGGGTGGCACCAACACCTTCCACGGGGCCAATGTAACTCGTAGAAACTGACCGCGCAGCCGCGCCACTCCCGATTTGAGAATACGATGGTAATTTGTATATTTCTACACTTAGGCATAAAAAGAGGGCGTTAGTGGGGGAGAACCCGAAACAGCCCCCGAACGGCCCCGTGGGTGGCACCAACACCTCCCACGGGACCAATGTAACTCGTAGGAACTGACCGCGCAGTCGCGGGAGTCCCGGTTTGAGAATACGACGATAATTTGCATATTTCTAGAATTAGGCATAAAAAGAGGGTGTTAATGGGGGAAAATCCGAAACTGCTTCCGACCCTCCCCGTGGGTGGCACCAACACCTCCCATGGGACCAATGTAACTCGTAGGAACCGCCCCTGCTGCCGCGGGTCTCCCGGTTTGATAATACGACGGTAATTTATATATTTCTAGACTTAGGCTTAAAAAAATGGCGTTAGAGGGTGAAAACTCGAAACAACCCCCGAACGGCCCTGTGGGTGGAACCAACACCTCCCACGGGGCCAATGTAACTCCTAGGAACTGACCACGTAGCCGCGGGTCTCCCGGTATGAGAGTACGACGGTAATTTGCATATTTGTAAACTTAAGCATAAAAACCTGGCGTTAGAGGGTGAGACCTCGAAACAGCCCTCTAACGGAACTGTGGGTGGCACCAACACCTCCCACGGGACCAATGTAACTCGTAGGAACTGACCCCGCAGCCGCGGGTCTCCCAGTTTGAGAATACGACGGTAATTTGCATGTTTCTAGACTTAGGCTTAAAACATGACGTTAGAGGGTGAAAACTCGAAACAGCCCCCGAACGCCCCCGTGGGTGGCACCAACACCTCCTACGGTACCAATGTAACTCCTAGGATATGACCATGTAGCCGCGGGTCACCCGATTCGATAATACGACGGTAATTTGTATATTTCTAGACTTAGGCTTAAAAACATAGCGTTAGAGGGTGAAAAATCGAAACAACCCCCGAACGGCCCCGTGGGTGGCACCAATACCTCCCACGGGACCAATGTAACTCGTAGGAACTGACCACGCAGCCGCGAGTCTCCCGGTATGTGAGTACGACAATAATTTGCATATTTCTAGACTTAGGCTTAAAAACATGACGTTAGAGGGTGAAAACTCGAAACAGCCCCCGAACGGCCCTGTGGGTGGCACCAACACCTCCCACGGGGCCAATGTAACTCATAGGAACTGACCCCGCAACCGCGGGACTCCAGCTTTGAGAGTACGACGGTAATTTGCATATTTCGACACTTAGGCTTAAAAACATGGCGTTAAAGGGTGAAAATTGAAAACAACCCCCGAACGGCCCCGTGGGTGGCACCAACACCTCCCACGGGACCAATGTAACTCGTAGGAACTGACCCCGCAGCCGCGGAAGTTCCGGTTTGAGAATACGACGGTAATTTGCATATTTCTAGACTTAAGCAAAACGTGGCGTTAGAGGGTGAAAGCCCGAAACAGTCACCGAATGTCCCCGTGGGTGGCACAAACACCTCCCACGGGACCAATGTAACGCGTAGGAACTGACCCCAGATCCGCGGGACTCCCGGTTTGAGAATTCGACGATAATTTGCATATTTCTAGACTTAGGCTTAAAAACATGGCGTTAGAGAGTGAAAACTCGAAACAAATCTCTAACAGCCTGTGGGTGGCACCAACACCTCCCACGGGACCAATGTAACTTGTACGAACTGACCCCGCAGCCGCGGGACTCCCGTTTTGAGAGTACGACGGTAATTTGCATATTTCTACACTTAGGCTTAAAAACATGGCGTTAAAGGGTGAAAACTGAATACAACCCTCGAACGACCCCGTGGGTGGCACCAACACCTCCCACGGGACCAATGTAACTTGTAGGAACGGACCCCGCAGCCGCGGGAGTTCCGATTTCAGAATACGACGGTAATTTGAATATTTCTAGACTTAGAGGCTGCAATAGAGGATGAGCCTATAGTGCAGCTCAAAGGCCATCAGGCTGGGAACTCTGAGAACCTTTCTCCTGTTGAACTAGATAACTGTGGGGGGACAATACAAGGAAAACCAGGTGTGGAGGGCAGTAATACTGACAGTACTATGACCTCTAACCCCTCAGAAGGTCTGGAGATAGACAAAGATGAGTTGACTATGGTTACTACCCCTGTTCCATCTGGGTTGGTTCTGAAAATTAAGGCAGTAGATGAGTTTGGCAAGGGGGATAGAGTGGATGGTAAAGGGGTGTTCAGGAGCAACAAGAATGACAAGAGGAGATCAGGCAACAAATCAAATAAATTTCGATGACCAAGATGGGAACATGGAATATTAGGGGGCTCAATTCCTCCCATAAACAAATTGAAGTGGATAAGTTGATCAAGGATAATAAGCTAGATCTGATTTGTTTAGTTGAGACTAAGATCAGGAGGAATAACTTAGAGAATGTTAAAAGTATGTGTTTTTACCAGTGGGAGTATGTTCACAACTGCCCTATGGAAGGTGGGGTGGCTAGAGTGATTGTGGGATGGAATCCCAAGATTCTAAGTATTGAGGTGGTTGGTACTCAGAGACAAGCTTTGTTTTGCAATGTGAATATTATAGGAACCAATTATTCCTTTTATGCCACTTTCATCTATGGGGACAACATGACTGAAAATAGAAGGAGCCTATGGGATTTTCTTATGGAGAACAAAGGTGTGGTTAATGATAGGCCTTGGATTCTCATGGGTGATTTTAATGTTGTTAGAAATCAGGATGAGAAAAAAGGTATTAATGGCATTGACACTGCTGCTACTGATGAATTTAATAACTGTTTAAGGGATCTAAATGCAGATGACATGGCAAATAGTGGGCTTTGGTTTACTTGGAATAAAATCAGCTGGGCTGCAATAATGTGCAATCAAGGATTGATAGGGTGCTGCACAATGACATATGGACTGATGTATTTCCTAACTCTCAGGCAATCACCTTGCCGTGTGGAATCTCAGACCATAGCCCTATTATTACCCTTCTAGATTACAGTAGCAACTGGAAGCCTAAGCCTTTCAAGTTTTTTAATTTCTGGATGAACCACCAGGAATTCATGCCCATTCTTATTGAGGCATGGGATGTTGAGATGGATGGTAACCCGATGATGAGGCTGTTTAGGAAGCTGAATAGAGTGAAAGTATCCTTGAAGAATTTTAATAAGAAGTTTTTTAACAGAATCTCCATTCAGGTAACTGACATAAAGAGTAAGCTGGATAACCTTCAGAGAGCTTTGGACATTGATGGTTCCAATGAGGAGCTCCAAATGGAGGAGAAAGAGATGAGGGAGAAGTACACTTACATGAGGAATGATGAAGAGTCTTTCTTAAGGCAGAAGGCTAGGACTAAGTGGCTGCAGCTTGGTGATCAGAACAATGCCTTCTTCCATAAGAAGGTTAATCAAAACTTGGCTAGAAGGAAAATTGTGAGCATTGAGAATGATATGGGGGTGAGGGTGGAAGGAAGAGAGAAGGTGGCTAGGGAATCTGTGAGATACTTTCAGAATCTGTTTGGGAATAGGGTGCAGTGTGTGGATGCTGATGATGTTCTTGGGGAGGTAATAAAGACTAAACTCAACTCTCACCAAGCTGAGTTATTAGAAGCTGATGTCTCCCATGATGAAATTAAGGCAGCTATGTTTGCAATTGGGTCTGACAAGGCTCCTGGACCTGATGGTTTCAATAGCCATTTCTTTAAAGAAAACTGGCAACTTGTGGGGGATGATGTGTGTGATGCAATTAAGTACTTCTTTGATACTGGTATGTTCTTTGATCAGTGGAACTGTACTGCCTTGGCTTTAATTCCTAAGATATCTACACCTGTTTCTATGAAGGATTTCAGACCTATCTCATGCTGTAACACCATCTACAAATGCATATCCAAAGTGATCACTCGTAGGCTTAAGAAGCTGATGCCTATCCTTATCAGCAATAACCAAGCTGCTTTTGTGGAAGGAAGGTCTATTGCAGACAATATCCTCTTACTCCAAGAGTTGATGAGGAACTATCATAGGGACTCCCTCCCTCCTAGATGTGTTATCAAGATTGATATGCTCAAGGCATATGATTTGGTTAGCTGGGATTTCTTGATTAATCTTTTGGTGCAGTTTGGGTTTCCCTCTAAGGTCATTGGGTGGATTACCATGTGTGTGACCACTACCAGGTTCTCTATAAATCTGAATGGTGAGCTGAATGGGTTTTTTCCTGGTAGAAGAGGGCTTAGACAGGGAGATCCTCTATCTCCCTATCTGTTCCTGCTTGTGATGGAGGCATTCACAGGGATTATCTCAAAAGCTACTGAATCTGCCCTTTTCAAACATCATCCTAAATGCAAGGAGATGTCCCTCACCCATCTTAGTTTTGCTGATGACTTGGTTGTTTTTACGGGTGGGGATAAAGAGTCATGCAGAATTGTCAAGGATGCCATTGCTGAATTTAGTTCCTATTCGGGACTTATGGTTAACTTAGATAAAAGTAGTCTTTTCACTGCTGGGATCAATATGGATGGGATTCAGGAGATTTCTTCTATCTTGGGCATTCAACATGGGCACCCCCCCTTCAAATATCTTGGGGTGCCTCTCATTACTACTAGGCTGAAAAAGGAGGATTGCCAGATCCTGGTGGATAGGATCACCATGAGAGTCAGATGCTGGACTAATAAGTTTTTAAGTTTTGCAGGTAGACTCCTCCTTGTGAAGACTGTCATTTTCAGCATACAAGTTTATTGGGCTTGCACTTTTATTTTGCCTAAAAGCATAATAAAGAAGATTGAGCAAGTTATGAAGAATTATCTATGGAAAGGGGATGAGACTAACAGTAAAGGTGCTAAAGTTGCTTGGGAGGACATCTGTGTGTCTCTAGAGGAAGGAGGGCTAAATATCAAGAGTCTAGAGACATGGAACATTGCTGCCATGGCTAAGCACTTATGGAATCTATGCAGTAAGAAGAATAGTTTATGGATTAAGTGGTGCAACATATACAAAATTAAAGGGAGGAGCATATGGGCTTTGAGTATACCAAATGATGCATCATGGAGTTGGAGGAAAATTCTTAAGATAAGAGAAAAGTTTAGAAGACAAATCAAAACAATCATTGGGAATGGGACTCAAACCTTTATGTGGTATGATTTGTGGCATCCTAATGGGCCATTGTTTCCCCTTTATGGGAACAACATTGTGTATGACTCAGCTAGTAGTCTAAAAGCTAAAGTTTCTGATTTCATCCACCAAATGGAGTGGAGATGGCCCTCAACTGTGACATGGGAATTAAATGAAGTGAAGAATGCTAGCTTACCTGCAATTCTTGAGGGAAATGACTATGTGGTTTGGCTTCCTTCCAAGAAAGGGACCTTCACCATTGCATCTGCTTGGGAGCTATTGAAGACCCACAAGCCTACTGTTACTTGGAGCAAATTTGTTTGGAGTAAGGTTTGCATTCCTAAGTGTTCTTTCATTGCTTGGTTAGTATTTCGAAAGGCCATCAACACTAAGGACAAATTATTTGAATGGGGTATTTCTGAGGATGACCTGTGTGGGATTTGTGGTTCTAAGAGGGAAACTTATAACCACCTGTTCTCTCAATGCAGCCTTAGCAAGAGTATATGGGAGGAGGTGATGCTTAGAAATCAGCGGTATAGGAAGTTTCAAAGTTGGAATAGAGAGTTATCCTTGGCCACTGTTAACCACTCTACTATTTCCTTATGTGACAAGATTAGATCCCTTTCCTTCATTACTACGATCTATTGCATCTGGATGGAGAGGAATTCGAGGTGCTTTAAGCATGTCTTCAATTCTCTAGACACCATTGTGAAGGGTATTGAAAACATGGTTAAAGCCAAAGTTCTTACTTGGAAGAAGGATAGAAGAAATTACACTAACTGGATGGCTTGTATGTATTGGAACATCCCTGAAAATAGGCTGTTGAGCTAATCTTTTGTTTGCTTTTTGGTTGGCTCCGGGGTATGCCCCGGGGTACTTTTGATCTTTGAGGTTCCTTCCTCTGTGTATTCTTTTTTTTTATATATACATCTAATTTCCCAAAAAAAAAAAAAAAAATGGCGTTAGAGGGTGAAAACCCGAAAAAGTCTCCGAACGGCCCCGTGGGTGGCAGCAACACCTCACACGGGACCAATGTAACTCGTAGGAACTGACCCCAGAGCCGCGGGACTCCCGGTTTGAGAATTCGACAATAATTTGCATATTTCTAGACTTAGGCTTTAAAACATGGCGTTAGAGGGTGAAAACTCGAAACAACCTTCTAACGGCCCCGTGGGTGGCACCAACACCTCCCACGGGACCAATGTAACTCGTAGGAACTGATCCCGCAGCCGCGAGACTCCCGGTTTGAGAATACGACGGTAATTTGCATATTTCTAGACTAAGGCTTAAAAACTTGGCGTTAGAGGGTGAGAACTCGAAACAGCCCCCGAACGGCCACGTGGGTGGCACCAACACCTCCCACGGGGCCAGTGTAACTCGTAGGAACGGACCCCGCAGCCGCGGGAGTTCCGGTTTGAGAATACAACAGTAATTTCCATATTTCTAGACTTAGGCAAAACATGGCGTTAGAGGGTGAAAACTTGAAACCACCCCCGAACGGTCACGTGGGTGGCACCCACACCTCCCACGGGGCCAATGTAACTCGTAGGAACTGACCACGCAGCCGCGGGTCTCCCGGTTTGAGAGTACGACGGTAATATGCATATTTCTAGACTTAGGCTTAAAAACATGACGTTAGAGGGTGAAAACTCGAAACAGCCGCCGAACGGCTCCGTGGGTGGCACCAACACCTCCCACGGGGCCAATGTAACTCATAGGAACTGACCCCGCAGCCGCGGGACTCCCGGTTTGAGAGTACGACGGTAATTTGCATATTTCTAAACTTAGGCTTAAAAACATGGCGTTAAAGGGTGAAAACTGAATACATCCCCCGAACGACCCTGTGGGTGGCACCAACACCTCCCACGAGACCAATGTAACTCGTAGGAACTGACCCCGCAGCCGCGGGACTCCCGGTTTGAGAATACGACGGTAATTTGCATATTTCTAGACTTAAGCAAAACGTGGCGTTAGAGGGTGAAAACCCGAAACAGTCCCCGAATGTCCCTGTGGGTGGCACAAACACCTCCCACGGGACCAATGTAACTCGTAATAACTGACCCCAGATCCGTTGGACTCCCTGTTTGAGAATTCGGCGATAATTTGCATATATCTAAACTTAGGCTTAAAAACATGGCGTTAGAGGGTGAAAACTCGAAACAACCCTCTAACGGCCCCGTGGGTGGCACCAACACCTCCCACGGGACCAATGTAACTCGTAGGAACTGACCCCGCTGGACTCCCGGTTTGAGAGTACGGCGGTAATTTGCATATTTCTACACTTAGGCTTAAAAACATGGCGTTAAAGGGTGAAAACTGAATACATCCCCCGAACGACCCTGTGGGTGGCACCAACACCACCCACGAGACCAATGTAACTCGTAGGAACTGACCCCGCAGCCGCGGAACTCCCGGTTTGAGAATACGATGGTAATTTGTATAATTCTAGACTCAGGCATAAAAAGAGGACGTTAGTGGGGGAAAACTCGAAACAACCCCCGAACGGCCCCGTGGGTGGCACCAACACCTCCCACGGGACCAATGTAACTCGTAGGAACTGATCCCAGAGCCGCGGGACTCCCGATTTGAGAATTCGATGATAATTTGCATATTTCTAGACTTAGGCTTAAAAACATGGCGTTAGAGGGTGAAAACTCGAAACAGCCCTCTAACTGCCCCGTGGGTGGCACTAACACCTACCACGGGACCAATGTAACTCGTAGGAACTTACCCCGCAGCCGCGAGACTCCCGATTTGAGAATACGACGATAATTTGCATATTTCTAGACTTAGGCTTAAAAACATGGCGTTAGAGGGTTAGAACTCGAAACAGCCCCCGAACGTCCCCGTGCGTGGCACCAACACCTCCCACGGGACCAATGTAACTCGTAGGAACTGACCCCGCAGCCGCGGGAGTCCCGGTTTGAGAATACGACGGTAATTTTCATATTTCTAGACTTAGGTTTAAAAACATGGCGTTAGAGGGTGAGAACTCAAAACAACTCCCGAACGTCCCCGTGGGTGGCACCAACACCTCCCACGGGGACAATGTAACTCGTTTGAACTGACCCCGCAGCCGCGGGAGTTCCGGTTTGAGAATACAACGATAATTTCCAAATTTCTAGACGTGGGAAAAACATGGCGTTAGAGGGTGAAAACGCAAAACAACCCCCGAACGGTCCCGTGGGTGGCACCAACACCTCCCACGGGGCCAATGTAACTCGTAGGAACTGACCGCGCAGCCGCGGGACTCCCGATTTGAGAATACGATGGTAATTTGTATATTTCTACACTTAGGCATAAAAAGAGGACGTTAGTGGGGGAGAACCCGAAACAGCCCCCGAACGGCCCCGTGGGTGGCACCAACACCTCCCACGGGACCAATGTAACTCGTAGGAACTGACCGCGCAGTCGCGGGAGTCCCGGTTTGAGAATACGACGATAATTTGCATATTTCTAGAATTAGGCATAAAAAGAGGGCGTTAATGGGGGAAAATCCGAAACTGCTTGCGACCCTCCCCGTGGGTGGCACCAACACCTCCCACGGGACCAATGTAACTCGTAGGAACTGACCCTGCTGCCGCGGGTCTCCCGGTTTGATAATACGACGGTAATTTATATATTTCTAGACTTAGGCTTAAAAAAATGGCGTTAGAGGGTGGAAACTCGAAACAACCCCCGAACGGCCCTCTGGGTGGAACCAACATCTCCCACGGGGCCAATGTAACTCCTAGGACCTGACCACGCAGCCGCGGGTGTCCCGGTATGAGAGTACGAAGGTAATTTACATATTTGTAAACTTAGGCATAAAAACATGGCATTAGAGGGTGAGAACTCAAAACAGCCCTCTAACGGAACCGTGGGTGGCACCAACACCTCCCACGGGACCAATGTAACTCGTAGGAACAGACCCCGCAGCCGCGGGTCTCCCAGTTTGAGAATACGACGGTAATTTGCAGGTTTCTAGACTTAGGCTTAAAACATGACGTTAGAGGGTGAAAACTCGAAACAGCCCCCGAACGCCCCCGTGGGTGGCACCAACACCTCCTACGGTACCAATGTAACTCGTAGGAACTGACCATGTAGTCGCGGGTCTCCCGATTTGATAATACGACGGTAATTTGGATATTTCTAGACTTAGGCTTAAAAACATAGCGTTAGAGGGTGAAAAATCGAAACAACCCCCGAACGGCCCCTTGGGTGGCACCAACACCTCCCACGGGACCAATGTAACTCGTAGGAACTCACCACGCAGCCGCGGGTCTCCCGGTATGTGAGTACGACGGTAATTTGCATATTTCTAGACTTTGGCTTAAAGACATGATGTTAGAGGGTGAAAACTCGAAACAGCCCCCGAACGGCCCTGTGGGTGGCACCAACACCTCCCACGGGACCAATGTGACTCATAGGAACTGACCCCGCAGCCGCGGGACTCCAGTTTTGAGAGTACGACGGTAATTTGCATATTTCGACACTTAGGCTTAAAAACATGGCGTTAAAGGGTGAAAATTGAAAACAACCCCCGAACGGCCCCGTGGGTGGCACCAACACCTCGCACGGGACCAATGTAACTCGTAGGAACTGACCCCGCAGCCGCGAGAGTTCCGGTTTGAGAATACGACGGTAATTTGCATATTTCTAGACTTAGGCTTAAAAACATGGCGTTAGAGGGTGAAAACTCGAAACAACTCTCTAACAGCCCCGTGGGCGGCACCAACACCTCCCACGGGACCAATGTAACTTGTAGGAACTGACCCCGCAGCCGCGGGACTCCCGGTTTGAGAGTACGACGGTAATTTGCATATTTCGACACTTAGGCTTAAAAACATGGCGTTAAAGGGTGAAAACTGAATACAACCCCCGAACGACCCCGTGGGTGGCACCAACACCTCCCACGGGACCAATGTAACATGTAGTAATGGACCCCGCAGCCGCGGGAGTTCCGGTTTGAGAATACGACGGTAATTTGAATATTTCTAGACTTAAGCAAAACATGGCGTTAGAGGGTGAAAACCCGAAACAGTCTCCGAACGGCCCCGTGGGTGGCAGCAACACCTCACACGGGACCAATGTAACTCGTAGGAACTGACCCCAGAGCCGCGGGACTCCCGGTTTGAGAATTCGACAATAATTTGCATATTTCTAGACTTAGGCTTTAAAACATGGCGTTAGAGGGTGAAAACTCGAAACAACCCTCTAACGGCCCCGTGGGTGGCACCAACACCTCCCACGGGACCAATGTAACTCGTAGGAACTGATCCCGCAGCCGCGAGACTCCCGGTTTGAGAATACGACGGTAATTTGCATATTTCTAGACTAAGGCTTAAAAACAAGGCGTTAGAGGGTGAGAACTCGAAACAGCCCCCGAACGGCCACGTGGGTGGCACCAACACCTCCCACGGGGCCAGTGTAACTCGTAGGAACGGACCCCGCAGCCCCGGGAGTTCCGGTTTGAGAATACAACGGTTATTTGCATATTTCTAGACTTAGGCAAAACATGGCGTTAGAGGGTACATAATTTTTCCCAAAAAAAAACTCCCGAACGGTCCCGTGGGTGGCACCCACACCTCCCACGGGGCCA
Organism: Sambucus nigra; assembly: GCA_949130495.1. Taxonomy (NCBI): domain Eukaryota; kingdom Viridiplantae; phylum Streptophyta; class Magnoliopsida; order Dipsacales; family Adoxaceae; genus Sambucus; species Sambucus nigra. Next base: position 306,919 of record CASBWL010000580.1, on the reverse strand, counting down.
ATGTAACTCGTAGGAACTGACCACGCAGCCGCGGGTCTCCCGGTTTGAGAGTACGACGGTAATATGCATATTTCTAGACTTAGGCTTAAAAACATGACGTTAGAGGATGAAAACTCGAAACAACCCCCGAACGGCCCCGTGGATGGCACCAACACCTCCCACGGGACCAATGTAACTCGTAGGAACTGACCCCGCAGCCGCGGGAGTTCCGGTTTGAGAATACGATGGTAATTTTCATATTTCTAGACTTAAGAAAAACATGGCGTTAGAGGGTGAAAACGCAAAACAGTCCCCGAACGACCCCGTGGGTGGCACCAACACCTCCCACAGGACCAATGTAACTCGTAGGAACTGACCCCAGAGCCGCGGGACTCCCGGTTTGAGAATTCAACGATAATTTTCATATTTCTAGACTTAGGCTTAATAACATGGCGTTAGAGGGTGAAAACTCGAAACAACCCTCTAACGGCCCCGTGGGTGGAACCAACACCTCCCATGGGACCAATGTAACTCGTAGGAACTAACCCCGCATCCGCGAGACTCCCGGTTTGAGAATACGACGATAATTTGCATATTTCTAGACTTAGGCTTTAAAACATGGTGTTAGAGGGTGAGAACTCAAAACAGCACCCGAACGTCCCCGTGGGTGGAACCAACACCTCCCACGGGACATTTGTAACTCATAGGAACTGACCCCGCAGCGGCGGGAGTCCCGATTTGAGAAGACGATGGTAATTTGTATATTTCTATACTTAGGGTTAAAAACATGGCGTTAGAGGGTGATAACTCGAAACAAGCCCCGAACGTCCCCGTGGGTGGCACCAACACCTCCCACGGGACCAATGTAACTCGTAGGAACTGACCCCGCAGCCGCGGGACTCCCGGTTTGAGAATACGACGGTAATTTGCCTATTTCTATACTTAGGCTTAAAAACATGGCGTTAAAGGGTGAGAACTCGAAACAGCCCCGGAACGGCAACGTGGGTGGCACCAACACCTCCCACGGGGACAATGTAACTCGTTTGAACTGACCCCGCAGCCGCGGGAGTTCCGGTTTGAGAATACAACGATAATTTCCATTTTTCTAGACTTGGGAAAAACATGGCGTTAGAGGGTGAAAACGCAAAACAACCCCCGAACGGTCCCGTGGGTGGCACCAACACCTCCCACGGGGCCAATGTAACTCGTAGGAACTGACCGCGCAGCCGCGCGACTCCCGATTTGAGAATACGATGGTAATTTGTATATTTCTACACTTAGGCATAAAAGAGGGCGTTAGTGGGGGAGAACCCGAAACAGCCCCCGAACGGCCCCGTGGGTGGCACCAACACCTCCCACGGGACCAATGTAACTCGTAGGAACTGACCGCGCAGTCGCGGGAGTCCCGGTTTGAGAATACGACGATAATTTGCATATTTCTAGAATTAGGCATAAAAAGAGGGCGTTAATGGGGGAAAATCCGAAACTGCTTCCGACCCTCCCCGTGGGTGGCACCAACACCTCCCACGGGACCAATGTAACTCGTAGGAACTGACCCTGCTGCCGCGGGTCTCCCGGTTTGATAATACGACGGTAATTTATATATTTCTAGACTTAGGCTTAAAAAATGGCGTTAGAGGGTGAAAACTCGAAACAACCCCCGAACGGCCCTCTGGGTGGAATAAACATCTCCCACGGGGCCAATGTGGAACTGACCACACAGCCGCGGGTGTCCCGGTATGAGAGTACGACGGTAATTTGCATATTTGTAAACTTAGGCATAAAAACATGGCATTAGAGGGTGAGAACTCAAAACAGCCCTCTAACGGAACCGTGGGTGGCACCAACACCTCCCACGGGACCAATGTAACTCGTAGGAACAGACCCCGCAGCCGCGGGTCTCCCAGTTTGAGAATACGACGGTAATTTGCAGGTTTCTAGACTTAGGCTTAAAACATGACGTTAGAGGGTGAAAACTCGAAACAGCCCCCGAACGCCCCCGTGGGTGGCACCAACACCTCCTACGGTACCAATGTAACTCGTAGGAACTGACCATGTAGTCGCGGGTCTCCCGATTTGATAATACGACGGTAATTTGTATATTTCTAGACTTAGGCTTAAAAACATAGCGTTAGAGGGTGAAAACTCAAAACAACCCCCGAACGGCCCCGTGGGTGGCACCAACACCTCCCACGGGACCAATGTAACTCGTAGGAACTGACCACGCAGCCGCGGGTCTCCCGGTATGTGAGTACGACGGAAATTTGCATATTTCTAGACTTAGGCTTAAAGACATGACGTTAGAGGGTGAAAACTCGAAACAACCCCCGAACGGCCCTGTGGGTGGCACCAACACCTCCCACGGGGCCAATGTGACTCATAGGAACTGACCCCGCAGACGCGGGACTCCAGTTTTGAGAGTACGACGGTAATTTGCATATTTCGACACTTAGGCTTAAAAACATGGCGTTAAAGGGTGAAAATTGAAAACAACCCCCGAACGGCCCCGTGGGTGGCACCAACACCTCCCACAGGACCAATGTAACTCGTAGGAACTGACCCCGTAGCCGCGGGAGTTCCGGTTATAGAATACGACGGTAATTTGCATATTTCCAGACTTAAGCAAAACGTGGCGTTAGAGGGTGAAAACCCGAAACAGTCCCCGAATGTCCACGTGGGTGGCACAAACACCTCCCACGGGACCAATGTAACTCGTAGGAACTGACCCCAGATCCGCGGGACTCCCGGTTTGAGAATTCGACGATAATTTGCATATTTCTAGACTTAGGCTTAAAAACATGGCGTTAGAGGGTGAAAACTCGAAACAACTCTCTAACAGCCCCGTGGGTGGCACCAACACCTCCCACGGGACCAATGTAACTTGTAGGAACTGACCCCGCAGCCGCGGGACTCCCGGTTTGAGAGTACGACGGTAATTTGCATATTTCTACACTTAGGGTCCGTTTGGTTCGTGGTAAAATAATTTTCACCGTGTTAAAACTAAAAGGTGAATTATTAGTGCGGTGATTTTATTTTCACCATCTCTGTTTGGATGGTCGAGTTTTCACTAGGTGAAAATTTTAATTTTTCACCATTTGTTGTTTGGATGGTCATGATTAATATGGTGAAAAAATAAAATGACCATATTACCCTCATACTTCAAATGCACATAACTATTTTGATTTTCATCACACAAGTGTCAATGGCCATTAAAAAATATGCATTTACCTCAAACTAAAATTTGACATAATCACCCCCCACACACACACAGCTAGTCATATTTGGCTACGCAAGACAAATAAGTAAAAAAACAGTACCAATTAAAAATAAAGTCCTTATTAAAAAGAAAACAGTTCCAATTTAAAAAAAAAAATCCAACAATGAAAAAAAACTGTCATTTGTAAAAAAAATAATCACAATTAAAAAAAAAGAGTCAACTATAAAAACAGTAGTCCACAATAAAAAAAAAGTTCTCAACAATGAAAAAACAATCCCAATTAAAAGAAAAGTTTTCAACATTGAAAAAAAAACAATCCCAATTAAAAAAAAAAGTCTCAACTATGAAAAAAAAGTGTTCCAATTTAAAAAAAAAATAGTTCCCAACTATGAAACCGTCCCAATTAGTAATTAAATTCCCAACACATTACCATGCGCCAAACAAATATTCATTTTTTTTATTTTTTTTATGGGAATAGATATTCCCACACCATCTATATGTTCCCCCACACCCTTTGAATAATAAATGACAATTGTGCCCTTAAATTTATAAAATCCAAATGTCCAATTTTTTCACCTCCAACTAAAATAAATACATTTGATAAAAACAAAAAAATTATATTTTCAATAAAAAAATTTGTTTTTTATAAGTAATAATAAAAAAAACTGTTTATAACGTAAAATCTTATCTATTTGTTTTATTAAAAAACTCTATATAAAACGTAAAATTTATTTTTCTTAAGAAACTCTTTTCTTAAAAAGTGTTTTATTTTTTATTTACAAATTTTATCTTTGGTTAAAAACTGTTTTTTTTTTGTACTATATTAAAAATAATCTTTTTACTATTTTTAAAAAATATTGTCTGCGGCAGCGGTATGTATAGGCGGTCCGACCACCTATACATACCGCTGCCGTGGAACATTTTTGTCTAATATGTTGGTCCGCGATAACGGTATGTATAAGTTGTCGAACTGCCTATACATACCGCTGACGTGGACCATTTTTTTGTATAGTAAAAAGATTATTTTTAAAATAGAAAAAAAAACAGTTTTTAACTCAAAAAATAAATAACGAAACAATTTTTTTAAATAAATAAAAGAAACGGTTTTTTAACTAGAAATGATAAAAAGAATGTCCATTTTTTAAAATAAATAACGAAACAGTTTTTTTTTATCAACGTCCATTTAAATAAAAAGTAATATGTTTTTTTATAAATAACATAATGTTTTTAAATGAAAATATAACTTTTATAATTTTTATATTTTCAGAATATTAAAATTTTAATTTTCTAGAATATTAGGATTTTTATTTTCAAAATATTATGTTTTATTTTTTTCATAATATTACCTTTTTTTTTAAATAATAGATTTTTGGGCAAAAGATTATATTTGCTTAAATCATATATGCATAGAGGGTCTTTTGATCTTTTAGTATTTAAATATGAAAAAGGGTGTGGGGAAAGATATAGAGGGTGTAGGAATAGCTATTCTATTTTTTATTTATTTTTAAAATTTTTAATTATTTAAATTATTTATTTTTTTAAAATTTTTAATTTTTTTTAATTTTTTAAAATAAAAAATGAAATTTAGAAAAAAAATATTTTTTCAAATGAATATTTGATGATCGTATTAATTGAGAGGGAGAAATGAATGTGTGATAATTGTAAGTGGAAATAAGAAAGGTTACTTTGGTAATAAGATAAATTTCATTGTTTTCACCTGTTAAATTCACTTTACCCATGGTTTAAAATGGTTAAAGTTTCACCTCACTTTTCACCATATTCATTTTATTTCACCGTGTTAAATGCCCAACCAAACACATATTTTACCTAGGTGAATTATATTTTAACGCGGTAAAAATATTTCATCACGAACCAAACGGACCCTTAGGCTTAAAAACATGGCGTTAAAGGGTGAAAACTGAATACAACCCCCGAACGACCCCGTGGGTGGCACCAACACCTCCCACGGGACCAATGTAACATGTAGTAACGGACCCCGCAGCCGCGGGAGTTCCGGTTTGAGAATACGACGGTAATTTGAATATTTCTAGACTTAAGCAAAACATGGCGTTAGAGGGTGAAAACCCGAAACAGTCTCCGAACGGCCCCGTGGGTGGCAGCAACACCTCACACGGGACCAATGTAACTCGTAGGAACTGACCTCAGAGCCGCGGGACTCCCGGTTTGAGAATTCGACAATAATTTGCATATTTCTAGACTTAGGCTTTAAAACATGGCGTTAGAGGGTGAAAACTCGAAACAACCCTCTAACGGCCCCGTGGGTGGCACCAACACCTCCCACGGGACCAATGTAACTCGTAGGAACTGATTCCGCAGCCGCGAGACTCCCGGTTTGAGAATACGACGGTAATTTGCATATTTCTAGACTAAGGCTTAAAAACAAGGCGTTAGAGGGTGAGAACTCGAAACAGCCCCCGAACGGCGACGTGGGTGGCACCAACACCTCCCACGGGGCCAATGTAACTCGTAGGAACTGACCCCGCAGCCGCGGGAGTTCCGGTTTGAGAATACAACGGTAATTTGCATATTTCTAGACTTAGGCAAAACATGGCGTTAGAGGGTGAAAACTTGAAACAACCCCCGAACGGTCCCGTGGGTGGCACCCACACCTCCCACGGGGCCAATGTAACTCGTAGGAACTGACCACGCAGCCGCGGGTCTCCCGGTTTGAGAGTACGACGGTAATATGCATATTTCTAGACTTAGGCTTAAAAACATGACGTTAGAGAGTGAAAACTCGAAACAACCCCCGAACGGCCCCGTGGATGGCACCAACACCTCCCACGGGACCAATGTAACTCGTAGGAACTGACCCCGCAACCGCGGGAGTTCCGGTTTGAGAATACGATGGTAATTTTCATATTTCTAGACTTAAGAAAAACATGGCGTTAGAGGGTGAAAACCCAAAACAGTCCCCGAACGACCCCGTGGGTGGCACCAACACCTCCCACAGGACCAATGTAACTCGTAGGAACTGACCCCAGAGCCGCGGGACTCCCGGTTTGAGAATTCAACGATAATTTTCATATTTCTAGACTTAGGCTTAATAACATGGCGTTAGAGGGTGAAAACTCGAAACAACCCTCTAACGGCCCCGTGGGTGGCACCAACACCTCCCATGGGACCAATGTAACTCGTAGGAACTAACCCCGCATCCGCGAGACTCCCGGTTCGAGAATACGACGATAATTTGCATATTTCTAGACTTAGGCTTTAAAACATGGTGTTAGAGGGTGAGAACTCAAAACAGCACTCGAACGTCCCCGTGGGTGGCACCAACACCTCCCACGGGACATTTGTAACTCATAGGAACTGACCCCGCAGCCGCGGGAGTCCCGATTTGAGAAGACGACGGTAATTTGCATATTTCTATACTTAGGGTTAAAAACATGGCGTTAGAGGGTGATAACTCGAAACAACCCCCGAACGTCCCCGTGGGTGGCACCAACACCTCCCACGGGACCAATGTAACTCGTAGGAACTGACCCCGCAGCCGCGGGACTCTCGGTTTCAGAATACGACGGTAATTTGCATATTTCTAGACTTAGGCTTAAAAACATGGCGTTAGAGGGTGAGAACTCGAAACAGCCCCCGAACGGCCACGTGGGTGGCACCAACACCTCCCACGGGGCCAATGTAACTTGTAGGAACTGGCCCCGCAGTCGCGGGAATTCTGGTTTGAGAATACAATGGTAATTTGCATATTTCTAGACTTAGGCAAAACATGGCGTTAGAGGGTGAAAACCCAAAACAGCCCCCGAACGGTCCCGTGGGTGGCACCAACACCTCCCACGGGGCCAATGTAACTCCTAGGAACTGACCGCGCAGCCGCGGTACTACCGGTTTCAGAATACGACCGTAATTTGCACATTTTTAGACTTAGCCAAAAAAAGAGGGTGTTAGTGGGGGAAAACTCGAAACAGCCCCCGAACGACCCCGTGGGTGGCACCAACACCTCCCACGGGACCAATGTAACTCGTAGGAACTGACCCCAGAGCCGCGGGACTCCCGGTTTGAGAATTCGATGATAATTTGCGTATTTCTAGACTTAGGCTTAAAAACATGGCGTTAGAGGGTGAAAACTCGAAACAACCCTCTAACGGCCCCGTGGGTGGCACCAATACCTCCCACGGGACCAATATAACTCGTAGGAACTGACCCCGCAGCCGCGAGACTCCCGATTTGAGAATACGATGATAATTTGCATATTTCTAGACTTAGGCTTAAAAACATGTCGTTAGAGGGTGAGAACTCGAAACAGCCCCCGAACGCCCCTGTGGGTGGCACCAACACCTCCCACGGGATCAATGTAACTCGTAGGAACCGACCCCACAGCCGCGGGACTCTCGGTTTGAGAATACGATGGTAATTTGCATATTTCTAGACTTAGGCTTAAAAACATGGCGTTAAAGGGTGAGAACTCGAAACAGCCCCCGAACGGCGACGTGGGTGGCACCCACACCTCCCACGGGGCCAATGTAACTCGTAGGAACTGACCCCGCAGCCGCGGGAGTTCCGGTTTGAGAATACAACGGTAATTTGCATATTTCTAAACTTAGTTAAAACATGGCGTTTAGAGGGTGAAAACCAAAAACAGCCCCCGAACGGTCCCGTGGTTGGCACCAACACCTCCCACGGGGCCAATGTAACTCGTAGGAACTGACCACGCAGCCGCGGGTATCCCGGTAAGAGAGTACGACGGTAATTTGCATATTTCTAGACTTAGGCATAAAAACATGGCGTTAGAGGGTGAGAACTCGAAACAGCCGTCTAACGGAACCGTGGGTGGCACCAACACCTCTCACAGGACCAATGTAACTCGTAGGAACTGACCCCGCAGCCGCGGCAGTTCCGGTTTGAGAATACGACGGTAATTTGCATATTTCTAGACTTAAGCAAAACATGGCGTTAGAGGGTGAAAACCCGAAACAGTCCCTGAACGGCCACGTGGGTGGCACCAACACCTCCCACAGGACCAATGTAACTCGTAGGAACTGACCCCAGAGCCGCGGGACTCCCGGTTTGAGAATTCGACGATAATTTGTATATTTCTAGACTTAGGCTTAAAAACATGGCGTTAGAGGGTGAAAACTCGAAACAACCCTCTAACGGCCCCGTGGGTGGCACCAACACCTCCCACGGGACCAATGTAACTCGTAGGAACTGATCCCGCAGCCGCGAGACTCCCGGTTTGAGAATACGACGGTAATTTGCATATTTCTAGACTAAGGCTTAAAAACAAGGCGTTAGAGGGTGAGAACTCGAAACAGCCCCCGAACGGCCACGTGTGTGGCACCAACACCTCCCACGGGGCCAGTGTAACTCGTAGGAACGGACCCCGCAGCCGCGGCAGTTCCGGTTTGAGAATACAACAGTAATTTCCATATTTCTAGACTTAGGCAAAACATGGCGTTAGAGGGTGAAAACTTGAAACAACCCCCGAACGGTCCCGTGGGTGGCACCCACACCTCCCACGGGGCCAATGTAACTCATAGGAACTGACCACGCAGTCGCGGGTCTCCCGGTTTGAGAGTACGACGGTAATATGCGTATTTCTAGACTTAGGCTTAAAAACATGACGTTAGAGGGTGAGAACTTGAAACAGCCCCCGAACGTCCCCGTGGGTGGCACCAACACCTCGCACTGGACATATTAGTAACTTATAGGAACTGACCCCGCAGCCGCGGGAGTCCCGGTTTGAGAATACAACGGTAATTTCCATATTTCTAGACTTAGGCTTAAAAACATGGCGTTAGAGGGTGAGAACTCGAAACATCCCCTGAACGTCCCCGTGGGTGGCACCAATACCTCCCACGGGACCAATGTAACTCGTAGGAGCTGACCCGGCAGTCGCGGGACTCCCGGTTTAAGAATACGACGGTAATTTGTATATTTCTAGACTTACGCCTAAAAACATGGCGTTAGAGGGTGAGAACTCGAAATAGCCCCCGGACGGGCACGTGGGTGGCACCAACACCTCCCACGGGGACAATGTAACTCGTAGGAACTGACCCCGCAGCCGCGGGAGTTCCGGTTTGAGAATACAACGGTAATTTGCATATTTATAAACTTAGGCAAAACATGGCGTTTAGAGGGTGAAAACCAAAAACAGCCCCCGAACGGTCCCGTGGGTGGCACCAACACCTCCCACGGGGCCAATGTAACTCGTAGGAACTGACCACGCAGCCGCGGGTATCCCGGTAAGAGAGTACGATAGTAATTTGCATATTTCTAGACTTAGGCATAAAAACATGGCGTTAGAGGGTGAGAACTCGAAACAGCCCTCTAACGGAACCGTGGGTGGCACCAACACCTCCCACGGGACCAATGTAACTCGTAGGAACTGACCCCGCAGCCGCGGGAGTTCCGGTTAGAGAATACGACGGTAATTTGCATATTTCTAGACTTAAGCAAAACATGGCGTTAGAGGGTGAAAACCCGAAACAGTCCCCGAACGTCCCCGTGGGTGGCACCAACACCTCCCACAGGACCAATGTAACTCATAGGAACTGACCTCAGAGCCGCGGGACTCCCGGTTTGAGAATTCGACGATAATTTGTATATTTCTAGACTTAGGCTTAAAAACATGGCGTTAGAGGGTGAAAACTCGAAACAACCCTCTAACGGCCCCGTGGGTGGCACCAACACCTCCCACGGGACCAATGTAACTTGTAGGAACTGATCCCGCAGCCGCGAGACTCCCGGTTTGAGAATACGACGGTAATTAGCATATTTCTAGACTAAGGCTTAAAAACAAGGCATTAGAGGGGGAGAACTCGAAACAGCCCCCGAACGGCCACGTGGGTGGCACCAACACCTCCCACGGGGCCAGTGTAACTCGTAGGAACGGACCCCGCAGCCGCGGGAGTTCCGGTTTGAGAATACAACAGTAATTTGCATATTTCTAGACTTAGGCAAAACATGGCGTTAGAGGGTGAAAACTTGAAACAACCCCCGAACGGTCCCGTGGGTGGCACCCACACCTCCCATGGGGCCAATGTAACTCGTAGGAACTGACCACGCAGTCGCGGGTCTCCCGGTTTGAGAGTACGACGGTAATATGCGTATTTCTAGACTTAGGCTTAAAAACATGACGTTAGAGGGTGAGAACTTGAAACAGCCCCCGAACGTCCCCGTGGGTGGCACCAACACCTCCCACGGGACATTTGTAACTCATAGGAACTGACCCCGCAGCCGCGGGAGTCCCGGTTTGAGAATACAACGGTAATTTCCATATTTCTATACTTAGGCTTAAAAACATCGCGTTAGAGGGTGAGAACTCGAAACATCCCCTGAACGTCCCGGTGGGTGGCACCAATACCTCCCACGGGACCAATGTAACTCGTAGGAGCTGACCCGGCAGTCGCGGGACTCCCGGTTTGAGAATACGATAGTAATTTGCATATTTCTAGACTTACGCCTAAAAACATGGCGTTAGAAGGTGAGAACTCGAAACAGCCCCCGGACGGGCACGTGGGTGGCACCAACACCTCCCATGGGGACAATGTAACTCGTAGGAACTGACCCCGCAGCCACGGGAGGTCCGGTTTGAGAATACAACGGTAATTTGCATATTTCTAGACTTAGGCAAAACATGGCGTTAGAGGGTGAAAACTTGAAACCACCCCCGAACAGTCCTGTGGGTGGCACCCACACCTCCCACGGGGCCAATGTAACTCGTAGGAACTGACCACGCAGCCGCGGGTCTCCCGGTTTGAGAATACGACGGTAATATGCATATTTCCAGACTTAGGCTTAAAAACATGACGTTAGAGGGTGAAAACTCGAAACAACCCCCGAAAGGCCCCGTGGATGGCACCAACACCTCCCACGGGACCAATGTAACTCGTAGGAACTGACCCCGCAGCCGCGGGAGTTCCGGTTTGAGAGTACGATGGTAATTTTCATATTTCTAGACTTAAGAAAAACATGGCGTTAGAGGGTGAAAACCCAAAACAGTCCCCGAACGACCCCGTGGGTGGCACCAACACCTCCCACAGGACCAATGTAACTCGTAGGAACTGACCCCAGAGCCGCGGGACTCCCGGTTTGAGAATTCAACGATAATTTTCATATTTCTAGACTTAGGCTTAATAACATGGCGTTAGAGGGTGAAAACTCGAAACAACCCTCTAACGGCCCCGTGGGTTGCACCAACACCTCCCATGGGACCAATGTAACTCGTAGGAACTAACCCCGCAGCCGCGAGACTCCCGGTTTGAGAATACGACGATAATTTGCATATTTCTAGACTTAGGCTTTAAAACATGGTGTTAGAGGGTGAGAACTCAAAACAGCACCCGAACGTCCCCGTGGGTGGCAGCAACACCTCCCACGGGACATTTGTAACTCATAGGAACTGACCCCGCAGCCGCGGGAGTCCCGATTTGAGAAGACGACGGTAATTTGCATATTTCTATACTTAGGGTTAAAAACATGGCGTTAGAGGGTGATAACTCGACACAACCCCCGAACGTCCCCGTGGGTGGCACCAACACCTCCCACGGGACCAATGTAACTCGTAGGAACTGACCCCGCAGCCGCGGGACTCTCGGTTTCAGAATACGACGGTAATTTGCATATTTCTAGACTTAGGCTTAAAAACATGGCGTTAAAGGGTGAGAACTCGAAACAGCCCCCGAACGGCCACGTGGGTGGCACCAACACCTCCCACGGGGCCAATGTAACTTGTAGGAACTGGCCCCGCAGTCGCGAGAGTTCTGGTTTGAGAATACAATGGTAATTTGCATATTTCTAGACTTAGGCAAAACATGGCGTTAGAGGGTGAAAACCCAAAACAACCCCCGAACGGTCCCGTGGGTGGCACCAACACCTCCCACGGGGCCAATGTAACTCCTAGGAACTGACCGCGCAGCCGCGGGACTACTGGTTTCAGAATACGACCGTAATTTGCACATTTTTAGACTTAGCCAAAAAAAGAGGGTGTTAGTGGGGGAAAACTCGAAACAGCCCCCGAACGACCCCGTGGGTGGCACCAACACCTCCCACGGGACCAATGTAACTCGTAGGAACTGACACCAGAGCCGCGGGACTCCCGGTTTGAGAATTCGATGATAATTTGCGTATTTCTAGACTTAGGCTTAAAAACATGGCGTTAGAGGGTGAAAACTCGAAACAACCCTCTAACGGCCCCGTGGGTGGCACCAATACCTCCCACGGGACCAATATAACTCGTAGGAACTGACCCCGCAGCCGCGAGACTCCCGGTTTGAGAATACGACGATAATTTGCATATTTCTAGACTTAGGCTTAAAAACATGGCGTTAGAGGGTGAGAACTCGAAACAGCCCCCGAACGTCCCCGTGGGTGGCACCAACACCTCCCACGGGATCAATTTAACTCGTAGGAACCGACCCCACAGCCGCGGGACTCTCGGTTTGAGAATACGATGGTAATTAGCATATTTCTAGACTTAGGCTTAAAAACATGGCGTTAAAGGGTGAGAACTCAAAACAGCCCCAGAACGGCGACGTGGGTGGTACCAACACCTCCCACGGGGCCAATGTAACTCATAGGAACTGACCCCGCAGCCGCGGGAGTTCCGGTTTGAGAATACAACGGTAATTTGCATATTTCTAAACTTAGGCAAAACATGGCGTTTAGAGGGTGAAAACCAAAAACAACCCCCGAACGGTCCCGTGGGTGGCACCAACACCTCCCACGGGGCCAATGTAACTCGTAGGAACTGACCACACAGCCGCGGGTATCCCGGTAAGAGAGTACGACGGTAATTTGCATATTTCTAGACTTAGGCATAAAAACATGGCGTTAGAGGGTGAGAACTCGAAACAGCCCTCTAACGGAACCGTGGGTGGCACCAACACCTCCCACGGGACCAATGTAACTCGTAGGAACTGACCCCGCAGCCGTGGGAGTTCCGGTTTGAGAATACGACGGTAATTTGCATATTTCTAGACTTAAGCAAAACATGGCGTTAGAGGGTGAAAACCCGAAACAGTCCCCGAACGGCCACGTGGGTGGCACCAACACCTCCCACAGGACCAATGTAACTCGTAGGAACTGACCCCAGAGCCGCGGGACTCCCGGTTTGAGAATTCGACGATAATTTGTATATTTCTAGACTTAGGCTTAAAAACATGGCGTTAGAGGGTGAAAACTTGAAACAACCCTCCAACGGCCCCGTGGGTGGCACCAACACCTCCCACGGGACCAATGTAACTCGTAGGAACTGACCCCGCAGCCGCGAGACTTCCGGTTTGAGAATACGATGATAATTTGCATATTTCAAGACTTAGGCTTAGAAACATGGCGTTAGAGGGTGAGAACTCGAAACAGCCCCCGAACGTCCCCGTGGGTGGCACCAACACCTCCCACGGGACATTTGTAACTCGTAGGAACTGACCTCGCAGCCGCGGGAGTCCCGGTTTAAGAATACGACGATAATTTGCATATTTCTAGACTTAGGCTTAAAAACATGGCGTTAGAGGGTGAGAACTCGAAACAGCCCCCGAACGTCCCCGTGGGTGGCACCAACACCTCCCACGGGACCAATGTAACTCGTAGGAACTGACCCCGCAGCCGCGGGACACCCGGTTTGAGAATACGACGATAATTTGCATATTCCTATACTTAGGCTTAAAAACATGGCGTTAAAGGGTGAGAACTCGAACCAGCCCCCGAACGGCCATGTGGGTGGCACCAACACCTCCCACGGGGACAATGTAACTCGTAGGAACTGACCCCGCAGCCGCGGGAGTTACGGTTTGAGAATACAACGATAATTTCCATATTTCTAGACTTAGGAAAAACATGGCGTTAGAGGGTGAAAACCCGAAACAGCCCCCGAACGGTCCCGTGGGTAGCACCCACACCTCCCACGGGGCCAATGTAACTCGTAGAAACTGACCGCGCAGCCGCGGGACTCCCGATTTGAGAATACGATGGTAATTTGTATATTTCAAGACTTAGGCTTAAAACATGACGTCAGAGGGTGAAAACTCGAAACAGCCACCGAACGGCACCGTGGGTGGCACCAACACCTCCCACGGGACCAATGTAACTCGTAGGAATTGACCCCACAGCCACGGGTCTCCCGATTTGAGGATACGAAGGTAATTTGCATTTTTCTAGGCTTAGGCTTAAAAACCTGACGTTAGAGGGTGAAAACACAAAACAGCCCCCAAACGGCCCTGTGGGTGGCACCAACACCTCCTACGGTACCAATGTAACTCGTAGGAACTGACCATGTAGCCGCGGGTCTCCCGATTTGTTAAATCAACGGTAATTTGTATATTTCTAGACTTAGGCTTAAAAACATAGCGTTAGAGGGTGAGAATTCGAAACAGCCCCCGAACGGCAACGTGGGTGGCACCAACACCTCCCACGGGGCCAATGTAACTCGTAGGAACTGACCCCGCAGCCGCGGGAGTTCCGGTTTGAGAATACAACGGTAATTTGCATATTTCTAAACTTAGGCAAAACATGGCGTTTAGAGGGTGAAAACCAAAAACAGCCCCCGAACGGTCCCATGGGTGGCACCAACACCTCCCACGGGGCCAATGTAACTCGTAGGAACTGACCACGCAGCCGCGGGTATCCCGGTAAGAGAGTACGACGGTAATTTGCATATTTCTAGACTTAGGCATAAAAACATGGCGTTAGAGGGTGAGAACTCGAAACAGCTCGCTAACGGAACCGTGGGTGGCACCAACACCTCCCACGGGACCAATGTAACTCGTAGGAATTGACCCCGCAGCCGCGGGAGTTCCGATTAGAGAATACGACGGTAATTTGCATATTTCTAGACTTAAGCAAAACATGGCGTTAGAGGGTGAAAACCCGAAACAGTCCCCGAACGTCCCCGTGGGTGGCGCCAACACCTCCCACAGGACCAATGTAACTCGTAGGAACTGACCTCAGAGCCGCGGGACTCCCGGTTTGAGATTTCGACGATAATTTGTATATTTCTAGACTTAGGCTTAAAAACATGGCGTTAGAGGGTGAAAACTCGAAACAACCCTCTAACGGCCCCGTGGGTGGCACCAACACCTCCCACGGGACCAATGTAACTTGTAGGAACTGATCCCGCAGCCGCGAGACTCCCGGTATGAGAATACGACGGTAATTTGGATATTTCTAGACTAAGGCTTAAAAACAAGGCGTTAGAGGGGGAGAACTCGAAACAGCCCCCGAACGGCCACGTGGGTGGCACCAACACCTCCCACGGGGCCAGTGTAACTCGTAGGAACGGACCCCGCAGCCGCGGGAGTTCCGGTTTGAGAATACAACAGTAATTTGCATATTTCTAGACTTAGGCAAAACATGGCGTTAGAGGGTGAAAACTTGAAACAACCCCCGAACGGTCCCGTGGGTGGCACCCACACCTCCCACGGGGCCAATGTAACTCGTAGGAACTGACCACGCAGTCGCGGGTCTCCCGGTTTGAGAGTACGACGGTAATATGCGTATTTCTAGACTTAGGCTTAAAAACATGACGTTAGAGGGTGAGAACTTGAAACAGCCCCCGAACGTCCCCGTGGGTGGCACCAACACCTCCCACGGGACATTTGTAACTCATAGGAACTGACCCCGCAGCCGCGGGAGTCCCGGTTTGAGAATACAACGGTAATTTCCATATTTCTATACTTAGGCTTAAAAACATGGCGTTAGAGGGTGAGAACTCGAAACATCCTCTGAACGTCCCGGTGGGTGGCACCAATACCTCCCACGGGACCAATGTAACTCGTAGGAGCTGACCCGGCAGTCGCGGGACTCCCGGTTTGAGAATACGATAGTAATTTGCATATTTCTAGACTTACGCCTAAAAACATGGCGTTAGAAGGTGAGAACTCGAAACAGCCCCCGGACGGGCACGTGGGTGGCACCAACACCTCCCATGGGGACAATGTAACTCGTAGGAACTGACCCCGCAGCCGCGGGAGTTCCGGTTTGAGAATACAACGGTAATTTGCATATTTCTAGACTTAGGCAAAACATGGCGTTAGAGGGTGAAAACTTGAAACCACCCCCGAACAGTCCTGTGGGTGGCACCCACACCTCCCACGGGGCCAATGTAACTCGTAGGAACTGACCACGCAGCCGCGGGTCTCCCGGTTTGAGAATACGACGGTAATATGCATATTTCCAGACTTAGGCTTAAAAACATGACGTTAGAGGGTGAAAACTCGAAACAACCCCCGAAAGGCCCCGTGGATGGCACCAACACCTCCCACGGGACCAATGTAACTCGTAGGAACTGACCCCGCAGCCGCGGGAGTTCCGGTTTGAGAATACGATGGTAATTTTCATATTTCTAGACTTAAAAAAAACATGGCGTTAGAGGGTGAAAACCCAAAACAGTCCCCGAACGACCCCGTGGGTGGCACCAACACCTCCCACAGGACCAATGTAACTCGTAGGAACTGACCCCAGAGCCGCGGGACTCCCGGTTTGAGAATTCAACGATAATTTTCATATTTCTAGACTTAGGCTTAATAACATGGCGTTAGAGGGTGAAAACTCGAAACAACCCTCTAACGGCCCCGTGGGTTGCACCAACACCTCCCATGGGACCAATGTAACTCGTAGGAACTAACCCCGCAGCCGCGAGACTCCCGGTTTGAGAATACGACGATAATTTGCATATTTCTAGACTTAGGCTTTAAAACATGGTGTTAGAGGGTGAGAACTCAAAACAGCACCCGAACGTCCCCGTGGGTGGCACCAACACCTCCCACGGGACATTTGTAACTCATAGGAACTGACCCCGCATCCGCGGGAGTCCCGATTTGAGAAGACGACGGTAATTTGCATATTTCTATACTTAGGGTTAAAAACATGGCGTTAGAGGGTGATAACTCGACACAACCCCCGAACGTCCCCGTGGGTGGCACCAACACCTCCCACGGGACCAATGTAACTCGTAGGAACTGACCCCGCAGCCGCGGGACTCTCGGTTTCAGAATACGACGGTAATTTGCATATTTCTAGACTTAGGCTTAAAAACATGGCGTTAAAGGGTGAGAACTCGAAACAGCCCCCGAACGGCCACGTGGGTGGCACCAACACCTCCCACGGGGCCAATGTAACTTGTAGGAACTGGCCCCGCAGTCGCGGGAGTTCTGGTTTGAGAATACAATGGTAATTTGCATATTTCTAGACTTAGGCAAAACATGGCGTTAGAGGGTGAAAACCCAAAACAGCCCCCGAACGGTCCCGTGGGTGGCACCAACATCTCCCACGGGGCCAATGTAACTCCTAGGAACTGACCGTGCAGCCGCGGGACTACTGGTTTCAGAATACGACCGTAATTTGCACATTTTTAGACTTAGCCAAAAAAAGAGGGTGTTAGTGGGGGAAAACTCGAAACAGCCCCCGAACGACCCCGTGGGTGGCACCAACACCTCCCACGGGACCAATGTAACTCGTAGGAACTGACACCAGAGCCGCGGGACTCCCGGTTTGAGAATTCGATGATAATTTGCGTATTTCTAGACTTAGGCTTAAAAACATGGCGTTAGAGGGTGAAAACTCGAAACAACCCTCTAACGGCCCCGTGGGTGGCACCAATACCTCCCACGGGACCAATATAACTCGTAGGAACTGACCCCGCAGCCGCGAGACTCCCGGTTTGAGAATACGACGATAATTTGCATATTTCTAGACTTAGGCTTAAAAACATGGCGTTAGAGGGTGAGAACTCGAAACAGCCCCCGAACGTCCCCGTGGGTGGCACCAACACCTCCCACGGGATCAATGTAACTCGTAGGAACCGACCCCACAGCCGCGGGACTCTCGGTTTGAGAATACGATGGTAATTAGCATATTTCTAGACTTAGGCTTAAAAACATGGCGTTAAAGGGTGAGAACTCAAAACAGCCCCAGAACGGCGACGTGGGTGGTACCAACACCTCCCACGGGGCCAATGTAACTCATAGGAACTGACCCCGCAGCCGCGGGAGTTCCGGTTTGAGAATACAACGGTAATTTGCATATTTCTAAACTTAGGCAAAACATGGCGTTTAGAGGGTGAAAACCAAAAACAACCCCCGAACGGTCCCGTGGGTGGCACCAACACCTCCCACGGGGCCAATGTAACTCGTAGGAAATGACCACACAGCCGCGGGTATCCCGGTAAGAGAGTACGACGGTAATTTGCATATTTCTAGACTTAGGCATAAAAACATGGCGTTAGAGGGTGAGAACTCGAAACAGCCCTCTAACGGAACCGTGGGTGGCACCAACACCTCCCACGGGACCAATGTAACTCGTAGGAACTGACCCCGCAGCCGTGGGAGTTCCGGTTTGAGAATACGACGGTAATTTGCATATTTCTAGACTTAAGCAAAACATGGCGTTAGAGGGTGAAAACCCGAAACAGTCCCCGAACGGCCACGTGGGTGGCACCAACACCTCCCACAGGACCAATGTAACTCGTAGGAACTGACCCCAGAGCCGCGGGACTCCCAGTTTGAGAATTCGACGATAATTTGTATATTTCTAGACTTAGGCTTAAAAACATGGCGTTAGAGGGTGAAAACTCGAAACAACCCTCCAACGGCCCCGTGGGTGGCACCAACACCTCCCACGGGACCAATGTAATTCGTAGGAACTGACCCCGCAGCCGCGAGACTTCCGGTTTGAGAATACGATGATAATTTGCATATTTCAAGACTTAGGCTTAAAAACATGGCGTTAGAGGGTGAGAACTCGAAACAGCCCCCGAACGTCCCCGTGGGTGGCACCAACACCTCCCACGGGACATTTGTAACTCGTAGGAACTGACCTCGCAGCCGCGGGAGTCCCGGTTTAAGAATACGACGATAATTTGCATATTTCTAGACTTAGGCTTAAAAACATGGCGTTAGAGGGTGAGAACTCGAAACAGCCCCCGAACGTCCCCGTGGGTGGCACCAACACCTCCCACGGGACCAATGTAACTCGTAGGAACTGACCCCGCAGCCGCGGGACACCCGGTTTGAGAATACGACGATAATTTGCATATTCCTATACTTAGGCTTAAAAACATGGCGTTAAAGGGTGAGAACTCGAACCAGCCCCCGAACGGCCATGTGGGTGGCACCAACACCTCCCACGGGGACAATGTAACTCGTAGGAACTGACCCCGCAGCCGCGGGAGTTACGGTTTGAGAATACAACGATAATTTCCATATTTCTAGACTTACGAAAAACATGGCGTTAGAGGGTGAAAACCCGAAACAGCCCCCGAACGGTCCCGTGGGTAGCACCCACACCTCCCACGGGGCCAATGTAACTCGTAGAAACTGACCGCGCAGCCGCGGGACTCCCGATTTGAGAATACGATGGTAATTTGTATATTTCAAGACTTAGGCTTAAAACATGACGTTAGAGGGTGAAAACTCGAAACAGCCACCGAACGGCACCGTGGGTGGCACCAACACCTCCCACGGGACCAATGTAACTCGTAGGAATTGACCACGCAGCCGCGGGTCTCCCGGTTTGAGAGTACGACGGTAATATGCGTATTTCTAGACTTAGGCTTAAAAACATGACGTTAGAGGGTGAAAACTCGAAACAACCCCCGAACGGCCCCGTGGGTGGCACCAACACCTCCCACGGGGCCAATGTAACTCGTAGGAACTGACCACGCAGCCGCGGGTCTCCCGGTTTGAGAGTACGACGGTAATATGCGTATTTCTAGACTTAGGCTTAAAAACATGACGTTAGAGGGTGAAAACTCGAAACAACCCCCGAACGGCCCCGTGGGTGGCACCAACACCTCCCACGGGACCAATGTAACTCGTAGGAACTGACCCCGCAGCCGCGGGAGTTCCGGTTTGAGAATACGACGGCAATTTGCATATATCTAGACTTAAGAAAAACATGGCGTTAGAGGGTGAAAACCCGAAACAGTCCCCGAACGGCCCCGTGGGTGGCACCAACACCTCCCACGGGACCAATGTAACTCGTAGGAACTGACCCCGCAGCCACGGGACTCTCGGTTTGAGAATACGATGGTAATTTGCATATTTCTAGACTTAGGCTTAAAAACATGGCGTTAGAGGGTGAGAACTCGAAACATCCCCTGAACGTCCCCGTGGGTGGCACCAACACGTCCCACGGGAACAATATAACTCGTAGGAACTGAACCCGCAGCCGCGGGACTCCCGGTTTGAGAATACGACAGTAATTTGCATATTTCTAGACTTACGCCTAAAAACATGGTGTTAGAGGGTGAGAACTCGAAACAGCCCCCGACGGCCACGTGGGTGGCACCAACACCTCCCACGGGGGCAATGTAACTCGTAGGAACTTACCACGCAGCCGCGGGAGTTCCGGTTTGAGAATACAACGGTAATTTGCATATTTCTAGACTTTGGCAAAATATGGCGTTAGAGGGTGAAAACTCGAAACAGCCCCCGAACGGTCCCGTGGGTGGCACCAACACCTCCCACGGGGCCAATGTAACTCGTAGGAACTGACCCCGCAGCCGCGGGACTCCCGGTTTGAGAGTACGATGGTAATTTGCATATTTCTAGGCTTAAGCAAAACGTGGCGTTAGAGTGTGAAAACCCGAAACAGTCCCCGAATGTCCCCGTGGGAGGCACAAACACCTCCCACTGGACCAATGTAACTCGTAGGAACTGACCCCAGATCCGCGGGACTCCCGGTTTGAGAATTCGACGATAATTTGCATATTTCTAGACTTAGGCTTAAAAACATGGCGTTAGAGGGTGAAAACCCAAAACAGCCCCCGAACGGTCCCGTGGGTGGCACCAACACCTCCCACGGGACAAATGTAACTCGTAGGAACTGACCCCGCAGCCGCGAGACTCCCGGTTTGAGAATACGACGATAATTTGCATATTTCTAGACTTAGGCAAAACATGGCGTTAGAGGGTGAAAACTCGAAACAGCCCCCGAACGGTCCCGTGGGTGGCACCAACACCTCCCACGGGGCCAATGTAACTCGTAGGAACTGACGACGCAGCCGCGGGTCTCCCGGTTTGAGAGTACGACGGTAATATGCGTATTTCTAGACTTAGGCTTAAAAACATGGCGTTAGAGGGTGAGAACTCGAAACATCCCCTGAACGTCCCCGTGGGTGGCACCAACACGTCCCACGGGAACAATATAACTCGTAGGAACTGAACCCGCAGCCGCGGGACTCCCGGTTTGAGAATACGACAGTAATTTGCATATTTCTAGACTTACGCCTAAAAACATGGTGTTAGAGGATGAGAACTCGAAACAGCCCCCGACGGCCACGTGGGTGGCACCAACACCTCCCACGGGGGCAATGTAACTCGTAGGAACTTACCCCGCAGCCGCGGGAGTTCCGGTTTGAGAATACAACGGTAATTTGCATATTTCTAGACTTTGGCAAAATATGGCGTTAGAGGGTGAAAACTCGAAACAGCCCCCGAACGGTCCCGTGGGTGGCACCAACACCTCCCACGGGGCCAATGTAACTCGTAGGAACTGACCCCGCAGCCGCGGGACTCCCGGTTTGAGAGTACGATGGTAATTTGCATATTTCTAGGCTTAAGCAAAACGTGGCGTTAGAGTGTGAAAACCCGAAACAGTCCCCGAATGTCCCCGTGGGAGGCACAAACACCTCCCACTGGACCAATGTAACTCGTAGGAACTGACCCCAGATCCGCGGGACTCCCGGTTTGAGAATTCGACGATAATTTGCATATTTCTAGACTTAGGCTTAAAAACATGGCGTTAGAGGGTGAAAACCCAAAACAGCCCCCGAACGGTCCCGTGGGTGGCACCAACACCTCCCACGGGACAAATGTAACTCGTAGGAACTGACCCCGCAGCCGCGAGACTCCCGGTTTGAGAATACGACGATAATTTGCATATTTCTAGACTTAGGCAAAACATGGCGTTAGAGGGTGAAAACTCGAAACAGCCCCCGAACGGTCCCGTGGGTGGCACCAACACCTCCCACGGGGCCAATGTAACTCGTAGGAACTGACGACGCAGCCGCGGGTCTCCCGGTTTGAGAGTACGACGGTAATATGCGTATTTCTAGACTTAGGCTTAAAAACATGACGTTAGAGGGTGAAAACTCGAAACAACCCCCGAACGGCCCCGTGGGTGGCACCAACACCTCCCACGGTACCAATGTAACTCATAGGAACTGACCCCGCAGCCGCGGGAGTTCCGGTTTGAGAATACGACGGTAATTTGCATATTTCTAGACTTAAGAAAAACATGGCGTTAGAGTGTGAAAACCCGAAACAGTCCCCGAATGGCCCCGTGGGTGGCACCAACACCTCCCACAGGACCAATGTAACTCGTAGGAACTAACCCCAGAGCCGCGGGACTCCCGGTTTGAGAATTCAACGATAATTTGCATATTTCTAGACTTAGGCTTAATAACATGGCGTTAGAGGGTGAAAACTCGAAACAACCCTCTAACGGCCCCGTAGGTGGCACCAACACCTCCCACGGGACCAATGTAACTCGTAGGAACTAACCCCGCAGCCGCGAGACTCCCGATTTGAGAATACGACGATAATTTGCATATTTCTAGACTTAGGCTTAAAAATATGGTGTTAGAGGGTGAGAACTCAAAACAGCCCCTGAACGTCCCCGTGGGTGGCACCAACACCTCCCACGGGACATTTGTAACTCATAGGAACTGACCCCGCAGCCGCGGGAGTCCAGATTTGAGAATACGACGGTAATTTGCATATTTCTATACCTTCATCCTTTGTTTGGGGACCGTGTTATCTATGACGCTGCTAGTAACCATAAGGCTATGGTTGCTGATTACATTGTCGAGGACAGGTGGAGATGGCCAACGGTGGTTACGTGGGAGCTCCTGGATATTAGGAATGCGGCTTTGCCCGGCATTAGGCATGATACTGCTGATGAGGTGGTCTGGATCCCCAACCAGAAGGATTTTTCTATCAGATCAGCCTATGATGAGATGACCCCCACCCTCCCACCTGCTCCCTGGCATAATATTGTGTGGAATAAGACTAATATTCCTAAATGCTCTTTTGTCCTTTGGATGATTTGTAAGGACGCTATACACACTAAGGACAAGCTCCATAACTGGGGCATCTCGGAGGATAACGTGTGCTGCAGCTGCTCCAATGGGGTCGAGTCCATACCTCACGTGTTCAATGAGTGTCCAGTTGCTAAGGAGGTTTGGGAGGAGGTGAGAACCAGGAATCAGGAATACAGAGAGGCTTTGGATTGGGATGGCGAGATGACTCATGCTATTTCTTGTTACAGTGGGACTAGTTTTTATAATCGTATTAGGAATATTTCCTTCTCTTCTACTGTGTACTGCCTATGGATGGAGCGTAACGCTAGACATTTTAAGCGTGTGGCCAAAAGCACGGATGTCATTGTTAGAGATATCGAGGTTATGATTAGAGCGAGAGTCGCAATGTCGAGCAGGAGGACGAGGAGATTTGAGAACTGGATGGCTTGCTTGAACTGGGGTATCCCGGAGAGTGCTCTTGATTAGGGGACTGCGGGGTGTGGGGCTTCTCGCACTTTTTTTTCCAGTTGTTTTGTTTTTCTCTCCTTTGGGGTATACCCCTAGGGGAGGCGCTGGGTTTCATCCCTATGTGTACTTGTTGTAGTTGCAGTTGTTGATATATATACATAATGTTTCCCAAAAAAAACATGGCGTTAGAGGGTGATAACTCGAAACAGCCCCCGAACGTCCCCGTGGATGGCACCAACACCTCCCACGGGACCAATGTAACTCGTAGGAACTGACCCCGCAGCCACGGGACTCTCGGTTTGAGAATACGATGGTAATTTGCATATTTCTAGACTTAGGCTTAAAAACATGGCGTTAGAGGGTGAGAACTCGAAACATCCCCTGAACGTCCCCGTGGGTGGCACCAACACGTCCCACGGGAACAATATAACTCGTAGGAACTGACCCCGCAGCCGCGGGACTCCCGGTTTGAGAATACGACAGTAATTTGCATATTTCTAGACTTACGCCTAAAAACATGGTGTTAGAGGGTGAGAACTCGAAACAGCCCCCGACGGCCACGTGGGTGGCACCAACACCTCCCACGGGGGCAATGTAACTCGTAGGAACTTACCCCGCAGCCGCGGGAGTTCCGGTTTGAGAATACAACGGTAATTTGCATATTTCTAGACTTTGGCAAAACATGGCGTTAGAGGGTGAAAACTCGAAACAGCCCCCGAACGGTCCCGTGGGTGGCACCAACACCTCCCACGGGGCCAATGTAACTCGTAGGAACTGACCACGCAGCCGCGGGTCTCCTGGTTTGAGAGTACCACGGTAATATGCGTATTTCTAGACTTAGGCTTAAAAACATGACGTTAGAGGTTGAAAACTCGAAACAACCCCCGAACGGCCCCGTGGGTGGCACCAACACCTCCCACGGGGCCAATGTAACTCGTAGGAACTGACCCCGCAGCCGCGGGACTCCCGGTTTGAGAGTACGATGGTAATTTGCATATTTCTAGACTTAAGCAAAACGTGGCGTTAGAGGGTGAAAACCCGAAACAGTCCCCGAATGTCCCCGTGGGAGGCACAAACACCTCCCACTGGACCAATGTAACTCGTAGGAACTGACCCCAGATCCGCGGGACTCCCGGTTTGATAATTCGACGATAATTTGCATATTTCTAGACTTAGGCTTAAAAACATGGCGTTAGAGGGTGAAAACCCAAAACAGCCCCCGAACGGTCCCGTGGGTGGCACCAACACCTCCCACGGGACAAATGTAACTCGTAGGAACTGACCCCGCAGCCGCGAGACTCCCGGTTTGAGAATACGACGATAATTTGCATATTTCTAGACTTAGGCAAAACATGGCGTTAGAGGGTGAAAACTCGAAACAGCCCCCGAACGGTCCCGTGGGTGGCACCAACACCACCCACGGGGCCAATGTAACTCGTAGGAACTGACGACGCAGCCGCGGGTCTCCCGGTTTGAGAGTACGACGGTAATATGCGTATTTCTAGACTTAGGCTTAAAAACATGACGTTAGAGGGTGAAAACTCGAAACAACCCCCGAACGGCCCCGTGGGTGGCACCAACACCTCCCACGGGACCAATGTAACTCGTAGGAACTGACCCCGCAGCCGCGGGAGTTCCGGTTTGAGAATACGACGGTAATTTGCATATTTCTAGACTTAAGAAAAACATGGCGTTAGAGTGTGAAAACCCGAAACAGTCCCCGAACGGCCCCGTGGGTGGCACCAACACCTCCCACAGGACCAATGTAACTCGTAGGAACTAACCCCAGAGCCGCGGGACTCCCGGTTTGAGAATTCAACGATAATTTGCATATTTCTAGACTTAGGCTTAATAACATGGCGTTAGAGGGTGAAAACTCGAAACAACCCTCTAACGGCCCCGTAGGTGGCACCAACACCTCCCACGGGACCAATGTAACTCGTAGGAACTAACCCCGCAGCCGCGAGACTCCCAATTTGAGAATACGACGATAATTTGCATATTTCTAGACTTAGGCTTAAAAACATGGTGTTAGAGGGTGAGAACTCAAAACAGCCCCTGAACGTCCCCGTGGGTGGCACCAACACCTCCCACGGGACATTTGTAACTCATAGGAACTGACCCCGCAGCCGCGGGAGTCCCGATTTGAGAATACGACGGTAATTTGCATATTTCTATACCTTTATCCTTTGTTTGGGGACCGTGTTATCTATGACGCTGCTAGTAACCATAAGGCTATGGTTGCTGATTACATTGTCGAGGACAGGTGGAGATGGCCAACGGTGGTTACATGGGAGCTCCTGGATATTAGGAATGCGGCTTTGCCCGGCATTAGGCATGATACTGCTGATGAGGTGGTCTGGATCCCCAACCAGAAGGATTTTTCTATCAGATCAGCCTATGATGAGATGACCCCCACCCTCCCACTGCTCCCTGGCATAATATTGTGTGGAATAAGACTAATATTCCTAAATGCTCTTTTGTCCTTTGGATGATTTGTAAGGACGCTATACACACTAAGGACAAGCTCCATAACTGGGGCATTTCGGAGGATAACGTGTGCTGCAGCTGCTCCAATGGGGTCGAGTCCATACCTCACGTGTTCAATGAGTGTCCTGTTGCTAAGGAGGTTTGGGAGGAGGTGAGAACCAGGAATCAGGAATACAGAGAGGCTTTGGATTGGGATGGCGAGATGACTCATGCTATTTCTTGTTACAGTGGGACTAGTTTTTATAATCGTATTAGGAATATTTCCTTCTCTTCTACTGTGTACTGCCTATGGATGGAGCGTAACGCTAGACATTTTAAGCGTGTGGCCAAAAGCACGGATGTCATTGTCAGAGATATCGAGGTTATGATTAGAGCGAGAGTCGCAATGTGGAGCAGGGGGACGAGGAGATTTGAGAACTGGATGGCTTGCATGAACTGGGGTATCCCGGAGAGTGCTCTTGATTAGGGGACTGCGGGGCTTCTCGCACTTTTTTTTCAGTTGTTTTGTTTTGCTCTCCTTTGGGGTATACCCCTAGGGGAGGCGCTGGGTTTCATCCCTATGTGTACTTGTTGTTGTGCAGTTGTTGATATATATACATAATGTTTCCCAAAAAAAAACATGGCGTTAGAGGGTGATAACTCGAAACAGCCCCCGAACGGTCCCATGGGTGGCACCAACACCTCCCACGGGACCAATGTAACTCGTAGGAACTGACCCCGCAGCCGCGGGACTCTCGGTTTGAGAATACGACGGTAATTTGCATATTTCTAGACTTAGGCTTAAAAACATGGCGTTAAAGGGTGAGAACTCGAACCAGCCCCCGAACGGCCACGTGGGTGGCACCAACACCTCCCACGGGGACAATGTAACTCGTAGGAACTGACCCCGCAGCCGCGGGAGTTACGGTTTGAGAATACAATGGTAATTTGCATATTTCTAGACTTAGGCAAAACATGGCGTTAGAGGGTGAAAACCCAAAACAGCCCCCGAACGGTCCCGTGGGTGGCACCAACACCTCCCACGGGGCTAATGTAACTCGTAGGAACTGACCGCACAGCCGCGGGACTCCCGATTTCAGAATACGACGGTAATTTGCATATTTCTAGACATAGGCATAAAAAGAGGGTGTTAGTGGGGGAAAACTCGAAACAGCCCCCGAACGGCCCCGTGGGTGGCACCAACACCTCCCACGGGACCAATGTAACTCGTAGGAACTAACCCCGCAGCCGCGAGACTCCCGATTTGAGAATACGACGATAATTTGCATATTTCTAGACTTAGGCTTAAAAATATGGTGTTAGAGGGTGAGAACTCAAAACAGCCCCTGAACGTCCCCGTGGGTGGCACCAACACCTCCCACGGGACATTTGTAACTCATAGGAACTGACCCCGCAGCCGCGGGAGTCCAGATTTGAGAATACGACGGTAATTTGCATATTTCTATACCTTCATCCTTTGTTTGGGGACCGTGTTATCTATGACGCTGCTAGTAACCATAAGGCTATGGTTGCTGATTACATTGTCGAGGACAGGTGGAGATGGCCAACGGTGGTTACGTGGGAGCTCCTGGATATTAGGAATGCGGCTTTGCCCGGCATTAGGCATGATACTGCTGATGAGGTGGTCTGGATCCCCAACCAGAAGGATTTTTCTATCAGATCAGCCTATGATGAGATGACCCCCACCCTCCCACCTGCTCCCTGGCATAATATTGTGTGGAATAAGACTAATATTCCTAAATGCTCTTTTGTCCTTTGGATGATTTGTAAGGACGCTATACACACTAAGGACAAGCTCCATAACTGGGGCATCTCGGAGGATAACGTGTGCTGCAGCTGCTCCAATGGGGTCGAGTCCATACCTCACGTGTTCAATGAGTGTCCAGTTGCTAAGGAGGTTTGGGAGGAGGTGAGAACCAGGAATCAGGAATACAGAGAGGCTTTGGATTGGGATGGCGAGATGACTCATGCTATTTCTTGTTACAGTGGGACTAGTTTTTATAATCGTATTAGGAATATTTCCTTCTCTTCTACTGTGTACTGCCTATGGATGGAGCGTAACGCTAGACATTTTAAGCGTGTGGCCAAAAGCACGGATGTCATTGTTAGAGATATCGAGGTTATGATTAGAGCGAGAGTCGCAATGTCGAGCAGGAGGACGAGGAGATTTGAGAACTGGATGGCTTGCTTGAACTGGGGTATCCCGGAGAGTGCTCTTGATTAGGGGACTGCGGGGTGTGGGGCTTCTCGCACTTTTTTTTCCAGTTGTTTTGTTTTTCTCTCCTTTGGGGTATACCCCTAGGGGAGGCGCTGGGTTTCATCCCTATGTGTACTTGTTGTAGTTGCAGTTGTTGATATATATACATAATGTTTCCCAAAAAAAACATGGCGTTAGAGGGTGATAACTCGAAACAGCCCCCGAACGTCCCCGTGGATGGCACCAACACCTCCCACGGGACCAATGTAACTCGTAGGAACTGACCCCGCAGCCACGGGACTCTCGGTTTGAGAATACGATGGTAATTTGCATATTTCTAGACTTAGGCTTAAAAACATGGCGTTAGAGGGTGAGAACTCGAAACATCCCCTGAACGTCCCCGTGGGTGGCACCAACACGTCCCACGGGAACAATATAACTCGTAGGAACTGACCCCGCAGCCGCGGGACTCCCGGTTTGAGAATACGACAGTAATTTGCATATTTCTAGACTTACGCCTAAAAACATGGTGTTAGAGGGTGAGAACTCGAAACAGCCCCCGACGGCCACGTGGGTGGCACCAACACCTCCCACGGGGGCAATGTAACTCGTAGGAACTTACCCCGCAGCCGCGGGAGTTCCGGTTTGAGAATACAACGGTAATTTGCATATTTCTAGACTTTGGCAAAACATGGCGTTAGAGGGTGAAAACTCGAAACAGCCCCCGAACGGTCCCGTGGGTGGCACCAACACCTCCCACGGGGCCAATGTAACTCGTAGGAACTGACCACGCAGCCGCGGGTCTCCTGGTTTGAGAGTACCACGGTAATATGCGTATTTCTAGACTTAGGCTTAAAAACATGACGTTAGAGGTTGAAAACTCGAAACAACCCCCGAACGGCCCCGTGGGTGGCACCAACACCTCCCACGGGGCCAATGTAACTCGTAGGAACTGACCCCGCAGCCGCGGGACTCCCGGTTTGAGAGTACGATGGTAATTTGCATATTTCTAGACTTAAGCAAAACGTGGCGTTAGAGGGTGAAAACCCGAAACAGTCCCCGAATGTCCCCGTGGGAGGCACAAACACCTCCCACTGGACCAATGTAACTCGTAGGAACTGACCCCAGATCCGCGGGACTCCCGGTTTGATAATTCGACGATAATTTGCATATTTCTAGACTTAGGCTTAAAAACATGGCGTTAGAGGGTGAAAACCCAAAACAGCCCCCGAACGGTCCCGTGGGTGGCACCAACACCTCCCACGGGACAAATGTAACTCGTAGGAACTGACCCCGCAGCCGCGAGACTCCCGGTTTGAGAATACGACGATAATTTGCATATTTCTAGACTTAGGCAAAACATGGCGTTAGAGGGTGAAAACTCGAAACAGCCCCCGAACGGTCCCGTGGGTGGCACCAACACCACCCACGGGGCCAATGTAACTCGTAGGAACTGACGACGCAGCCGCGGGTCTCCCGGTTTGAGAGTACGACGGTAATATGCGTATTTCTAGACTTAGGCTTAAAAACATGACGTTAGAGGGTGAAAACTCGAAACAACCCCCGAACGGCCCCGTGGGTGGCACCAACACCTCCCACGGGACCAATGTAACTCGTAGGAACTGACCCCGCAGCCGCGGGAGTTCCGGTTTGAGAATACGACGGTAATTTGCATATTTCTAGACTTAAGAAAAACATGGCGTTAGAGTGTGAAAACCCGAAACAGTCCCCGAACGGCCCCGTGGGTGGCACCAACACCTCCCACAGGACCAATGTAACTCGTAGGAACTAACCCCAGAGCCGCGGGACTCCCGGTTTGAGAATTCAACGATAATTTGCATATTTCTAGACTTAGGCTTAATAACATGGCGTTAGAGGGTGAAAACTCGAAACAACCCTCTAACGGCCCCGTAGGTGGCACCAACACCTCCCACGGGACCAATGTAACTCGTAGGAACTAACCCCGCAGCCGCGAGACTCCCAATTTGAGAATACGACGATAATTTGCATATTTCTAGACTTAGGCTTAAAAACATGGTGTTAGAGGGTGAGAACTCAAAACAGCCCCTGAACGTCCCCGTGGGTGGCACCAACACCTCCCACGGGACATTTGTAACTCATAGGAACTGACCCCGCAGCCGCGGGAGTCCCGATTTGAGAATACGACGGTAATTTGCATATTTCTATACCTTTATCCTTTGTTTGGGGACCGTGTTATCTATGACGCTGCTAGTAACCATAAGGCTATGGTTGCTGATTACATTGTCGAGGACAGGTGGAGATGGCCAACGGTGGTTACATGGGAGCTCCTGGATATTAGGAATGCGGCTTTGCCCGGCATTAGGCATGATACTGCTGATGAGGTGGTCTGGATCCCCAACCAGAAGGATTTTTCTATCAGATCAGCCTATGATGAGATGACCCCCACCCTCCCACTGCTCCCTGGCATAATATTGTGTGGAATAAGACTAATATTCCTAAATGCTCTTTTGTCCTTTGGATGATTTGTAAGGACGCTATACACACTAAGGACAAGCTCCATAACTGGGGCATTTCGGAGGATAACGTGTGCTGCAGCTGCTCCAATGGGGTCGAGTCCATACCTCACGTGTTCAATGAGTGTCCTGTTGCTAAGGAGGTTTGGGAGGAGGTGAGAACCAGGAATCAGGAATACAGAGAGGCTTTGGATTGGGATGGCGAGATGACTCATGCTATTTCTTGTTACAGTGGGACTAGTTTTTATAATCGTATTAGGAATATTTCCTTCTCTTCTACTGTGTACTGCCTATGGATGGAGCGTAACGCTAGACATTTTAAGCGTGTGGCCAAAAGCACGGATGTCATTGTCAGAGATATCGAGGTTATGATTAGAGCGAGAGTCGCAATGTGGAGCAGGGGGACGAGGAGATTTGAGAACTGGATGGCTTGCATGAACTGGGGTATCCCGGAGAGTGCTCTTGATTAGGGGACTGCGGGGCTTCTCGCACTTTTTTTTCAGTTGTTTTGTTTTGCTCTCCTTTGGGGTATACCCCTAGGGGAGGCGCTGGGTTTCATCCCTATGTGTACTTGTTGTTGTGCAGTTGTTGATATATATACATAATGTTTCCCAAAAAAAAACATGGCGTTAGAGGGTGATAACTCGAAACAGCCCCCGAACGGTCCCATGGGTGGCACCAACACCTCCCACGGGACCAATGTAACTCGTAGGAACTGACCCCGCAGCCGCGGGACTCTCGGTTTGAGAATACGACGGTAATTTGCATATTTCTAGACTTAGGCTTAAAAACATGGCGTTAAAGGGTGAGAACTCGAACCAGCCCCCGAACGGCCACGTGGGTGGCACCAACACCTCCCACGGGGACAATGTAACTCGTAGGAACTGACCCCGCAGCCGCGGGAGTTACGGTTTGAGAATACAATGGTAATTTGCATATTTCTAGACTTAGGCAAAACATGGCGTTAGAGGGTGAAAACCCAAAACAGCCCCCGAACGGTCCCGTGGGTGGCACCAACACCTCCCACGGGGCTAATGTAACTCGTAGGAACTGACCGCACAGCCGCGGGACTCCCGATTTCAGAATACGACGGTAATTTGCATATTTCTAGACATAGGCATAAAAAGAGGGTGTTAGTGGGGGAAAACTCGAAACAGCCCCCGAACGGCCCCGTGGGTGGCACCAACACCTCCCACGGGACCAATGTAACTCGTGGGAACTGACCCCAGAGCCGCGGGACTCCCGGTTTGAGAATTCGATGATAATTTGCATATTTCTACACTTAGGCTTAAAAACATGGCGTTAGAGGGTGAAAACTCGAAACAACCCTCTAACGGCCCCGTGGGTGGCACCAATACCTCCCACGGGACCAATGTAACTCGTAGGCACTGACCCCGCAGCCGCGAGACTCCCGGTTTGAGAATACGATGATAATTTGCATATTTCTAGACTTAGGCTTAAAAACATGGCGTTAGAGGGTGAGAACTCGAAACAGCCCCCGAACGTCCCCGTGGGTGGCACCAACACCTCCCACGGGATCAATGTAACTCGTAGGAACTGACCCCACAGCCGCGGGACTCTCGGTTTGAGAATACGATGGTAATTTGCATATTTCTAGACTTAGGCTTAAAAACATGGCGTTAAAGGGTGAGAACTCGAAACAGCCCCCGAACGTCCCCGTGGGTGGCACCAACACCTCCCATGGGTCCAATGTAACTCGTTGGAACTGACCCCGCAGCCGCGGGAGTTCCGGTTTGAGAATACAACGATAATTTGCATATTTCTAGACTTAGGCAAAACATGGCGTTAGAGGGTGAAAACCCGAAACAGCCCTCGAACGGTCCCGTGGGTAGCACCAACACCTCCCACGAGAGCAATGTAACTTGTAGGAACTGACCTTAGAGCCGCGGGACTCCCGGTTTGAGAATTCGATGATAATTTGCATATTTCTAGACTTAGGCTTAAAAACGTGGCGTTAGAGGGTGAAAACTCGAAACAACCCTCTAACGGCCCCGTGGGTGGCACCAAAACCTCCCACGGAACCAATGTAACTCGTAGGAACTGACCCCGCAGCCGCGAGACTCCCGGTTTGAGAATACGACGATAATTTGCATAGTTCTAGACTTAGGCTTAAAAATATGGCGTTAGAGGGTGAGAACTCGAAACAGCCCCCGAACGTCCCCGTGGGTGGCACCAACACCTCCCACGGGATCAATGTAACTCGTAGGAACTGATCCCACAGCCGCGGGACTCCCGGTTTGAGAATACGATGGTAATTTGCATATTACTAGACTTAAGCTTAAAAACATGGCGTTAGAGGGTGAAAACTCGAAACAACCCCCGAACGGCCCTGTGGGTGGCACCAACACCTCCCACGGGGCCAATGTAACTCGCAAGAACCGACCACGCAGCCGCGGGTCTCCCGGTATGAGAGTACGACGGTAATTTTCATATTTCTAGACTTAGGGATAAACACATGGCATTAGAGGGTGAGAACTCGAAGCAGCCCTCTAACGGAACCGTGGGTTGCACCAACACCTCCCACGGAACCAATGTAACTCGTAGGAACTGACCCCGCAGCCGCGGGTCTCCCGGTTTGAGAATTCGACGGTAATTTGCATATTTCTAGACTTAGGCTTAAAATATCACGTTAGAGGGTGAAAACTCGAAACAGCCACCGAACGGCCCCGTGGGTGGCACCAACACCTACCACGGGACCAATGTAACTCGTAGGAACTGACCCCACAGCCACGGGTCTCCCGATTTGAGGATACGATGGTAATTTGCATATTTCTAGACTTAGGCTTAAAAACCTGATGTTAGAGGGTGAAAACACGAAATAGCCCCCAAACGGCCCTGTGGGTGGCACCAACACCTCCCACGGTACCAATGTAACTCGTAGGAACTGACCCTGTAGCCGCGGGTCTCCCGATTTCATAATACGACGGTAATTTGTATATTTCTAGACTTAGGCTTAAAAACATAGCGTTAGAGGGTGAGAACTCGAAACAGCCCCCGAACGTCCCCGTGGGTGGCACCAACACCTCCCACGGGACCAATGTAACTCGTAGGAACTGACCCCGCAGCCGCGGGACACCCGGTTTGAGAATACGACGATAATTTGCATATTCCTATACTTAGGCTTAAAAACATGGCGTTAAAGGGTGAGAACTCGAACTAGCCCCCGAACGGCCATGTGGGTGGCACCAACACCTCCCACGGGGACAATGTAACTCGTAGGAACTGACCCCGCAGCCGCGGGAGTTACGATTTGAGAATACAACGATAATTTCCATATTTCTAGACTTAGGAAAAACATGGCGTTAGAGGGTGAAAACCCGAAACAGCCCCCGAACGGTCCCGTGGGTAGCACCCACACCTCCCACGGGGCCAATGTAACTCGTAGAAACTGACCGCGCAGCCGCGGGACTCCCGATTTGAGAATACGATGGTAATTTGTATATTTCAAGACTTAGGCTTAAAACATGACGTCAGAGGGTGAAAACTCGAAACAGCCACCGAACGGCACCGTGGGTGGCACCAACACCTCCCACGGGACCAATGTAACTCGTAGGAATTGACCCCACAGCCACGGGTCTCCCGATTTGAGGATACGAAGGTAATTTGCATTTTTCTAGACTTAGGCTTAAAAACCTGACGTTAGAGGGTGAAAACACAAAACATCCCCCAAACGGCCCTGTGGGTGGCACCAACACCTCCTACGGTACCAATGTAACTCGTAGGAACTGACCATGTAGCCGCGGGTCTCCCGATTTGTTAAATCGACGGTAATTTGTATATTTCTAGACTTAGGCTTAAAAACATAGCGTTAGAGGGTGAAAACTCGAAACAACCCCCGAACGGCCCCGTGGGTGGCACCAACACCTCCCACGGGACCAATGTAACTCGTAGGAACTGACCACACAGCCGCGGGAGTTCCGGTTTGAGAATACAACGGTAATTTGCATATTTCTAAACTTAGGCAAAACATGGCGTTTAGAGGGTGAAAACCAAAAACAGCCCCCGAACGGTCCCATGGGTGGCACCAACACCTCCCACGGGGCCAATGTAACTCGTAGGAACTGACCACGCAGCCGCGGGTATCCCGGTAAGAGAGTACGACGGTAATTTGCATATTTCTAGACTTAGGCATAAAAACATGGCGTTAGAGGGTGAGAACTCGAAACAGCCCGCTAACGGAACCGTGGGTGGCACCAACACCTCCCACGGGACCAATGTAACTCATAGGAACTGACCCCGCAGCCGCGGGAGTTCCGGTTAGAGAATACGACGGTAATTTGCATATTTCTAGACTTAAGCAAAACATGGCGTTAGAGGGTGAAAACCCGAAACAGTCCCCGAACGTCCCCGTGGGTGGCGCCAACACCTCCCACAGGACCAATGTAACTCGTAGGAACTGACCTCAGAGCCGCGGGACTCCCGGTTTGAGATTTCGACGATAATTTGTATATTTCTAGACTTAGGCTTAAAAACATGGCGTTAGAGGGTGAAAACTCGAAACAACCCTCTAACGGCCCCGTGGGTGGCACCAACACCTCCCACGGGACCAATGTAACTTGTAGGAACTGATCCCGCAGCCGCGAGACTCCCGGTATGAGAATACGACGGTAATTTGCATATTTCTAGACTAAGGCTTAAAAACAAGGCGTTAGAGGGGGAGAACTCGAAACAGCCCCCGAACGGCCACGTGGGTGGCACCAACACCTCCCACGGGGCCAGTGTAACTCGTAGGAACGGACCCCGCAGCCGCGGGAGTTCCGGTTTGAGAATACAACAGTAATTTGCATATTTCTAGACTTAGGCAAAACATGGCGTTAGAGGGTGAAAACTTGAAACAACCCCCGAACGGTCCCGTGGGTGGCACCCACACCTCCCACGGGGCCAATGTAACTCGTAGGAACTGACCACGCAGTCGCGGGTCTCCCGGTTTGAGAGTACGACGGTAATATGCGTATTTCTAGACTTAGGCTTAAAAACATGACGTTAGAGGGTGAGAACTTGAAACAGCCCCCGAACGTCCCCGTGGGTGGCACCAACACCTCCCACGGGACATTTGTAACTCATAGGAACTGACCCCGCAGCCGCGGGAGTCCCGGTTTGAGAATACAACGGTAATTTCCATATTTCTATACTTAGGCTTAAAAACATGGCGTTAGAGGGTGAGAACTCGAAACATCCCCTGAACGTCCCGGTGGGTGGCACCAATACCTCCCACGGGACCAATGTAACTCGTAGGAGCTGACCCGGCAGTCGCGGGACTCCCGGTTTGAGAATACGATAGTAATTTGCATATTTCTAGACTTACGCCTAAAAACATGGCGTTAGAAGGTGAGAACTCGAAACAGCCCCCGGACGGGCACGTGGGTGGCACCAACACCTCCCATGGGGACAATGTAACTCGTAGGAACTGACCCCGCAGCCGCGGGAGTTCCGGTTTGAGAATACAACGGTAATTTGCATATTTCTAGACTTAGGCAAAACATGGCGTTAGAGGGTGAAAACTTGAAACCACCCCCGAACAGTCCTGTGGGTGGCACCCACACCTCCCACGGGGCCAATGTAACTCGTAGGAACTGACCACGCAGCCGCGGGTCTCCCGGTTTGAGAATACGACGGTAATATGCATATTTCCAGACTTAGGCTTAAAAACATGACGTTAGAGGGTGAAAACTCGAAACAACCCCCGAAAGGCCCCGTGGATGGCACCAACACCTCCCACGGGACCAATGTAACTCGTAGGAACTGACCCCGCAGCCGCGGGAGTTCCGGTTTGAGAATACGATGGTAATTTTCATATTTCTAGACTTAAAAAAAACATGGCGTTAGAGGGTGAAAACCCAAAACAGTCCCCGAACGACCCCGTGGGTGGCACCAACACCTCCCACAGGACCAATGTAACTCGTAGGAACTGACCCCAGAGCCGCGGGACTCCCGGTTTGAGAATTCAACGATAATTTTCATATTTCTAGACTTAGGCTTAATAACATGGCGTTAGAGGGTGAAAACTCGAAACAACCCTCTAACGGCCCCGTGGGTTGCACCAACACCTCCCATGGGACCAATGTAACTCGTAGGAACTAACCCCGCAGCCGCGAGACTCCCGGTTTGAGAATACGACGATAATTTGCATATTTCTAGACTTAGGCTTTAAAACATGGTGTTAGAGGGTGAGAACTCAAAACAGCACCCGAACGTCCCCGTGGGTGGCACCAACACCTCCCACGGGACATTTGTAACTCATAGGAACTGACCCCGCAGCCGCGGGAGTCCCAATTTGAGAAGACGACGGTAATTTGCATATTTCTATACTTAGGGTTAAAAACATGGCGTTAGAGGGTGATAACTCGACACAACCCCCGAACGTCCCCGTGGGTGGCACCAACACCTCCCACGGGACCAATGTAACTCGTAGGAACTGACCCCGCAGCCGCGGGACTCTCGGTTTCAGAATACGACGGTAATTTGCATATTTCTAGACTTAGGCTTAAAAACATGGCGTTAAAGGGTGAGAACTCGAAACAGCCCCCGAACGGCCACGTGGGTGGCACCAACACCTCCCACGGGGCCAATGTAACTTGTAGGAACTGGCCCCGCAGTCGCGGGAGTTCTGGTTTGAGAATACAATGGTAATTTGCATATTTCTAGACTTAGGCAAAACATGGCGTTAGAGGGTGAAAACCCAAAACAGCCCCCGAACGGTCCCGTGGGTGGCACCAACATCTCCCACGGGGCCAATGTAACTCCTAGGAACTGACCGTGCAGCCGCGGGACTACTGGTTTCAGAATACGACCGTAATTTGCACATTTTTAGACTTAGCCAAAAAAAGAGGGTGTTAGTGGGGGAAAACTCGAAACAGCCCCCGAACGACCCCGTGGGTGGCACCAACACCTCCCACGGGACCAATGTAACTCGTAGGAACTGACACCAGAGCCGCGGGACTCCCGGTTTGAGAATTCGATGATAATTTGCGTATTTCTAGACTTAGGCTTAAAAACATGGCGTTAGAGGGTGAAAACTCGAAACAACCCTCTAACGGCCCCGTGGGTGGCACCAATACCTCCCACGGGACCAATATAACTCGTAGGAACTGACCCCGCAGCCGCGAGACTCCCGGTTTGAGAATACGATGATAATTTGCATATTTCTAGACTTAGGCTTAAAAACATGGCGTTAGAGGGTGAGAACTCGAAACAGCCCCCGAACGTCCCCGTGGGTGGCACCAACACCTCCCACGGGATCAATGTAACTCGTAGGAACCGACCCCACAGCCGCGGGACTCTCGGTTTGAGAATACGATGGTAATTAGCATATTTCTAGACTTAGGCTTAAAAACATGGCGTTAAAGGGTGAGAACTCAAAACAGCCCCAGAACGGCGACGTGGGTGGTACCAACACCTCCCACGGGGCCAATGTAACTCATAGGAACTGACCCCACAGCCGCGGGAGTTCCGGTTTGAGAATACAACGGTAATTTGCATATTTCTAAACTTAGGCAAAACATGGCGTTTAGAGGGTGAAAACCAAAAACAACCCCCGAACGGTCCCGTGGGTGGCACCAACACCTCCCACGGGGCTAATGTAACTCGTAGGAACTGACCGCACAGCCGCGGGACTCCCGATTTCAGAATACGACGGTAATTTGCATATTTCTAGACATAGGCATAAAAAGAGGGTGTTAGTGGGGGAAAACTCGAAACAGCCCCCGAACGGCCCCGTGGGTGGCACCAACACCTCCCACGGGACCAATGTAACTCGTGGGAACTGACCCCAGAGCCGCGGGACTCCCGGTTTGAGAATTCGATGATAATTTGCATATTTCTACACTTAGGCTTAAAAACATGGCGTTAGAGGGTGAAAACTCGAAACAACCCTCTAACGGCCCCGTGGGTGGCACCAATACCTCCCACGGGACCAATGTAACTCGTAGGCACTGACCCCGCAGCCGCGAGACTCCCGGTTTGAGAATACGATGATAATTTGCATATTTCTAGACTTAGGCTTAAAAACATGGCGTTAGAGGGTGAGAACTCGAAACAGCCCCCGAACGTCCCCGTGGGTGGCACCAACACCTCCCACGGGATCAATGTAACTCGTAGGAACTGACCCCACAGCCGCGGGACTCTCGGTTTGAGAATACGATGGTAATTTGCATATTTCTAGACTTAGGCTTAAAAACATGGCGTTAAAGGGTGAGAACTCGAAACAGCCCCCGAACGTCCCCGTGGGTGGCACCAACACCTCCCATGGGTCCAATGTAACTCGTTGGAACTGACCCCGCAGCCGCGGGAGTTCCGGTTTGAGAATACAACGATAATTTGCATATTTCTAGACTTAGGCAAAACATGGCGTTAGAGGGTGAAAACCCGAAACAGCCCTCGAACGGTCCCGTGGGTAGCACCAACACCTCCCACGAGAGCAATGTAACTTGTAGGAACTGACCTTAGAGCCGCGGGACTCCCGGTTTGAGAATTCGATGATAATTTGCATATTTCTAGACTTAGGCTTAAAAACGTGGCGTTAGAGGGTGAAAACTCGAAACAACCCTCTAACGGCCCCGTGGGTGGCACCAAAACCTCCCACGGAACCAATGTAACTCGTAGGAACTGACCCCGCAGCCGCGAGACTCCCGGTTTGAGAATACGACGATAATTTGCATAGTTCTAGACTTAGGCTTAAAAATATGGCGTTAGAGGGTGAGAACTCGAAACAGCCCCCGAACGTCCCCGTGGGTGGCACCAACACCTCCCACGGGATCAATGTAACTCGTAGGAACTGATCCCACAGCCGCGGGACTCCCGGTTTGAGAATACGATGGTAATTTGCATATTACTAGACTTAAGCTTAAAAACATGGCGTTAGAGGGTGAAAACTCGAAACAACCCCCGAACGGCCCTGTGGGTGGCACCAACACCTCCCACGGGGCCAATGTAACTCGCAAGAACCGACCACGCAGCCGCGGGTCTCCCGGTATGAGAGTACGACGGTAATTTTCATATTTCTAGACTTAGGGATAAACACATGGCATTAGAGGGTGAGAACTCGAAGCAGCCCTCTAACGGAACCGTGGGTTGCACCAACACCTCCCACGGAACCAATGTAACTCGTAGGAACTGACCCCGCAGCCGCGGGTCTCCCGGTTTGAGAATTCGACGGTAATTTGCATATTTCTAGACTTAGGCTTAAAATATCACGTTAGAGGGTGAAAACTCGAAACAGCCACCGAACGGCCCCGTGGGTGGCACCAACACCTACCACGGGACCAATGTAACTCGTAGGAACTGACCCCACAGCCACGGGTCTCCCGATTTGAGGATACGATGGTAATTTGCATATTTCTAGACTTAGGCTTAAAAACCTGATGTTAGAGGGTGAAAACTCGAAACAGCCCCCGAACGTCCCCGTGGGTGGCACCAACACCTCCCACGGGACATTTGTAACTCGTAGGAACTGACCTCGCAGCCGCGGGAGTCCCGGTTTAAGAATACGACGATAATTTGCATATTTCTAGACTTAGGCTTAAAAACATGGCGTTAGAGGGTGAGAACTCGAAACAGCCCCCGAACGTCCCCGTGGGTGGCACCAACACCTCCCACGGGACCAATGTAACTCGTAGGAACTGACCCCGCAGCCGCGGGACACCCGGTTTGAGAATACGACGATAATTTGCATATTCCTATACTTAGGCTTAAAAACATGGCGTTAAAGGGTGAGAACTCGAACTAGCCCCCGAACGGCCATGTGGGTGGCACCAACACCTCCCACGGGGACAATGTAACTCGTAGGAACTGACCCCGCAGCCGCGGGAGTTACGATTTGAGAATACAACGATAATTTCCATATTTCTAGACTTAGGAAAAACATGGCGTTAGAGGGTGAAAACCCGAAACAGCCCCCGAACGGTCCCGTGGGTAGCACCCACACCTCCCACGGGGCCAATGTAACTCGTAGAAACTGACCGCGCAGCCGCGGGACTCCCGATTTGAGAATACGATGGTAATTTGTATATTTCAAGACTTAGGCTTAAAACATGACGTCAGAGGGTGAAAACTCGAAACAGCCACCGAACGGCACCGTGGGTGGCACCAACACCTCCCACGGGACCAATGTAACTCGTAGGAATTGACCCCACAGCCACGGGTCTCCCGATTTGAGGATACGAAGGTAATTTGCATTTTTCTAGACTTAGGCTTAAAAACCTGACGTTAGAGGGTGAAAACACAAAACATCCCCCAAACGGCCCTGTGGGTGGCACCAACACCTCCTACGGTACCAATGTAACTCGTAGGAACTGACCATGTAGCCGCGGGTCTCCCGATTTGTTAAATCGACGGTAATTTGTATATTTCTAGACTTAGGCTTAAAAACATAGCGTTAGAGGGTGAAAACTCGAAACAACCCCCGAACGGCCCCGTGGGTGGCACCAACACCTCCCACGGGACCAATGTAACTCGTAGGAACTGACCACGCAGCCGCGGGAGTTCCGGTTTGAGAATACAACGGTAATTTGCATATTTCTAAACTTAGGCAAAACATGGCGTTTAGAGGGTGAAAACCAAAAACAGCCCCCGAACGGTCCCATGGGTGGCACCAACACCTCCCACGGGGCCAATGTAACTCGTAGGAACTGACCACGCAGCCGCGGGTATCCCGGTAAGAGAGTACGACGGTAATTTGCATATTTCTAGACTTAGGCATAAAAACATGGCGTTAGAGGGTGAGAACTCGAAACAGCCCGCTAACGGAACCGTGGGTGGCACCAACACCTCCCACGGGACCAATGTAACTCATAGGAACTGACCCCGCAGCCGCGGGAGTTCCGGTTAGAGAATACGACGGTAATTTGCATATTTCTAGACTTAAGCAAAACATGGCGTTAGAGGGTGAAAACCCGAAACAGTCCCCGAACGTCCCCGTGGGTGGCGCCAACACCTCCCACAGGACCAATGTAACTCGTAGGAA
Organism: Sambucus nigra; assembly: GCA_949130495.1. Classification (NCBI taxonomy): domain Eukaryota; kingdom Viridiplantae; phylum Streptophyta; class Magnoliopsida; order Dipsacales; family Adoxaceae; genus Sambucus; species Sambucus nigra. The sequence continues at coordinate 265,099 of CASBWL010000580.1, read as the reverse complement.
CTGACCTCAGAGCCGCGGGACTCCCGGTTTGAGATTTCGACGATAATTTGTATATTTCTAGACTTAGGCTTAAAAACATGGCGTTAGAGGGTGAAAACTCGAAACAACCCTCTAACGGCCCCGTGGGTGGCACCAACACCTCCCACGGGACAAATGTAACTTGTAGGAACTGATCCCGCAGCCGCGAGACTCCCGGTATGAGAATACGACGGTAATTTGCATATTTCTAGACTAAGGCTTAAAAACAAGGCGTTAGAGGGGGAGAACTCGAAACAGCCCCCGAACGGCCACGTGGGTGGCACCAACACCTCCCACGGGGCCAGTGTAACTCATAGGAACGGACCCCGCAGCCGCGGGAGTTCCGGTTTGAGAATACAACAGTAATTTGCATATTTCTAGACTTAGGCAAAACATGGCGTTAGAGGGTGAAAACTTGAAACAACCCCCGAACGGTCCCGTGGGTGGCACCCACACCTCCCACGGGGCCAATGTAACTCGTAGGAACTGACCACGCAGTCGCGGGTCTCCCGGTTTGAGAGTACGACGGTAATATGCGTATTTCTAGACTTAGGCTTAAAAACATGACGTTAGAGGGTGAGAACTTGAAACAGCCCCCGAACGTCCCCGTGGGTGGCACCAACACCTCCCACGGGACATTTGTAACTCATAGGAACTGACCCCGCAGCCGCGGGAGTCCCGGTTTGAGAATACAACGGTAATTTCCATATTTCTATACTTAGGCTTAAAAACATGGCGTTAGAGGGTGAGAACTCGAAACATCCCCTGAACGTCCCGGTGGGTGGCACCAATACCTCCCACGGGACCAATGTAACTCGTAGGAGCTGACCCGGCAGTCGCGGGACTCCCGGTTTGAGAATACGATAGTAATTTGCATATTTCTAGACTTACGCCTAAAAACATGGCGTTAGAAGGTGAGAACTCGAAACAGCCCCCGGACGGGCACGTGGGTGGCACCAACACCTCCCATGGGGACAATGTAACTCGTAGGAACTGACCCCGCAGCCGCGGGAGTTCCGGTTTGAGAATACAACGGTAATTTGCATATTTCTAGACTTAGGCAAAACATGGCGTTAGAGGGTGAAAACTTGAAACCACCCCCGAACAGTCCTGTGGGTGGCACCCACACCTCCCACGGGGCCAATGTAACTCGTAGGAACTGACCACGCAGCCGCGGGTCTCCCGGTTTGAGAATACGACGGTAATATGCATATTTCCAGACTTAGGCTTAAAAACATGACGTTAGAGGGTGAAAACTCGAAACAACCCCCGAAAGGCCCCGTGGATGGCACCAACACCTCCCACGGGACCAATGTAACTCGTAGGAACTGACCCCGCAGCCGCGGGAGTTCCGGTTTGAGAATACGATGGTAATTTTCATATTTCTAGACTTAAAAAAAACATGGCGTTAGAGGGTGAAAACCCAAAACAGTCCCCGAACGACCCCGTGGGTGGCACCAACACCTCCCACAGGACCAATGTAACTCGTAGGAACTGACCCCAGAGCCGCGGGACTCCCGGTTTGAGAATTCAACGATAATTTTCATATTTCTAGACTTAGGCTTAATAACATGGCGTTAGAGGGTGAAAACTCGAAACAACCCTCTAACGGCCCCGTGGGTTGCACCAACACCTCCCATGGGACCAATGTAACTCGTAGGAACTAACCCCGCAGCCGCGAGACTCCCGGTTTGAGAATACGACGATAATTTGCATATTTCTAGACTTAGGCTTTAAAACATGGTGTTAGAGGGTGAGAACTCAAAACAGCACCCGAACGTCCCCGTGGGTGGCACCAACACCTCCCACGGGACATTTGTAACTCATAGGAACTGACCCCGCAGCCGCGGGAGTCCCAATTTGAGAAGACGACGGTAATTTGCATATTTCTATACTTAGGGTTAAAAACATGGCGTTAGAGGGTGATAACTCGACACAACCCCCGAACGTCCCCGTGGGTGGCACCAACACCTCCCACGGGACCAATGTAACTCGTAGGAACTGACCCCGCAGCCGCGGGACTCTCGGTTTCAGAATACGACGGTAATTTGCATATTTCTAGACTTAGGCTTAAAAACATGGCGTTAAAGGGTGAGAACTCGAAACAGCCCCCGAACGGCCACGTGGGTGGCACCAACACCTCCCACGGGGCCAATGTAACTTGTAGGAACTGGCCCCGCAGTCGCGGGAGTTCTGGTTTGAGAATACAATGGTAATTTGCATATTTCTAGACTTAGGCAAAACATGGCGTTAGAGGGTGAAAACCCAAAACAGCCCCCGAACGGTCCCGTGGGTGGCACCAACATCTCCCACGGGGCCAATGTAACTCCTAGGAACTGACCGTGCAGCCGCGGGACTACTGGTTTCAGAATACGACCGTAATTTGCACATTTTTAGACTTAGCCAAAAAAAGAGGGTGTTAGTGGGGGAAAACTCGAAACAGCCCCCGAACGACCCCGTGGGTGGCACCAACACCTCCCACGGGACCAATGTAACTCGTAGGAACTGACACCAGAGCCGCGGGACTCCCGGTTTGAGAATTCGATGATAATTTGCGTATTTCTAGACTTGGGCTTAAAAACATGGCGTTAGAGGGTGAAAACTCGAAACAACCCTCTAACGGCCCCGTGGGTGGCACCAATACCTCCCACGGGACCAATATAACTCGTAGGAACTGACCCCGCAGCCGCGAGACTCCCGGTTTGAGAATACGACGATAATTTGCATATTTCTAGACTTAGGCTTAAAAACATGGCGTTAGAGGGTGAGAACTCGAAACAGCCCCCGAACGTCCCCGTGGGTGGCACCAACACCTCCCACGGGATCAATGTAACTCGTAGGAACCGACCCCACAGCCGCGGGACTCTCGGTTTGAGAATACGATGGTAATTAGCATATTTCTAGACTTAGGCTTAAAAACATGGCGTTAAAGGGTGAGAACTCAAAACAGCCCCAGAACGGCGACGTGGGTGGTACCAACACCTCCCACGGGGCCAATGTAACTCATAGGAACTGACCCCACAGCCGCGGGAGTTCCGGTTTGAGAATACAACGGTAATTTGCATATTTCTAAACTTAGGCAAAACATGGCGTTTAGAGGGTGAAAACCAAAAACAACCCCCGAACGGTCCCGTGGGTGGCACCAACACCTCCCACGGGGCCAATGTAACTCGTAGGAAATGACCACACAGCCGCGGGTATCCCGGTAAGAGAGTACGACGGTAATTTGCATATTTCTAGACTTAGGCATAAAAACATGGCGTTAGAGGGTGAGAACTCGAAACAGCCCTCTAACGGAACCGTGGGTGGCACCAACACCTCCCACGGGACCAATGTAACTCGTAGGAACTGACCCCGCAGCCGTGGGAGTTCCGGTTTGAGAATACGACGGTAATTTGCATATTTCTAGACTTAAGCAAAACATGGCGTTAGAGGGTGAAAACCCGAAACAGTCCCCGAACGGCCACGTGGGTGGCACCAACACCTCCCACAGGACCAATGTAACTCGTAGGAACTGACCCCAGAGCCGCGGGACTCCCGGTTTGAGAATTCGACGATAATTTGTATATTTCTAGACTTAGGCTTAAAAACATGGCGTTAGAGGGTGAAAACTCGAAACAACCCTCCAACGGCCCCGTGGGTGGCACCAACACCTCCCACGGGACCAATGTAACTCGTAGGAACTGACCCCGCAGCCGCGAGACTTCCGGTTTGAGAATACGATGATAATTTGCATATTTCAAGACTTAGGCTTAAAAACATGGCGTTAGAGGGTGAGAACTCGAAACAGCCCCCGAACGTCCCTGTGGGTGGCACCAACACCTCCCACGGGACATTTGTAACTCGTAGGAACTGACCTCGCAGCCGCGGGAGTCCCGGTTTAAGAATACGACGATAATTTGCATATTTCTAGACTTAGGCTTAAAAACATGGCGTTAGAGGGTGAGAACTCGAAACAGCCCCCGAACGTCCCCGTGGGTGGCACCAACACCTCCCACGGGACCAATGTAACTCGTAGGAACTGACCCCGCAGCCGCGGGACACCCGGTTTGAGAATACGACGATAATTTGCATATTCCTATACTTAGGCTTAAAAACATGGCGTTAAAGGGTGAGAACTCGAACCAGCCCCCGAACGGCCATGTGGGTGGCACCAACACCTCCCACGGGGACAATGTAACTCGTAGGAACTGACCCCGCAGCCGCGGGAGTTACGGTTTGAGAATACAACGATAATTTCCATATTTCTAGACTTAGGAAAAACATGGCGTTAGAGGGTGAAAACCCGAAACAGCCCCCGAACGGTCCCGTGGGTAGCACCCACACCTCCCACGGGGCCAATGTAACTCATAGAAACTGACCGCGCAGCCGCGGGACTCCCGATTTGAGAATACGATGGTAATTTGTATATTTCAAGACTTAGGCTTAAAACATGACGTCAGAGGGTGAAAACTCGAAACAGCCACCGAACGGCACCGTGGGTGGCACCAACACCTCCCACGGGACCAATGTAACTCGTAGGAATTGACCCCACAGCCACGGGTCTCCCGATTTGAGGATACGAAGGTAATTTGCATTTTTCTAGACTTAGGCTTAAAAACCTGACGTTAGAGGGTGAAAACACAAAACATCCCCCAAACGGCCCTGTGGGTGGCACCAACACCTCCTACGGTACCAATGTAACTCGTAGGAACTGACCATGTAGCCGCGGGTCTCCCGATTTGTTAAATCGACGGTAATTTGTATATTTCTAGACTTAGGCTTAAAAACATAGCGTTAGAGGGTGAAAACTCGAAACAACCCCCGAACGGCCCCGTGGGTGGCACCAACACCTCCCACGGGACCAATGTAACTCGTAGGAACTGACCACGCAGCCGCGGGTCTCCCGGTATGAGAGTACGACGGTAATTTGCATATTTCTAGACTTAGGCTTAAAAACATGACGTTAGAGGGTGAAAACTCGAAACAACCCTCTAACGGCCCCGTGGGAGGCACCATCACCTCCCACGGGGCCAATGTAACTCGTAGGAACTGACCCCGCAGCCGCGGGACTCCCGGTTTGAGAGTACGACGGTAATTTGCATATTTCGACACTTAGGCTTAAAAACATGGCGTTAAAGGGTGAAAACTCAAAACAACCCCCGAACGGTCCCGTGGGTGGCACCAACACCTCCCACGGGACAAATGTAACTCGTAGGAACTAACCCCGCAGCCGCAAGACTCCCGGTTTGAGAATACGACGATAATTTGAATATTTCTAGACTTAGGCTTAAAAACATGGCGTTAGAGGGTGAGAACTCGAAACAGCCCCCGAACGTCCCCGTGGGTGGCACCAACACCTCCCACGGGACATTTGTAACTCATAGGAACTGACGCCGCAGCCGCGGGACTCCCGGTTTGAGAATACGACTGTAATTTCCATATTTTCTAGACTTAGGCTTAAAAACATGGCGTTAGAGGGTGAGAACTCGAAACATCCCCTGAATATCCCCATGGGTGGCACCAACACCTCCCACAGGACCAATGTAACTCGTAGGAACTGACCCCGCAGCCGCGGGACTGCCGGTTTGAGAATACGACGGTAATTTGCATATTTCTAGACTTACGCCTAAAAACATGGCGTTAGAGGGTGAGAACTCGAAACAGCCCCCGAACGGCTACGTGGGTGGCACCAACACCTCCCACGGGGACAATGTAACTCGTAGGAACTGACCCCGCAGCCGCGGGACTCCCGGTTTGAGAATACGACGGTAATTTGTATAATTCTAGACTGAGACATAAAAAGAGGACGTTAGTGGGGGAAAACCCGAAACAACCCCCGAACGGCCCCGTGGGTGGCACCAACACCTCCCACGGGACCAATGTAACTCGTAGGAACTGACCCCGAAGACGCTGGAGTTCTGGTTTGAGAATACAACGGTAATTTTCATATTTCTAGACTTAGGCAAAACATGGCGTTAGAGGGTTAAAACCCAAAACAGCCACTGAACGGTCCCGTGGGTGGCACCAACACCTCCCACGGGACAAATGTAACTCGTACGAACTGACCCCGCAGCCGCGAGACTCCCGGTTTGAGAATACGACGATAATTTGCATATTTCTAGACTTAGGAAAAACATGGCGTTAGAGGGTGAAAACTCGAAACAGCCCCCGAACGGTCTCGTGGGTGGCACCAACACCTCCCACGGGGCCAATGTAACTCGTAGGAACTGACCACGCAGCCGCGGGTCTCCCGGTTTGAGAGTACAACGGTAATATGCGTATTTCTAGACTTAGGCTTAAAAACATGACGTTAGAGGGTGAAAACCCAAAACAGCCCCCGAACGGTCCCGTGGGTGGCACCAACACCTCCCACGGGACCAATGTAACTCGTAGGAACTGACCCCCGCAGCCGCGAGACTCCCGGTTTAAGAATACGACGATAATTTGCATATTTCTAGACTTAGGAAAAACATGGCGTTAGAGGGTGAAAACTCGAAACAGCCCCCGAACGGTCCCGTGGGTGGCACCAACACCTCCCACGGGGCCAATGTAACTCGTAGGAACTGACCACGCAGCCGCGGGTCTCCCGGTTTGAGAGTACGACGGTAATATGCGTATTTCTAGACTTAGGCTTAAAAACATGACGTTAGAGGGTGAAAACTCGAAACAACCCCCGAACGGCCCCGTGGGTGGCACCAACACCTCCCACGGACCAATGTAACTCGTAGGAACTGACCCCCGCAGCCGCGGGAGTTCCGGTTTGAGAATACGACGGCAATTTGCATATATCTAGACTTAAGAAAAACATGGCGTTAGAGGGTGAAAACCCGAAACAGTCCCCGAACGGCCCCGTGGGTGGCACCAACACCTCCCACAGGACCAATGTAACTCGTTGGAACTAACCCCAGAGCCGCGGGACTCCCGGTTTGAGAATTCAACGATAATTTGTATATTTCTAGACTTAGGCTTAATAACATGGCGTTAGAGGGTGAAAACTCGAAACAACCCTCTAACGGCCCCGTGGGTTGCACCAACACCTCCCATGGGACCAATGTAACTCGTAGGAACTAACCCCGCAGCCGCGAGACTCCCGGTTTGAGAATACGACGATAATTTGCATATTTCTAGACTTAGGCTTTAAAACATGGTGTTAGAGGGTGAGAACTCAAAACAGCATCCGAACGTCCCCGTGGGTGGCACCAACACCTCCCACGGGACATTTGTAACTCATAGGAACTGACCCCGCAGCCGCGGGAGTCCCAATTTGAGAAGACGACGGTAATTTGCATATTTCTATACTTAGGGTTAAAAACATGGCGTTAGAGGGTGATAACTCGACACAACCCCCGAACGTCCCCGTGGGTGGCACCAACACCTCCCACGGGACCAATGTAACTCGTAGGAACTGACCCCGCAGCCGCGGGACTCTCGGTTTCAGAATACGACGGTAATTTGCATATTTCTAGACTTAGGCTTAAAAACATGGCGTTAAAGGGTGAGAACTCGAAACAGCCCCCGAACGGCCACGTGGGTGGCACCAACACCTCCCACGGGGCCAATGTAACTTGTAGGAACTGGCCCCGCAGTCGCGGGAGTTCTGGTTTGAGAATACAATGGTAATTTGCATATTTCTAGACTTAGGCAAAACATGGCGTTAGAGGGTGAAAACCCAAAACAGCCCCCGAACGGTCCCGTGGGTGGCACCAACATCTCCCACGGGGCCAATGTAACTCCTAGGAACTGACCGTGCAGCCGCGGGACTACTGGTTTCAGAATACGACCGTAATTTGCACATTTTTAGACTTAGCCAAAAAAAGAGGGTGTTAGTGGGGGAAAACTCGAAACAGCCCCCGAACGACCCCGTGGGTGGCACCAACACCTCCCACGGGACCAATGTAACTCGTAGGAACTGACACCAGAGCCGCGGGACTCCCGGTTTGAGAATTCGATGATAATTTGCGTATTTCTAGACTTAGGCTTAAAAACATGGCGTTAGAGGGTGAAAACTCGAAACAACCCTCTAACGGCCCCGTGGGTGGCACCAATACCTCCCACGGGACCAATATAACTCGTAGGAACTGACCCCGCAGCCGCGAGACTCCCGGTTTGAGAATACGACGATAATTTGCATATTTCTAGACTTAGGCTTAAAAACATGGCGTTAGAGGGTGAGAACTCGAAACAGCCCCCGAACGTCCCCGTGGGTGGCACCAACACCTCCCACGGGATCAATGTAACTCGTAGGAACCGACCCCACAGCCGCGGGACTCTCGGTTTGAGAATACGATGGTAATTAGCATATTTCTAGACTTAGGCTTAAAAACATGGCGTTAAAGGGTGAGAACTCAAAACAGCCCCAGAACGGCGACGTGGGTGGTACCAACACCTCCCACGGGGCCAATGTAACTCATAGGAACTGACCCCACAGCCGCGGGAGTTCCGGTTTGAGAATACAACGGTAATTTGCATATTTCTAAACTTAGGCAAAACATGGCGTTTAGAGGGTGAAAACCAAAAACAACCCCCGAACGGTCCCGTGGGTGGCACCAACACCTCCCACGGGGCCAATGTAACTCGTAGGAAATGACCACACAGCCGCGGGTATCCCGGTAAGAGAGTACGACGGTAATTTGCATATTTCTAGACTTAGGCATAAAAACATGGCGTTAGAGGGTGAGAACTCGAAACAGCCCTCTAACGGAACCGTGGGTGGCACCAACACCTCCCACGGGACCAATGTAACTCGTAGGAACTGACCCCGCAGCCGTGGGAGTTCCGGTTTGAGAATACGACGGTAATTTGCATATTTCTAGACTTAAGCAAAACATGGCGTTAGAGGGTGAAAACCCGAAACAGTCCCCGAACGGCCACGTGGGTGGCACCAACACCTCCCACAGGACCAATGTAACTCGTAGGAACTGACCCCAGAGCCGCGGGACTCCCGGTTTGAGAATTCGACGATAATTTGTATATTTCTAGACTTAGGCTTAAAAACATGGCGTTAGAGGGTGAAAACTCGAAACAACCCTCCAACGGCCCCGTGGGTGGCACCAACACCTCCCACGGGACCAATGTAACTCGTAGGAACTGACCCCGCAGCCGCGAGACTTCCGGTTTGAGAATACGATGATAATTTGCATATTTCAAGACTTAGGCTTAAAAACATGGCGTTAGAGGGTGAGAACTCGAAACAGCCCCCGAACGTCCCTGTGGGTGGCACCAACACCTCCCACGGGACATTTGTAACTCGTAGGAACTGACCTCGCAGCCGCGGGAGTCCCGGTTTAAGAATACGACGATAATTTGCATATTTCTAGACTTAGGCTTAAAAACATGGCGTTAGAGGGTGAGAACTCGAAACAGCCCCCGAACGTCCCCGTGGGTGGCACCAACACCTCCCACGGGACCAATGTAACTCGTAGGAACTGACCCCGCAGCCGCGGGACACCCGGTTTGAGAATACGACGATAATTTGCATATTCCTATACTTAGGCTTAAAAACATGGCGTTAAAGGGTGAGAACTCGAACCAGCCCCCGAACGGCCATGTGGGTGGCACCAACACCTCCCACGGGGACAATGTAACTCGTAGGAACTGACCCCGCAGCCGCGGGAGTTACGGTTTGAGAATACAACGATAATTTCCATATTTCTAGACTTAGGAAAAACATGGCGTTAGAGGGTGAAAACCCGAAACAGCCCCCGAACGGTCCCGTGGGTAGCACCCACACCTCCCACGGGGCCAATGTAACTCATAGAAACTGACCGCGCAGCCGCGGGACTCCCGATTTGAGAATACGATGGTAATTTGTATATTTCAAGACTTAGGCTTAAAACATGACGTCAGAGGGTGAAAACTCGAAACAGCCACCGAACGGCACCGTGGGTGGCACCAACACCTCCCACGGGACCAATGTAACTCGTAGGAATTGACCCCACAGCCACGGGTCTCCCGATTTGAGGATACGAAGGTAATTTGCATTTTTCTAGACTTAGGCTTAAAAACCTGACGTTAGAGGGTGAAAACACAAAACATCCCCCAAACGGCCCTGTGGGTGGCACCAACACCTCCTACGGTACCAATGTAACTCGTAGGAACTGACCATGTAGCCGCGGGTCTCCCGATTTGTTAAATCGACGGTAATTTGTATATTTCTAGACTTAGGCTTAAAAACATAGCGTTAGAGGGTGAAAACTCGAAACAACCCCCGAACGGCCCCGTGGGTGGCACCAACACCTCCCACGGGACCAATGTAACTCGTAGGAACTGACCACGCAGCCGCGGGTCTCCCGGTATGAGAGTACGACGGTAATTTGCATATTTCTAGACTTAGGCTTAAAAACATGACGTTAGAGGGTGAAAACTCGAAACAACCCTCTAACGGCCCCGTGGGAGGCACCATCACCTCCCACGGGGCCAATGTAACTCGTAGGAACTGACCCCGCAGCCGCGGGACTCCCGGTTTGAGAGTACGACGGTAATTTGCATATTTCGACACTTAGGCTTAAAAACATGGCGTTAAAGGGTGAAAACTCAAAACAACCCCCGAACGGTCCCGTGGGTGGCACCAACACCTCCCACGGGACAAATGTAACTCGTAGGAACTAACCCCGCAGCCGCAAGACTCCCGGTTTGAGAATACGACGATAATTTGAATATTTCTAGACTTAGGCTTAAAAACATGGCGTTAGAGGGTGAGAACTCGAAACAGCCCCCGAACGTCCCCGTGGGTGGCACCAACACCTCCCACGGGACATTTGTAACTCATAGGAACTGACGCCGCAGCCGCGGGACTCCCGGTTTGAGAATACGACTGTAATTTCCATATTTTCTAGACTTAGGCTTAAAAACATGGCGTTAGAGGGTGAGAACTCGAAACATCCCCTGAATATCCCCATGGGTGGCACCAACACCTCCCACAGGACCAATGTAACTCGTAGGAACTGACCCCGCAGCCGCGGGACTGCCGGTTTGAGAATACGACGGTAATTTGTATATTTCTAGACTTACGCCTAAAAACATGGCGTTAGAGGGTGAGAACTCGAAACAGCCCCCGAACGGCTACGTGGGTGGCACCAACACCTCCCACGGGGACAATGTAACTCGTAGGAACTGACCCCGCAGCCGCGGGACTCCCGGTTTGAGAATACGACGGTAATTTGTATATTTCTAGACTGAGACATAAAAAGAGGACGTTAGTGGGGGAAAACCCGAAACAACCCCCGAACGGCCCCGTGGGTGGCACCAACACCTCCCACGGGACCAATGTAACTCGTAGGAACTGACCCCGAAGACGCTGGAGTTCTGGTTTGAGAATACAACGGTAATTTTCATATTTCTAGACTTAGGCAAAACATGGCGTTAGAGGGTTAAAACCCAAAACAGCCCCTGAACGGTCCCGTGGGTGGCACCAACACCTCCCACGGGACAAATGTAACTCGTACGAACTGACCCCGCAGCCGCGAGACTCCCGGTTTGAGAATACGACGATAATTTGCATATTTCTAGACTTAGGAAAAACATGGCGTTAGAGGGTGAAAACTCGAAACAGCCCCCGAACGGTCTCGTGGGTGGCACCAACACCTCCCACGGGGCCAATGTAACTCGTAGGAACTGACCACGCAGCCGCGGGTCTCCCGGTTTGAGAGTACAACGGTAATATGCGTATTTCTAGACTTAGGCTTAAAAACATGACGTTAGAGGGTGAAAACCCAAAACAGCCCCCGAACGGTCCCGTGGGTGGCACCAACACCTCCCACGGGACCAATGTAACTCGTAGGAACTGACCCCGCAGCCGCGAGACTCCCGGTTTAAGAATACGACGATAATTTGCATATTTCTAGACTTAGGAAAAACATGGCGTTAGAGGGTGAAAACTCGAAACAGCCCCCGAACGGTCCCGTGGGTGGCACCAACACCTCCCACGGGGCCAATGTAACTCGTAGGAACTGACCACGCAGCCGCGGGTCTCCCGGTTTGAGAGTACGACGGTAATATGCGTATTTCTAGACTTAGGCTTAAAAACATGACGTTAGAGGGTGAAAACTCGAAACAACCCCCGAACGGCCCCGTGGGTGGCACCAACACCTCCCACGGGACCAATGTAACTCGTAGGAACTGACCCCGCAGCCGCGGGAGTTCCGGTTTGAGAATACGACGGCAATTTGCATATATCTAGACTTAAGAAAAACATGGCGTTAGAGGGTGAAAACCCGAAACAGTCCCCGAACGGCCCCGTGGGTGGCACCAACACCTCCCACAGGACCAATGTAACTCGTTGGAACTAACCCCAGAGCCGCGGGACTCCCGGTTTGAGAATTCAACGATAATTTGTATATTTCTAGACTTAGGCTTAATAACATGGCGTTAGAGGGTGAAAACTCGAAACAACCCTCTAACGGCCCCGTAGGTGGCACCAACACCTCCCACAGGACCAATGTAACTCGTAGGAACTAACCCCGCAGCCACGAGACTCCCGGTTTGAGAATACGACGATAATTTGCATATTTCTAGACTTAGGCTTAAAAACATGGTGTTAGAGGGTGAGAACTCAAAACAGCCCCTGAACGTCCCCGTGGGTGGCACCAACACCTCCCACGGGACATTTGTAACTCATAGGAACTGACCCTGCAGCCGCGGGAGTCCCGATTTGAGAATACGACGGTAATTTGCATATTTCTATACCTTCATCCTTTGTTTGGGGACCGTGTTATCTATGACGCTGCTAGTAACCATAAGGCTATGGTTGCTGATTACATTATCGAGGACAGGTGGAGATGGCCAACGGTGGTTACGTGGGAGCTCCTGGATATTAGGAATGTGGCTTTGCCCGGCATTAGGCATGATACTGCTGATGAGGTGGTCTGGATCCCCAACCAGAAGGATTTTTCTATCAGATCAGCCTATGATGAGATGACCCCCACCCTCCCACCTGCTCCCTGGCATAATATTGTGTGGAATAAGACTAATATTCCTAAATGCGCTTTTGTCCTTTGGATGATTTGTAAGGACGCTATACACACTAAGGACAAGCTCCATAACTGGGGCATCTCGGAGGATAACGTGTGCTGCAGCTGCTCCAATGGGGTCGAGTCCATACCTCACGTGTTCAATGAGTGTCCAGTTGCTAAGGAGGTTTGGGAGGAGGTGAGAACCAGGAATCAGGAATACAAAGAGGCTTTGGATTGGGATGGCGAGATGACTCATGCTATTTCTTGTTACAGTGGGACTAGTTTTTATAATCGTATTAGGAATATTTCCTTCTCTTCTACTGTGTACTGCCTATGGATGGAGCGTAACGCTAGACATTTTAAGCGTGTGGCCAAAAGCACGGATGTCATTGTTAGAGATATCGAGGTTATGATTAGAGCGAGAGTCGCAATGTGGAGCAGGGGGACGAGGAGATTTGAGAACTGGATGGCTTGCATGAACTGGGGTATCCCGGAGAGTGCTCTTGATTAGGGGACTGCGGGGTGTGAGGCTTCTCGCACTTTTTTTTCCAGTTGTTTTGTTTTTCTCTCCTTTGGGGTATACCCCTAGGGAAGGCGCTGGGTTTCATCCCTATGTGTACTTGTTGTAGTTGCAGTTGTTGATATATATACATAATGTTTCCCAAAAAAAAAACATGGCGTTAGAGGGTGATAACTCGAAACAGCCTCCGAACGTCCCCGTGGGTGGCACCAACACCTCCCACGGGACCAATGTAACTCGTAGGAACTGACCCCGCAGCCACGGGACTCTCGGTTTGAGAATACGATGGTAATTTGCATATTTCTAGACTTAGGCTTAAAAACATGGCGTTAGAGGGTGAGAACTCGAAACATCCCCTGAACGTCCCCGTGGGTGGCACCAACACGTCCCACGGGAACAATATAACTCGTAGGAACTGAACCCGCAGCCGCGGGACTCCCGGTTTGAGAATACGACAGTAATTTGCATATTTCTAGACTTACGCCTAAAAACATGGTGTTAGAGGGTGAGAACTCGAAACAGCCCCCGACGGCCACGTGGGTGGCACCAACACCTCCCACGGGGGCAATGTAACTCGTAGGAACTTACCCCGCAGCCGCGGGAGTTCCGGTTTGAGAATACAACGGTAATTTGCATATTTCTAGACTTTGGCAAAACATGGTGTTAGAGGGTGAAAACTCGAAACAGCCCCCGAACGGTCCCGTGGGTGGCACCAACACCTCCCACGGGGCCAATGTAACTCGTAGGAACTGACCCCGCAGCCGCGGGACTCCCGGTTTGAGAGTACGATGGTAATTTGCATATTTCTAGACTTAAGCAAAACGTGGCGTTAGAGGGTGAAAACCCGAAACAGTCCCCGAATGTCCCCGTGGGAGGCACAAACACCTCCCACTGGACCAATGTAACTCGTAGGAACTGACCCCAGATCCGCGGGACTCCCGGTTTGAGAATTCGACGATAATTTGCATATTTCTAGACTTAGGCTTAAAAACATGGCGTTAGAGGGTGAAAACCCAAAACAGCCCCCGAACGGTCCCGTGGGTGGCACCAACACCTCCCACGGGACAAATGTAACTCGTAGGAACTGACCCCGCAGCCGCGAGACTCCCGGTTTGAGAATACGACGATAATTTGCATATTTCTAGACTTAGGCAAAACATGGCGTTAGAGGGTGAAAACTCGAAACAGCCCCCGAACGGTCCCGTGGGTGGCACCAACACCTCCCACGGGGCCAATGTAACTCGTAGGAACTGACGACGCAGCCGCGGGTCTCCCGGTTTGAGAGTACGACGGTAATATGCGTATTTCTAGACTTAGGCTTAAAAACATGACGTTAGAGGGTGAAAACTCGAAACAACCCCCGAACGGCCCCGTGGGTGGCACCAACACCTCCCACGGTACCAATGTAACTCATAGGAACTGACCCCGCAGCCGCGGGAGTTCCGGTTTGAGAATACGACGGTAATTTGCATATTTCTAGACTTAAGAAAAACATGGCGTTAGAGTGTGAAAACCCGAAACAGTCCCCGAACGGCCCCGTGGGTGGCACCAACACCTCCCACAGGACCAATGTAACTCGTAGGAACTAACCCCAGAGCCGCGGGACTCCCGGTTTGAGAATTCAACGATAATTTGCATATTTCTAGACTTAGGCTTAATAACATGGCGTTAGAGGGTGAAAACTCGAAACAACCCTCTAACGGCCCCGTAGGTGGCACCAACACCTCCCACGGGACCAATGTAACTCGTAGGAACTAACCCCGCAGCCGCGAGACTCCCGATTTGAGAATACGACGATAATTTGCATATTTCTAGACTTAGGCTTAAAAATATGGTGTTAGAGGGTGAGAACTCAAAACAGCCCCTGAACGTCCCCGTGGGTGGCACCAACACCTCCCACAGGACATTTGTAACTCATAGGAACTGACCCCGCAGCCGCGGGAGCCAGATTTGAGAATACGACGGTAATTTGCATATTTCTATACCTTCATCCTTTGTTTGGGGACCGTGTTATCTATGACGCTGCTAGTAACCATAAGGCTATGGTTGCTGATTACATTGTCGAGGACAGGTGGAGATGGCCAACGGTGGTTACGTGGGAGCTCCTGGATATTAGGAATGCGGCTTTGCCCGGCATTAGGCATGATACTGCTGATGAGGTGGTCTGGATCCCCAACCAGAAGGATTTTTCTATCAGATCAGCCTATGATGAGATGACCCCCACCCTCCCACCTGCTCCCTGGCATAATATTGTGTGGAATAAGACTAATATTCCTAAATGCTCTTTTGTCCTTTGGATGATTTGTAAGGACGCTATACACACTAAGGACAAGCTCCATAACTGGGGCATCTCGGAGGATAACGTGTGCTGCAGCTGCTCCAATGGGGTCGAGTCCATACCTCACGTGTTCAATGAGTGTCCAGTTGCTAAGGAGGTTTGGGAGGAGGTGAGAACCAGGAATCAGGAATACAGAGAGGCTTTGGATTGGGATGGCGAGATGACTCATGCTATTTCTTGTTACAGTGGGACTAGTTTTTATAATCGTATTAGGAATATTTCCTTCTCTTCTACTGTGTACTGCCTATGGATGGAGCGTAACGCTAGACATTTTAAGCGTGTGGCCAAAAGCACGGATGTCATTGTTAGAGATATCGAGGTTATGATTAGAGCGAGAGTCGCAATGTCGAGCAGGGGGACGAGGAGATTTGAGAACTGGATGGCTTGCATGAACTGGGGTATCCCGGAGAGTGCTCTTGATTAGGGGACTGCGGGGTGTGGGGCTTCTCGCACTTTTTTTTCCAGTTGTTTTGTTTTTCTCTCCTTTGGGGTATACCCCTAGGGGAGGCGCTGGGTTTCATCCCTATGTGTACTTGTTGTAGTTGCAGTTGTTGATATATATACATAATGTTTCCCAAAAAAAACATGGCGTTAGAGGGTGATAACTCGAAACAGCCCCCGAACGTCCCCGTGGATGGCACCAACACCTCCCACGGGACCAATGTAACTCGTAGGAACTGACCCCGCAGCCATGGGACTCTCGGTTTGAGAATACGATGGTAATTTGCATATTTCTAGACTTAGGCTTAAAAACATGGCGTTAGAGGGTGAGAACTCGAAACATCCCCTGAACGTCCCCGTGGGTGGCACCAACACGTCCCACGGGAACAATATAACTCGTAGGAACTGACCCCGCAGCCGCGGGACTCCCGGTTTGAGAATACGACAGTAATTTGCATATTTCTAGACTTACGCCTAAAAACATGGTGTTAGAGGGTGAGAACTCGAAACAGCCCCCGACGGCCACGTGGGTGGCACCAACACCTCCCACGGGGGCAATGTAACTCGTAGGAACTTACCCCGCAGCCGCGGGAGTTCCGGTTTGAGAATACAACGATAATTTGCATATTTCTAGACTTTGGCAAAACATGGCGTTAGAGGGTGAAAACTCGAAACAGCCCCCGAACGGTCCCGTGGGTGGCACCAACACCTCCCACGGGGCCAATGTAACTCGTAGGAACTGACCACGCAGCCGCGGGTCTCCTGGTTTGAGAGTACGACGGTAATATGCGTATTTCTAGACTTAGGCTTAAAAACATGACGTTAGAGGTTGAAAACTCGAAACAACCCCCGAACGGCCCCGTGGGTGGCACCAACACCTCCCACGGGGCCAATGTAACTCGTAGGAACTGACCCCGCAGCCGCGGGACTCCCGGTTTGAGAGTACAATGGTAATTTGCATATTTCTAGACTTAAGCAAAACGTGGCGTTAGAGGGTGAAAACCCGAAACAGTCCCCGAATGTCCCCGTGGGAGGCACAAACACCTCCCACTGGACCAATGTAACTCGTAGGAACTGACCCCAGATCCGCGGGACTCCCGGTTTGAGAATTCGACGATAATTTGCATATTTCTAGACTTAGGCTTAAAAACATGGCGTTAGAGGGTGAAAACCCAAAACAGCCCCCGAACGGTCCCGTGGGTGGCACCAACACCTCCCACGGGACAAATGTAACTCGTAGGAACTGACCCCGCAGCCGCGAGACTCCCGGTTTGAGAATACGACGATAATTTGCATATTTCTAGACTTAGGCAAAACATGGCGTTAGAGGGTGAAAACTCGAAACAGCCCCCGAACGGTCCCGTGGGTGGCACCAACACCACCCACGGGGCCAATGTAACTCGTAGGAACTGACGACGCAGCCGCGGGTCTCCCGGTTTGAGAGTACGACGGTAATATGCGTATTTCTAGACTTAGGCTTAAAAACATGACGTTAGAGGGTGAAAACTCGAAACAACCCCCGAACGGCCCCGTGGGTGGCACCAACACCTCCCACGGGACCAATGTAACTCGTAGGAACTGACCCCGCAGCCGCGGGAGTTCCGGTTTGAGAATACGACGGTAATTTGCATATTTCTAGACTTAAGAAAAACATGGCGTTAGAGTGTGAAAACCCGAAACAGTCCCCGAACGGCCCCGTGGGTGGCACCAACACCTCCCACAGGACCAATGTAACTCGTAGGAACTAACCCCAGAGCCGCGGGACTCCCGGTTTGAGAATTCAACGATAATTTGCATATTTCTAGACTTAGGCTTAATAACATGGCGTTAGAGGGTGAAAACTCGAAACAACCCTCTAACGGCCCCGTAGGTGGCACCAACACCTCCCACGGGACCAATGTAACTCGTAGGAACTAACCCCGCAGCCGCGAGACTCCCAATTTGAGAATACGACGATAATTTGCATATTTCTAGACTTAGGCTTAAAAACATGGTGTTAGAGGGTGAGAACTCAAAACAGCCCCTGAACGTCCCCGTGGGTGGCACCAACACCTCCCACGGGACATTTGTAACTCATAGGAACTGACCCCGCAGCCGCGGGAGTCCCGATTTGAGAATACGACGGTAATTTGCATATTTCTATACCTTCATCCTTTGTTTGGGGACCGTGTTATCTATGACGCTGCTAGTAACCATAAGGCTATGGTTGCTGATTACATTGTCGAGGACTGGTGGAGATGGCCAACGGTGGTTACATGGGAGCTCCTGGATATTAGGAATGCGGCTTTGCCCGGCATTAGGCATGATACTGCTGATGAGGTGGTCTGGATCCCCAACCAGAAGGATTTTTCTATCAGATCAGCCTATGATGAGATGACCCCCACCCTCCCACCTGCTCCCTGGCATAATATTGTGTGGAATAAGACTAATATTCCTAAATGCTCTTTTGTCCTTTGGATGATTTGTAAGGACGCTATACACACTAAGGACAAGCTCCATAACTGGGGCATCTCGGAGGATAACGTGTGCTGCAGCTGCTCCAATGGGGTCGAGTCCATACCTCACGTGTTCAATGAGTGTCCTGTTGCTAAGGAGGTTTGGGAGGAGGTGAGAACCAGGAATCAGGAATACAGAGAGGCTTTGGATTGGGATGGCGAGATGACTCATGCTATTTCTTGTTACAGTGGGACTAGTTTTTATAATCGTATTAGGAATATTTCCTTCTTTTCTACTGTGTACTGCCTATGGATGGAGCGTAACGCTAGACATTTTAAGCGTGTGGCCAAAAGCACGGATGTCATTGTCAGAGATATCGAGGTTATGATTAGAGCGAGAGTCGCAATGTGGAGCAGGGGGACGAGGAGATTTGAGAACTGGATGGCTTGCATGAACTGGGGTATCCCGGAGAGTGCTCTTGATTAGGGGACTGCGGGGTGTGGGGCTTCTCGCACTTTTTTTTCAGTTGTTTTGTTTTGCTCTCCTTTGGGGTATACCCCTAGGGGAGGCGCTGGGTTTCATCCCTATGTGTACTTGTTGTTGTGCAGTTGTTGATATATATACATAATGTTTCCCAAAAAAAAACATGCCGTTAGAGGGTGATAACTCGAAACAGCCCCCGAACGGTCCCATGGGTGGCACCAACACCTCCCACGGGACCAATGTAACTCGTAGGAACTGACCCCGCAGCCGCGGGACTCTCGGTTTGAGAATACGATGGTAATTTGCATATTTCTAGACTTAGGCTTAAAAACATGGCGTTAAAGGGTGAGAACTCGAACCAGCCCCCGAACGGCCACGTGGGTGGCACCAACACCTCCCACGGGGACAATGTAACTCGTAGGAACTGACCCCGCAGCCGCGGGAGTTACGGTTTGAGAATATAATGGTAATTTGCATATTTCTAGACTTAGGCAAAACATGGCGTTAGAGGGTGAAAACCCAAAACAGCCCCCGAACGGTCCCGTGGGTGGCACCAACACCTCCCACGGGGCTAATGTAACTCGTAGGAACTGACCGCACAGCCGCGGGACTCCCGATTTCAGAATACGATGGTAATTTGCATATTTCTAGACATAGGCATAAAAAGAGGGTGTTAGTGGGGGAAAACTCGAAACAGCCCCCGAACGGCCCCGTGGGTGGCACCAACACCTCCCACGGGACCAATGTAACTCGTGGGAACTGACCCCAGAGCCGCGGGACTCCCGGTTTGAGAATTCGATGATAATTTGCATATTTCTACACTTAGGCTTAAAAACATGGCGTTAGAGGGTGAAAACTCGAAACAACCCTCTAACGGCCCCGTGGGTGGCACCAATACCTCCCACGGGACCAATGTAACTCGTAGGAACTGACCTTAGAGCCGCGGGACTCCCGGTTTGAGAATTCGATGATAATTTGCATATTTCTAGACTTAGGCTTAAAAACATGGCGTTAGAGGGTGAGAACTCGAAACAGCCCCCGAACGTCCCCGTGGGTGGCACCAACACCTCCCACGGGATCAATGTAACTCGTAGGAACTGACCCCACAGCCGCGGGACTCTCGGTTTGAGAATACGATGGTAATTTGCATATTTCTAGACTTAGGCTTAAAAACATGGCGTTAAAGGGTGAGAACTCGAAACAGCCCCCGAACGTCCCCGTGGGTGGCACCAACACCTCCCATGGGGCCAATGTAACTCGTAGGAACTGACCCCGCAGCCGCGGGAGTTCCGGTTTGAGAATACAACGATAATTTGCATATTTCTAGACTTAGGCAAAACATGGCGTTAGAGGGTGAAAACCCGAAACAGCCCTCGAACGGTCCCGTGGGTAGCACCAACACCTCCCACGAGAGCAATGTAACTTGTAGGAATTGACCTTAGAGCCGCGGGACTCCCGGTTTGAGAATTCGATGATAATTTGCATATTTCTAGACTTAGGCTTAAAAACATGGCGTTAGAGGGTGAAAACTCGAAACAACCCTCTAACGGCCCCGTGGGTGGCACCAAAACCTCCCACGGAACCAATGTAACTCGTAGGAACTGACCCCGCAGCCGCGAGACTCCCGGTTTGAGAATACGACGATAATTTGCATAGTTCTAGACTTAGGCTTAAAAATATGGCGTTAGAGGGTGAGAACTCGAAACAGCCCCCGAACGTCCCCGTGGGTGGCACGAACACCTCCCACGGGATCAATGTAACTCGTAGGAACTGACCCCACAGCCGCGGGACTCCCGGTTTGAGAATACGATGGTAATTTGCATATTACTAGACTTAAGCTTAAAAACATGGCGTTAGAGGGTGAAAACTCGAAACAACCCCCGAACGGCCCTGTGGGTGGCACCAACACCTCCCACGGGGCCAATGTAACTCGCAAGAACCGACCACGCAGCCGCGGGTCTCCCGGTATGAGAGTACGACGGTAATTTTCATATTTCTAGACTTAGGGATAAACACATGGCATTAGAGGGTGAGAACTCGAAGCAGCCCTCTAACGGAACCGTGGGTTGCACCAACACCTCCCACGGAACCAATGTAACTCGTAGGAACTGACCCCGCAGCCGCGGGTCTCCCGGTTTGAGAATTCGACGGTAATTTGCATATTTCTAGACTTAGGCTTAAAATATCACGTTAGAGGGTGAAAACTCGAAACAGCCACCGAACGGCCCCGTGGGTGGCACCAACACCTACCACGGGACCAATGTAACTCGTAGGAACTGACCCCACAGCCACGGGTCTCCCGATTTGAGGATACGATGGTAATTTGCATATTTCTAGACTTAGGCTTAAAAACCTGATGTTAGAGGGTGAAAACACGAAATAGCCCCCAAACGGCCCTGTGGGTGGCACCAACACCTCCCACGGTACCAATGTAACTCGTAGGAACTGACCCTGTAGCCGCGGGTCTCCCGATTTCATAATACGACGGTAATTTGTATATTTCTAGACTTAGGCTTAAAAACATAGCGTTAGAGGGTGAAAACTCGAAACAACCCCCGAACGGCCTCGTGGGTTGCACCAACACCTCCCACGGGACCAATGTAACTCGTAGGAACTGACCACGCAGCCGCGGGTCTCCCGGTATGAGAGTACGACGGTAATTTTCATATTTCTAGACTTAGGCTTAAAAACATGACGTTAGAGGGTGAAAATTCAAAACAGCCCCTGAACGGCCCCGTGGGTGGCACCAACACCTCCCACGGGGCCAATGTAACTCATAGGAACTGACCCCGCAGCCGCAGGACTCCCGGTTTGAGAGTACGACGGTAATTTGCATATTTCTACACTTAGGCTTTAAAACATGGCATTAAAGGGTGAAAATTGAAAACAACCCCCGAACGCCCCCGTGGGTGGCACCAACACCTCCCACGGGACCAATGTAACTCGTAGGAACTGACCCCGCAGCCGCGGGACTCCCGGATTGAGAATACGATGCTAATTTGTATATTTCTAGACTCAGGCATAAAAAGAGGACGTTATTGGGGGAAAACCCGAAACAACACCCGAACGGCCCCGTGGGTGGCACCAACACCTCCCACGGGACCAATGTAACTCGTGGGAACTGACCCCAGAGCCGCGGGACTCCCGGTTTGAGAATTCGATGATAATTTGCATATTTCTACACTTAGGCTTAAAAACATGGCGTTAGAGGGTGAAAACTCGAAACAACCCTCTAACGGCCCCGTGGGTGGCACCAATACCTCCCACGGGACCAATGTAACTCGTAGGCACTGACCCCGCAGCCGCGAGACTCCCGGTTTGAGAATACGATGATAATTTGCATATTTCTAGACTTAGGCTTAAAAACAGGGCGTTAGAGGGTGAGAACTCGAAACAGCCCCCGAACGTCCCCGTGGGTGGCACCAACACCTCCCACGGGATCAATGTAACTCGTAGGAACTGACCCCATAGCCGCGGGACTCTCGGTTTGAGAATACGATGGTAATTTGCATATTTCTAGACTTAGGCTTAAAAACATGGCGTTAAAGGGTGAGAACTCGAAACAGCCCCCGAACGTCCCCGTGGGTGGCACCAACACCTCCCATGGGGCCAATGTAACTCGTAGGAACTGACCCCTCAGCCGCGGGAGTTCCGGTTTGAGAATACAACGACAATTTGCATATTTCTAGACTTAGGCAAAACATGGCGTTAGAGGGTGAAAACCCGAAACAGCCCTCGAACGGTCCCGTGGGTAGCACCAACACCTCCCACGGGAGCAATGTAACTTGTAGGAACTGACCCCAGAGCCGCGGGACTCCCGGTTTGAGAATTCGATGATAATTTGCATATTTCTAGACTTAGGCTTAAAAACATGGCGTTAGAGGGTGAAAACTCGAAACAACCCTCTAACGGCCCCGTGGGTGGCACCAAAACCTCCCACGGAACCAATGTAACTCGTAGGAACTGACCCCGCAGCCGCGAGACTCCCGGTTTGAGAATACGACGATAATTTGCATAGTTCTAGACTTAGGCTTAAAAATATGGCGTTAGAGGGTGAGAACTCGAAATAGCCCCCGAACGTCCCCGTGGGTGGCACCAACACCTCCCACGGGATCAATGTAACTCGTAGGAACTGACCCCACAGCCGCGGGACTCCCGGTTTGAGAATACGATGGTAATTTTCATATTTCTAGACTTAAGCTTAAAAACATGGCGTTAGAGGGTGAAAACTCGAAACAACCCCCGAACGGCCCTGTGGGTGGCACCAACACCTCCCACGGGGCCAATGTAACTCGCAAGAACCGACCACGCAGCCGCGGGTCTCCCGGTATGAGAGTACGACGGTAATTTTCATATTTCTAGACTTAGGGATAAACACATGGCATTAGAGGGTGAGAACTCGAAGCAGCCCTCTAACGGAACCGTGGGTTGCACCAACACCTCCCACGGAACCAATGTAACTCGTAGGAACTGACCCCGCAGCCGCGGGTCTCCCGGTTTGAGAATACGACGATAATTTGCATAGTTCTCGACTTAGGCTTAAAAATATGGCGTTAGAGGGTGAGAACTCGAAATAGCCCCCGAACGTCCCCGTGGGTGGCACCAACACCTACCACGGGAGCAATGTAACTCGTAGGAACTGACCCCACAGCCGCGGGACTCCCGGTTTGAGAATACGATGGTAATTTGCATATTACTAGACTTAAGCTTAAAAACATGGCGTTAGAGGGTGAAAACTCGAAACAACCCCCGAACGGCCCTGTGGGTGGCACCAACACCTCCCACGGTACCAATGTAACTCGTAGGAACTGACCCTGTAGCCGCGGGTCTCCCGATTTCATAATACGACGGTAATTTCTATATTTCTAGACTTAGGCTTAAAAACATAGCGTTAGAGGGTGAAAACTCGAAACAACCCCCGAACGGCCCCGTGGGTGGCACCAAAACCTCCCACGGAACCAATGTAACTCGTAGGAACTGACCCCGCAGCCGCGAGACTCCCGGTTTGAGAATACGACGATAATTTGCATAGTTCTAGACTTAGGCTTAAAAATATGGCGTTAGAGGGTGAGAACTCGAAACAGCCCCCGAACGTCCCCGTGGGTGGCACCAACACCTCCCACGGGATCAATGTAACTCGTAGGAACTGACCCCACAGCCGCGGGACTCCCGGTTTGAGAATACGATGGTAATTTGCATATTACTAGACTTAAGCTTAAAAACATGGCGTTAGAGGGTGAAAACTCGAAACAACCCCCGAACGGCCCTGTGGGTGGCACCAACACCTCCCACGGGGCCAATGTAACTCGCAGGAACTGACCACGCAGCCGCGGGTCTCCCGGTATGAGAGTACGACGGTAATTTTCATATTTCTAGACTTAGGGATAAACACATGGCATTAGAGGGTGAGAACTCGAAGCAGCCCTCTAACGGAACCGTGGGTTGTACCAACACCTCCCACGGAACCAATGTAACTCGTAGGAACTGACCCCGCAGCCGCGGGTCTCCCGGTTTGAGAATTCGATGGTAATTTGCATATTTCTAGACTTAGGCTTAAAATATCACGTTAGAGGGTGAAAACTCAAAACAGCCACCGAACGGCCCCGTGGGTGGCACCAACACCTACCACGGGACCAATGTAACTCGTAGAAACTGACCCCACAGCCACGGGTCTCCCGATTTGAGGATACGATGGTAATTTTCATATTTCTAGACTTAGGCTTAAAAACCTGATGTTAGAGGGTGAAAACACGAAATAGCC
The DNA here is from genome assembly GCA_949130495.1 of Sambucus nigra. Taxonomy (NCBI): domain Eukaryota; kingdom Viridiplantae; phylum Streptophyta; class Magnoliopsida; order Dipsacales; family Adoxaceae; genus Sambucus; species Sambucus nigra. The sequence goes on along the minus strand of CASBWL010000580.1, from coordinate 240,170 downwards.
CCCAAACGGCCCTGTGGGTGGCACCAACACCTCCCACGGTACCAATGTAACTCGTAGGAACTGACCCTGTAGCCGCGGGTCTCCCGATTTCATAATACGACGGTAATTTGTATATTTCTAGACTTAGGCTTAAAAACATAGCGTTAGAGGGTGAAAACTCGAAACAACCCCCGAACGGCCTCGTGGGTGGCACCAACACCTCCCACGGGACCAATGTAACTCGTAGGAACTGACCACGCAGCCGCGGGTCTCCCGGTATGAGAGTACGACGGTAATTTGCATATTTCTAGACTTAGGCTTAAAAACATGACGTTAGAGGGTGAAAATTCGAAACAGCCCCTGAACGGCCCCGTGGGTGGCACCAACACCTCCCACGGGGCCAATGTATCTCATAATAACTGACCCTGCAGCCGCGGGTCTCCCGGTTTGAGAGTACGACGGTAATTTGCATATTTCGACACTTAGGCTTAAAAACATGTCGTTAAAGGGTGAAAATTGAAAACAACCCCCGAACAGCCCCGTGGGTGGCACCAACACCTCCCACGGGACCAATGTAACTCGTAGGAACTGACCCCACAGCCACGGGTCTCCCGATTCGAGGATACGAAGCTAATTTGCATATTTCTAGACTTAAGCAAAACGTGACGTTAGTGGGTGAAAACCCGAAACAGTCCGCGAATGTCCCCGTGGGTGGCCCAAACACCTCCCACGGGACCAATGTAACTCGTAGGAACTGACCCCAGATCCGCTGGACTCCCGGTTTGAGAATTCGACGATAATTTGCATATATCTAGACTTAAGCTTAAAAACATGGCGTTAGAGGGTGAAAACTCGAAACAACCCCCGAACGGTCCTGTGGGTGGCACCAACACCTCCCACGGGGCCAATGTAACTCGTAGGAACTGACCACGCAGCCGCGGGTCTCCCGGTATGAGAGTACGACGGTAATTTGCATATTTGTAGACTTAGGCATAAAAACATGGCGTTAGAGGTGAGAACTCAAAGCAACCCTCTAACGGCCCCGTGGGTGGCACCGACACCTCCCATGTGACCAATGTAACTCGTAGGAACTGACCCCGCAGCCGCGGGACTCCCGATTTGAGAGTACGACGGTAATTTGCATATTTCTACACTTAGGCTTAAAACACATGGCGTTAAAGGGTGAAAACTGAATACATGCCCCGAACGACCCTGTGGGTGGCACCAACACCTCCCACGAGACCAATGTAACTCGTAGGAACTGACCCCGCAGCCGCGGGACTCCCGGTTTGAGAATACGATGGTAATTTGTATATGTTTAGACTCAGGCATAAAAAGAGGACGTTAGTGGGGGAAAACCCGAAACAACCCCCGAACGGCTCCGTGGGTGGCACAAACACCTCCCACGGGACCAATGTAACTCGTAGGAACTGATCCCAGAGCCGCGGGACTCCCGGTTTGAGAATTCGTTGATAATTTACATATTTCTAGACTTAGGCTTAAAAACATGGCGTTAGAGGGTGAAAACTCGAAACAACCCTCTAACAGCCCCGTGGGTGGCACTAACACCTCCCACGGGACCAGTGTAACTCGTAGGAACTTACCCCGCAGCCGCGAGACTCTCGGTTTGAGAATACGACGATAATTTGCATATTTCTAGACTTAGGCTTAAAAACATGGCGTTAGAGGGTGAGAACTCGAAACAGCCCCCGAACGTCCCCGTGGGAGGCACCAACACCTCCCACGGGACATTTGCAACTCGTAGGAACTGACCCCGCAGCCGCGGGAGTCCCGGTTTGAGAATACGATGGTAATTTTCATATTTCTAGACTTAGGCTTAAAAACATGGCGTTAGAGGGTGAGAACTCGAAACAGCCCCCGAACGGCCACGTGGGTGGCACCAACACCTCCCACGGGACCAATGTAACTCGTAGGAATTGACCCCGTAGCCGCGGGAGTTCCGGTTTGAGAATACAACGATAATTTCCATATTTCTAGACTTAGGAAAAACATGGCGTTAGAGGGTGAAAACCCAAAACAGCCCCCGAACGGTCCCGTGGGTGGCACCAACACCTCCCACAGGGCCAATGTAACTCGTAGAAACTGACCGCGCAGCTGCGGAGTCCCGATTTGAGAATACGATGGTAATTTGTATATTTCTACACTTAGGCATAAAAAGAGGGCGTTAGTGGGGGAGAACCCGTAACAGCCCCCGAACGGCCCCGTGGGTGGCACCAACACCTCCCACGGGACCAGTGTAACTCATAGGAACTGACCGCGCAGTCGCGGGAGTCCCGGTTTGAGAATACGACGATAATTTGCATATTTCTAAAATTAGGCATAAAAAGAGGGCGTTAATGGGGGAAAATCCGAAACTGCTTCCGACCCTCCCCGTGGGTGGCACCAACACCTTCCACGGGACCAATGTAACTCGTAGGAACTGACCCTGCTGCCGCGGGTCTCCCGGTTTGATAATACGACGGTAATTTATATATTTCTAGACTTAGGCTTAAAAAAATGGCGTTAGAGGGTAAAACTCGAAACAACTCCCGAACGGCCCTGTGGGTGGGACCAACACCTCTCACGGGGTCAATGTAACTCCTAAGAACTGACCACGCAGCCGCGGGTCTCCCGGTATGAGAGTACGATGGTAATTTGCATATTTGTAAACTTAGGCATAAAAACATGGCGTTAGAGGGTGAGAACTCGAAAGAGGCCTCTAACGGAACCGTGGGTGGCACCAACACCTCCCACGGGACCAATGTAACTAGTAGGAACTGACCCCGCAGCCGCGGGTCTCCCGGTTTGAGAATACGACGGTAATTTGCATGTTTCTAGACTTAGGCTTAAAACATGACGTTAGAGGGTGAAAACTCGAAACTGCCCCCGAACGCCCCCGTGGGTGGCACCAAAACCTCCCACAGGACCAATGTAACTCATAGGAACTGACCCCACAGCCACGGGTCTCCCGATTTGAGGATACGAAGCTAATTTGCATTTTTCTAGACTTAGGCTTAAAAACCTGACGTTTGAGGGTGAAAACACAAAACGGCCCGCAAACGGCCCTGTGGGTGGCACCAACACCTCCTACGGTACCAATGTAACTCGTAGGAACTGACCATGCAGCCGCGTGTCTCCCGATTTGATAATACGACGGTAATTTGTATATTTCTAGACTTAGGCTTAAAAACATAGCGTTAGAGGGTGAAAACCCGAAACAACCCTCGAACGGCCCCGTGGGTGGCACCAACACCTCCCACGGGACCAATGTAACTCGTAGGAACTGACCACGCAGCCGCGGGTCTCCCGGTCTGAGAGTACGATGGTAATTTTCATATTTCTAGACTTAGGCTTAAAAACATGGCGTTAGAGGGTGAGAACTCGAAACAGCCCCCGAACGGCCCCGTGGGTGGCACCAACACCTCCCACGGGACCAATGTAACTCATAGGAATTGACCCCGCAGCCGCGGGAGTTCCGGTTTGAGAATACAACGATAATTTCCATATTTCTAGACTTAGGAAAAACATGGCGTTAGAGGGTGAAAACCCAAAACAGCCCCCGAACGGTCCCGTGGGTGGCACCAACACCTCCCACAGGGCCAATGTAACTCGTAGAAACTGACCGCGCAGCTGCGGAGTCCCGATTTGAGAATACGATGGTAATTTGTATATTTCTACACTTAGGCATAAAAAGAGGGCGTTAGTGGGGGAGAACCCGTAACAGCCCCCGAACGGCCCCGTGGGTGGCACCAACACCTCCCACGGGACCAGTGTAACTCATAGGAACTGACCGCGCAGTCGCGGGAGTCCCGGTTTGAGAATACGACGATAATTTGCATATTTCTAAAATTAGGCATAAAAAGAGGGCGTTAATGGGGGAAAATCCGAAACTGCTTCCGACCCTCCCCGTGGGTGGCACCAACACCTTCCACGGGACCAATGTAACTCGTAGGAACTGACCCTGCTGCCGCGGGTCTCCCGGTTTGATAATACGACGGTAATTTATATATTTCTAGACTTAGGCTTAAAAAAATGGCGTTAGAGGGTAAAACTCGAAACAACTCCCGAACGGCCCTGTGGGTGGGACCAACACCTCTCACGGGGTCAATGTAACTCCTAAGAACTGACCACGCAGCCGCGGGTCTCCCGGTATGAGAGTACGATGGTAATTTGCATATTTGTAAACTTAGGCATAAAAACATGGCGTTAGAGGGTGAGAACTCGAAAGAGGCCTCTAACGGAACCGTGGGTGGCACCAACACCTCCCACGGGACCAATGTAACTAGTAGGAACTGACCCCGCAGCCGCGGGTCTCCCGGTTTGAGAATACGACGGTAATTTGCATGTTTCTAGACTTAGGCTTAAAACATGACGTTAGAGGGTGAAAACTCGAAACTGCCCCCGAACGCCCCCGTGGGTGGCACCAAAACCTCCCACAGGACCAATGTAACTCATAGGAACTGACCCCACAGCCACGGGTCTCCCGATTTGAGGATACGAAGCTAATTTGCATTTTTCTAGACTTAGGCTTAAAAACCTGACGTTTGAGGGTGAAAACACAAAACGGCCCGCAAACGGCCCTGTGGGTGGCACCAACACCTCCTACGGTACCAATGTAACTCGTAGGAACTGACCATGCAGCCGCGTGTCTCCCGATTTGATAATACGACGGTAATTTGTATATTTCTAGACTTAGGCTTAAAAACATAGCGTTAGAGGGTGAAAACCCGAAACAACCCTCGAACGGCCCCGTGGGTGGCACCAACACCTCCCACGGGACCAATGTAACTCGTAGGAACTGACCACGCAGCCGCGGGTCTCCCGGTCTGAGAGTACGACGGTAATTTGCATATTTCTAGACTTAGGCTTAAAAACATGACGTTAGAGGGTGAAAACTCGAAACAGCCCCCAAACGGCCCCGTGGGTGGCACCAACACCTCCCACGGGACCAATGTAACTCATAGGAACTGACCCCGCAGCCGCGGGACTCCCGGTTTGAGAGTACGATGGTAGTTTGCATATTTCGACACTTAGGCTTAAAAACATGGCGTTAAAGGGTGAAAATTGAAAACAACCCCCGAACGGCCCCGTGGGTGGCACCAACACCTCCCACGGGACCAGTGTAACTCGTAGGAACTGACCCCGCAACCGCGGGAGTTCCGGTTTGAGAATACGACGGTAATTTGCATATTTCTAGACTTAAGCAAAACGTGGCGTTAGAGGGTGAAAACCCGAAACAGTCCCCGAATGTCCCCGTGGGTGGCACAAACACCTCCCACGGGACCAATGTAACTCGTAGGAACTGATCGCGCAGCCGCGGACTCCCGATTTGAGAATACGATGGTAATTTGTATATTTCTACACTTAGGCATAAAAAGAGGGCGTTAGTGGGGGAGAACCCAAAACAGCCCCCGAACGGCCCCGTGGGTGGCACCAACACCTCCCACGGGACCAACGTAACTCGTAGGAACTGACCGCGCAGTCGCGGGAGTCCCGGTTTTAGAATACGATGATAATTTGCATATTTCTAGAATTAGGCATAAAAAGAGGGCGTTAATGGGGGAAAATCCGAAACAGCTTCCGACCCTCCCCGTGGGTGGCACCAACACCTCCCACGGGACCAATGTAACTCGTAGGAACTGACCCTGCTGCCGTGGGTCTCCCGGTTTGATAATACGACGGTAATTTATATATTTCTAGACTTAGGCTTAAAAAAATGGCGTTAAAGGGTGAAAACTCGAAACAACCCCCGAACGTCCCCGTGGGTGGCACCAACACCTCCCACAGGACCAATGTAACTCGTAGGAACTGACCCCACAGCCACGGGTCTCCCGATTTGAGGATACGAAGGTAATTTGCATTTTTCTAAGAGTGATGCACAACCCTCAATGGAGTGTAACTTTCCCTGATTCCAATGCTAATTACTTGTGCCCTGGAGCTTCTAATCATTGCCCTATTGTCATTACTTTCCTCAACCAGATCAGCAAGCCTAAGCCTTTCAAGTTCTTTGACTACTGGATGAAACATTCTGAGTTTAGGCCCATTCTTGAGACCTCTTGGAGTGTAGACTGCAATATGTTTCCTATGGCCAACCTTTCGCATAAGCTTAGAAGACTCAAGCCTCTGCTTAGGTCCCTTAACCACAAGTTCTTCTCCAACATTTCTGAGAGAGTGAGGATCACTAAAGGCAAGCTGGACCTCATTCAAACTAACCTGGACAGTGATGGTTCTAACAGCTTGCTTAGAACTGAGGAGCAGGATTGTTCTATGCTGTACTGTTCTCTTCGTACTGCTGAAGAGGCTTACTACAGACAAAAAGCCAGAATCAACTGGCTGCAGCTTGGAGACATGAATACCAACTTCTTCCATAACAAAGTCAAAGCTAACACCTCTAGAAGAAAGGTTTTATGTATCCAAAATGCTAGAGGTGATGTTATTGAAGGTGTTGAGGCAGTTAATGGAGAGGCCATTAATTACTTTACCAATCTTCTTGGGAGGAAGGGGAGGGGTGCTACTACCCCTCCTATGCTGATGAAGAGAAAGTTGGATCCTTCTAATTGCCATGCCCTGACTGCCCCTATTACTGCTGCTGAGATTAAAAATGCTATGTTTTCCATTGCTTCCAACAAAGCCCCTGGGCCTGATGGTTATAGTGCTGGTTTCTTTAAGAAAAATTGGGATGTTGTGGGTGATGATGTGATTGCTGCTGCTCTTCAGTTCTTCAACCATAGCTACATGCCCAGACAGTGGAATAGTACCTCTCTTGCCTTGATCCCCAAAACTCCTAACCCAAACACTATGGCTGATTTTAGACCTATAGCCTGCTGCAACACTATCTATAAGTGCATTTCTAAGATTCTCACCCTTAGACTTAAACCTCTAATGCCTCTCCTCATTAACAATAGTCAAGTTGCCTTTGTTCATGGGAGATCCATTACTGATAATATCCTGCTGCTGCAAGAGCTTATGAGAAACTACCATAGGGACTCAAGCCCCCCGAGGTGCACAGTTAAGATTGACATCATGAAGGCTTATGACTCTGTGGAGTGGGATTTTCTTCTTGACATTTTGGCCCAAATTAACATCCCTACCAGATTCATTTATTGGATTACAGCTTGTATCTCCTCTGTTTGGTACTCTATCAGTATGAATGGGTCCCTGAATGGGTTCTTTGAAGGCAAAAGGGGGTTGAGACAAGGGGATCCCCTCTCTCCTTTTCTTTTCCTTATTGTTATGGCGGCTCTGTCTTGTACTCTTGATAAGCACACTAGTAGGACATCCTTTACCTTTCATCCCAAGTGCAAAGAGGATAATATCAATCATTTGTGTTTTGCTGATGACCTGGTGGTGTTTTGCAGTGGTGATATTTCCTCTGTTCAGTGTATCAAGGATTCTCTTACTGAATTTGCTGGAATCAGTGGGCTTTCCCCCAATCTCTCCAAAAGTAACTTCTACTGTTCTGGAGTTAATACTGCTACTATCAATGCTATGTCCTCTGCCCTGGGTTTCTCCCATCAACAACCCCCTTTCAAGTACTTAGGTGTTCCCCTCATCTCAACCAGACTCAAGCATGGGGATTGTATGGTTCTTATGATAATATCACCAACAAGGTCAAGAGCTGGACCACTAGATTCTTGAGCTATGCAGGTAGACTCCAGCTTGCTACCTCTGTTTTGTTTAGCTCCCAAATCTATTGGTCTTCTATCTTTATTTTGCCTAAAAGTGTGGTCAGGGCTATTGAGCAATGTATTAGAGACTTCATTTGGTCTGGTCCTGAGCTCAAGCACAGTGGTGCTAAGGTGGCATGGGATGATGTGTGCATGCCTAAAAAGGAGGGAGGGTTGGGGATAAAAAGCTTGACTCAATGGAACAAGGCTGCAATTATGAAAAACCTTTGGAACCTCTTCAACAAGAAGGATAGTCTTTGGGTCAAATGGTGTCATACCTATAAAATTAAAGGTAGAAGCATATGGGCAATCCCCATCCCTCAAGACTCTTCTTGGAGTTGGAGGAAAATACTCAAAGCTAGAGAGGATTGTAGACTTTTGTTTAAGGTTAATATTGGCAATGGTAGGAATACCTTTATGTGGCATGATAATTGGCACCATCTTGGCCCTCTTCAACCTCTGTTTGGGGACAGAACTATTTATGATGCAGCTAGCAACTCCAAGGCTATGGTCTCTGACTTCATTAATGGGTTCACTTGGAGATGGCCTGCTTCCACTACCCACGGGACAAATGTAACTCGTACGAACTGACCCCGCAGCCGCGAGACTCCCGGTTTGAGAATACGACGATAATTTGCATATTTCTAGACTTAGGAAAAACATGGCGTTAGAGGGTGAAAACTCGAAACAGCCCCCGAACGGTCTCGTGGGTGGCACCAACACCTCCCACGGGGCCAATGTAACTCGTAGGAACTGACCACGCAGCCGCGGGTCTCCCGGTTTGAGAGTACAACGGTAATATGCGTATTTCTAGACTTAGGCTTAAAAACATGACGTTAGAGGGTGAAAACCCAAAACAGCCCCCGAACGGTCCCGTGGGTGGCACCAACACCTCCCACGGGACCAATGTAACTCGTAGGAACTGACCCCGCAGCCGCGAGACTCCCGGTTTAAGAATACGACGATAATTTGCATATTTCTAGACTTAGGAAAAACATGGCGTTAGAGGGTGAAAACTCGAAACAGCCCCCGAACGGTCCCGTGGGTGGCACCAACACCTCCCACGGGGCCAATGTAACTCGTAGGAACTGACCACGCAGCCGCGGGTCTCCCGGTTTGAGAGTACGACGGTAATATGCGTATTTCTAGACTTAGGCTTAAAAACATGACGTTAGAGGGTGAAAACTCGAAACAACCCCCGAACGGCCCCGTGGGTGGCACCAACACCTCCCACGGGACCAATGTAACTCGTAGGAACTGACCCCGCAGCCGCGGGAGTTCCGGTTTGAGAATACGACGGCAATTTGCATATATCTAGACTTAAGAAAAACATGGCGTTAGAGGGTGAAAACCCGAAACAGTCCCCGAACGGCCCCGTGGGTGGCACCAACACCTCCCACAGGACCAATGTAACTCGTTGGAACTAACCCCAGAGCCGCGGGACTCCCGGTTTGAGAATTCAACGATAATTTGTATATTTCTAGACTTAGGCTTAATAACATGGCGTTAGAGGGTGAAAACTCGAAACAACCCTCTAACGGCCCCGTAGGTGGCACCAACACCTCCCACAGGACCAATGTAACTCGTAGGAACTAACCCCGCAGCCACGAGACTCCCGGTTTGAGAATACGACGATAATTTGCATATTTCTAGACTTAGGCTTAAAAACATGGTGTTAGAGGGTGAGAACTCAAAACAGCCCCTGAACGTCCCCGTGGGTGGCACCAACACCTCCCACGGGACATTTGTAACTCATAGGAACTGACCCTGCAGCCGCGGGAGTCCCGATTTGAGAATACGACGGTAATTTGCATATTTCTATACCTTCATCCTTTGTTTGGGGACCGTGTTATCTATGACGCTGCTAGTAACCATAAGGCTATGGTTGCTGATTACATTATCGAGGACAGGTGGAGATGGCCAACGGTGGTTACGTGGGAGCTCCTGGATATTAGGAATGTGGCTTTTCCCGGCATTAGGCATGATACTGCTGATGAGGTGGTCTGGATCCCCAACCAGAAGGATTTTTCTATCAGATCAGCCTATGATGAGATGACCCCCACCCTCCCACCTGCTCCCTGGCATAATATTGTGTGGAATAAGAATAATATTCCTAAATGCGCTTTTGTCCTTTGGATGATTTGTAAGGACGCTATACACACTAAGGACAAGCTCCATAACTGGGGCATCTCGGAGGATAACGTGTGCTGCAGCTGCTCCAATGGGGTCGAGTCCATACCTCACGTGTTCAATGAGTGTCCAGTTGCTAAGGAGGTTTGGGAGGAGGTGAGAACCAGGAATCAGGAATACAAAGAGGCTTTGGATTGGGATGGCGAGATGACTCATGCTATTTCTTGTTACAGTGGGACTAGTTTTTATAATCGTATTAGGAATATTTCCTTCTCTTCTACTGTGTACTGCCTATGGATGGAGCGTAACGCTAGACATTTTAAGCGTGTGGCCAAAAGCACGGATGTCATTGTTAGAGATATCGAGGTTATGATTAGAGCGAGAGTCGCAATGTGGAGCAGGGGGACGAGGAGATTTGAGAACTGGATGGCTTGCATGAACTGGGGTATCCCGGAGAGTGCTCTTGATTAGGGGACTGCGGGGTGTGGGGCTTCTCGCACTTTTTTTTCCAGTTGTTTTGTTTTTCTCTCCTTTGGGGTATACCCCTAGGGAAGGCGCTGGGTTTCATCCCTATGTGTACTTGTTGTAGTTGCAGTTGTTGATATATATACATAATGTTTCCCAAAAAAAAAAACATGGCGTTAGAGGGTGATAACTCGAAACAGCCCCCGAACGTCCCCGTGGGTGGCACCAACACCTCCCACGGGACCAATGTAACTCGTAGGAACTGACCCCGCAGCCACGGGACTCTCGGTTTGAGAATACGATGGTAATTTGCATATTTCTAGACTTAGGCTTAAAAACATGGCGTTAGAGGGTGAGAACTCGAAACATCCCCTGAACGTCCCCGTGGGTGGCACCAACACGTCCCACGGGAACAATATAACTCGTAGGAACTGAACCCGCAGCCGCGGGACTCCCGGTTTGAGAATACGACAGTAATTTGCATATTTCTAGACTTACGCCTAAAAACATGGTGTTAGAGGGTGAGAACTCGAAACAGCCCCCGACGGCCACGTGGGTGGCACCAACACCTCCCACGGGGGCAATGTAACTCGTAGGAACTTACCCCGCAGCCGCGGGAGTTCCGGTTTGAGAATACAACGGTAATTTGCATATTTCTAGACTTTGGCAAAACATGGTGTTAGAGGGTGAAAACTCGAAACAGCCCCCGAACGGTCCCGTGGGTGGCACCAACACCTCCCACGGGGCCAATGTAACTCGTAGGAACTGACCCCGCAGCCGCGGGACTCCCGGTTTGAGAGTACGATGGTAATTTGCATATTTCTAGACTTAAGCAAAACGTGGCGTTAGAGGGTGAAAACCCGAAACAGTCCCCGAATGTCCCCGTGGGAGGCACAAACACCTCCCACTGGACCAATGTAACTCGTAGGAACTGACCCCAGATCCGCGGGACTCCCGGTTTGAGAATTCGACGATAATTTGCATATTTCTAGACTTAGGCTTAAAAACATGGCGTTAGAGGGTGAAAACCCAAAACAGCCCCCGAACGGTCCCGTGGGTGGCACCAACACCTCCCACGGGACAAATGTAACTCGTAGGAACTGACCCCGCAGCCGCGAGACTCCCGGTTTGAGAATACGACGATAATTTGCATATTTCTAGACTTAGGCAAAACATGGCGTTAGAGGGTGAAAACTCGAAACAGCCCCCGAACGGTCCCGTGGGTGGCACCAACACCTCCCACGGGGCCAATGTAACTCGTAGGAACTGACGACGCAGCCGCGGGTCTCCCGGTTTGAGAGTACGACGGTAATATGCGTATTTCTAGACTTAGGCTTAAAAACATGACGTTAGAGGGTGAAAACTCGAAACAACCCCCGAACGGCCCCGTGGGTGGCACCAACACCTCCCACGGTACCAATGTAACTCATAGGAACTGACCCCGCAGCCGCGGGAGTTCCGGTTTGAGAATACGACGGTAATTTGCATATTTCTAGACTTAAGAAAAACATGGCGTTAGAGTGTGAAAACCCGAAACAGTCCCCGAACGGCCCCGTGGGTGGCACCAACACCTCCCACAGGACCAATGTAACTCGTAGGAACTAACCCCAGAGCCGCGGGACTCCCGGTTTGAGAATTCAACGATAATTTGCATATTTCTAGACTTAGGCTTAATAACATGGCGTTAGAGGGTGAAAACTCGAAACAACCCTCTAACGGCCCCGTAGGTGGCACCAACACCTCCCACGGGACCAATGTAACTCGTAGGAACTAACCCCGCAGCCGCGAGACTCCCGATTTGAGAATACGACGATAATTTGCATATTTCTAGACTTAGGCTTAAAAATATGGTGTTAGAGGGTGAGAACTCAAAACAGCCCCTGAACGTCCCCGTGGGTGGCACCAACACCTCCCACAGGACATTTGTAACTCATAGGAACTGACCCCGCAGCCGCGGGAGCCAGATTTGAGAATACGACGGTAATTTGCATATTTCTATACCTTCATCCTTTGTTTGGGGACCGTGTTATCTATGACGCTGCTAGTAACCATAAGGCTATGGTTGCTGATTACATTGTCGAGGACAGGTGGAGATGGCCAACGGTGGTTACGTGGGAGCTCCTGGATATTAGGAATGCGGCTTTGCCCGGCATTAGGCATGATACTGCTGATGAGGTGGTCTGGATCCCCAACCAGAAGGATTTTTCTATCAGATCAGCCTATGATGAGATGACCCCCACCCTCCCACCTGCTCCCTGGCATAATATTGTGTGGAATAAGACTAATATTCCTAAATGCTCTTTTGTCCTTTGGATGATTTGTAAGGACGCTATACACACTAAGGACAAGCTCCATAACTGGGGCATCTCGGAGGATAACGTGTGCTGCAGCTGCTCCAATGGGGTCGAGTCCATACCTCACGTGTTCAATGAGTGTCCAGTTGCTAAGGAGGTTTGGGAGGAGGTGAGAACCAGGAATCAGGAATACAGAGAGGCTTTGGATTGGGATGGCGAGATGACTCATGCTATTTCTTGTTACAGTGGGACTAGTTTTTATAATCGTATTAGGAATATTTCCTTCTCTTCTACTGTGTACTGCCTATGGATGGAGCGTAACGCTAGACATTTTAAGCGTGTGGCCAAAAGCACGGATGTCATTGTTAGAGATATCGAGGTTATGATTAGAGCGAGAGTCGCAATGTCGAGCAGGGGGACGAGGAGATTTGAGAACTGGATGGCTTGCATGAACTGGGGTATCCCGGAGAGTGCTCTTGATTAGGGGACTGCGGGGTGTGGGGCTTCTCGCACTTTTTTTCCAGTTGTTTTGTTTTTCTCTCCTTTGGGGTATACCCCTAGGGGAGGCGCTGGGTTTCATCCCTATGTGTACTTGTTGTAGTTGCAGTTGTTGATATATATACATAATGTTTCCCAAAAAAAACATGGCGTTAGAGGGTGATAACTCGAAACAGCCCCCGAACGTCCCCGTGGATGGCACCAACACCTCCCACGGGACCAATGTAACTCGTAGGAACTGACCCCGCAGCCATGGGACTCTCGGTTTGAGAATACGATGGTAATTTGCATATTTCTAGACTTAGGCTTAAAAACATGGCGTTAGAGGGTGAGAACTCGAAACATCCCCTGAACGTCCCCGTGGGTGGCACCAACACGTCCCACGGGAACAATATAACTCGTAGGAACTGACCCCGCAGCCGCGGGACTCCCGGTTTGAGAATACGACAGTAATTTGCATATTTCTAGACTTACGCCTAAAAACATGGTGTTAGAGGGTGAGAACTCGAAACAGCCCCCGACGGCCACGTGGGTGGCACCAACACCTCCCACGGGGGCAATGTAACTCGTAGGAACTTACCCCGCAGCCGCGGGAGTTCCGGTTTGAGAATACAACGATAATTTGCATATTTCTAGACTTTGGCAAAACATGGCGTTAGAGGGTGAAAACTCGAAACAGCCCCCGAACGGTCCCGTGGGTGGCACCAACACCTCCCACGGGGCCAATGTAACTCGTAGGAACTGACCACGCAGCCGCGGGTCTCCTGGTTTGAGAGTACGACGGTAATATGCGTATTTCTAGACTTAGGCTTAAAAACATGACGTTAGAGGTTGAAAACTCGAAACAACCCCCGAACGGCCCCGTGGGTGGCACCAACACCTCCCACGGGGCCAATGTAACTCGTAGGAACTGACCCCGCAGCCGCGGGACTCCCGGTTTGAGAGTACAATGGTAATTTGCATATTTCTAGACTTAAGCAAAACGTGGCGTTAGAGGGTGAAAACCCGAAACAGTCCCCGAATGTCCCCGTGGGAGGCACAAACACCTCCCACTGGACCAATGTAACTCGTAGGAACTGACCCCAGATCCGCGGGACTCCCGGTTTGAGAATTCGACGATAATTTGCATATTTCTAGACTTAGGCTTAAAAACATGGCGTTAGAGGGTGAAAACCCAAAACAGCCCCCGAACGGTCCCGTGGGTGGCACCAACACCTCCCACGGGACAAATGTAACTCGTAGGAACTGACCCCGCAGCCGCGAGACTCCCGGTTTGAGAATACGACGATAATTTGCATATTTCTAGACTTAGGCAAAACATGGCGTTAGAGGGTGAAAACTCGAAACAGCCCCCGAACGGTCCCGTGGGTGGCACCAACACCACCCACGGGGCCAATGTAACTCGTAGGAACTGACGACGCAGCCGCGGGTCTCCCGGTTTGAGAGTACGACGGTAATATGCGTATTTCTAGACTTAGGCTTAAAAACATGACGTTAGAGGGTGAAAACTCGAAACAACCCCCGAACGGCCCCGTGGGTGGCACCAACACCTCCCACGGGACCAATGTAACTCGTAGGAACTGACCCCGCAGCCGCGGGAGTTCCGGTTTGAGAATACGACGGTAATTTGCATATTTCTAGACTTAAGAAAAACATGGCGTTAGAGTGTGAAAACCCGAAACAGTCCCCGAACGGCCCCGTGGGTGGCACCAACACCTCCCACAGGACCAATGTAACTCGTAGGAACTAACCCCAGAGCCGCGGGACTCCCGGTTTGAGAATTCAACGATAATTTGCATATTTCTAGACTTAGGCTTAATAACATGGCGTTAGAGGGTGAAAACTCGAAACAACCCTCTAACGGCCCCGTAGGTGGCACCAACACCTCCCACGGGACCAATGTAACTCGTAGGAACTAACCCCGCAGCCGCGAGACTCCCAATTTGAGAATACGACGATAATTTGCATATTTCTAGACTTAGGCTTAAAAACATGGTGTTAGAGGGTGAGAACTCAAAACAGCCCCTGAACGTCCCCGTGGGTGGCACCAACACCTCCCACGGGACATTTGTAACTCATAGGAACTGACCCCGCAGCCGCGGGAGTCCCGATTTGAGAATACGACGGTAATTTGCATATTTCTATACCTTCATCCTTTGTTTGGGGACCGTGTTATCTATGACGCTGCTAGTAACCATAAGGCTATGGTTGCTGATTACATTGTCGAGGACAGGTGGAGATGGCCAACGGTGGTTACATGGGAGCTCCTGGATATTAGGAATGCGGCTTTGCCCGGCATTAGGCATGATACTGCTGATGAGGTGGTCTGGATCCCCAACCAGAAGGATTTTTCTATCAGATCAGCCTATGATGAGATGACCCCCACCCTCCCACCTGCTCCCTGGCATAATATTGTGTGGAATAAGACTAATATTCCTAAATGCTCTTTTGTCCTTTGGATGATTTGTAAGGACGCTATACACACTAAGGACAAGCTCCATAACTGGGGCATCTCGGAGGATAACGTGTGCTGCAGCTGCTCCAATGGGGTCGAGTCCATACCTCACGTGTTCAATGAGTGTCCTGTTGCTAAGGAGGTTTGGGAGGAGGTGAGAACCAGGAATCAGGAATACAGAGAGGCTTTGGATTGGGATGGCGAGATGACTCATGCTATTTCTTGTTACAGTGGGACTAGTTTTTATAATCGTATTAGGAATATTTCCTTCTTTTCTACTGTGTACTGCCTATGGATGGAGCGTAACGCTAGACATTTTAAGCGTGTGGCCAAAAGCACGGATGTCATTGTCAGAGATATCGAGGTTATGATTAGAGCGAGAGTCGCAATGTGGAGCAGGGGGACGAGGAGATTTGAGAACTGGATGGCTTGCATGAACTGGGGTATCCCGGAGAGTGCTCTTGATTAGGGGACTGCGGGGTGTGGGGCTTCTCGCACTTTTTTTTCAGTTGTTTTGTTTTGCTCTCCTTTGGGGTATACCCCTAGGGGAGGCGCTGGGTTTCATCCCTATGTGTACTTGTTGTTGTGCAGTTGTTGATATATATACATAATGTTTCCCAAAAAAAAACATGGCGTTAGAGGGTGATAACTCGAAACAGCCCCCGAACGGTCCCATGGGTGGCACCAACACCTCCCACGGGACCAATGTAACTCGTAGGAACTGACCCCGCAGCCGCGGGACTCTCGGTTTGAGAATACGATGGTAATTTGCATATTTCTAGACTTAGGCTTAAAAACATGGCGTTAAAGGGTGAGAACTCGAACCAGCCCCCGAACGGCCACGTGGGTGGCACCAACACCTCCCACGGGGACAATGTAACTCGTAGGAACTGACCCCGCAGCCGCGGGAGTTACGGTTTGAGAATACAATGGTAATTTGCATATTTCTAGACTTAGGCAAAACATGGCGTTAGAGGGTGAAAACCCAAAACAACCCCCGAACGGTCCCGTGGGTGGCACCAACACCTCCCACGGGGCTAATGTAACTCGTAGGAACTGACCGCACAGCCGCGGGACTCCCGATTTCAGAATACGATGGTAATTTGCATATTTCTAGACATAGGCATAAAAAGAGGGTGTTAGTGGGGGAAAACTCGAAACAGCCCCCGAACGGCCCCGTGGGTGGCACCAACACCTCCCACGGGACCAATGTAACTCGTGGGAACTGACCCCAGAGCCGCGGGACTCCCGGTTTGAGAATTCGATGATAATTTGCATATTTCTACACTTAGGCTTAAAAACATGGCGTTAGAGGGTGAAAACTCGAAACAACCCTCTAACGGCCCCGTGGGTGGCACCAATACCTCCCACGGGACCAATGTAACTCGTAGGAACTGACCTTAGAGCCGCGGGACTCCCGGTTTGAGAATTCGATGATAATTTGCATATTTCTAGACTTAGGCTTAAAAACATGGCGTTAGAGGGTGAGAACTCGAAACAGCCCCCGAACGTCCCCGTGGGTGGCACCAACACCTCCCACGGGATCAATGTAACTCGTAGGAACTGACCCCACAGCCGCGGGACTCTCGGTTTGAGAATACGATGGTAATTTGCATATTTCTAGACTTAGGCTTAAAAACATGGCGTTAAAGGGTGAGAACTCGAAACAGCCCCCGAACGTCCCCGTGGGTGGCACCAACACCTCCCATGGGGCCAATGTAACTCGTAGGAACTGACCCCGCAGCCGCGGGAGTTCCGGTTTGAGAATACAACGATAATTTGCATATTTCTAGACTTAGGCAAAACATGGCGTTAGAGGGTGAAAACCCGAAACAGCCCTCGAACGGTCCCGTGGGTAGCACCAACACCTCCCACGAGAGCAATGTAACTTGTAGGAACTGACCTTAGAGCCGCGGGACTCCCGGTTTGAGAATTCGATGATAATTTGCATATTTCTAGACTTAGGCTTAAAAACATGGCGTTAGAGGGTGAAAACTCGAAACAACCCTCTAACGGCCCCGTGGGTGGCACCAAAACCTCCCACGGAACCAATGTAACTCGTAGGAACTGACCCCGCAGCCGCGAGACTCCCGGTTTGAGAATACGACGATAATTTGCATAGTTCTAGACTTAGGCTTAAAAATATGGCGTTAGAGGGTGAGAACTCGAAACAGCCCCCGAACGTCCCCGTGGGTGGCACCAACACCTCCCACGGGATCAATGTAACTCGTAGGAACTGACCCCACAGCCGCGGGACTCCCGGTTTGAGAATACGATGGTAATTTGCATATTACTAGACTTAAGCTTAAAAACATGGCGTTAGAGGGTGAAAACTCGAAACAACCCCCGAACGGCCCTGTGGGTGGCACCAACACCTCCCACGGGGCCAATGTAACTCGCAAGAACCGACCACGCAGCCGCGGGTCTCCCGGTATGAGAGTACGACGGTAATTTTCATATTTCTAGACTTAGGGATAAACACATGGCATTAGAGGGTGAGAACTCGAAGCAGCCCTCTAACGGAACCGTGGGTTGCACCAACACCTCCCACGGAACCAATGTAACTCGTAGGAACTGACCCCGCAGCCGCGGGTCTCCCGGTTTGAGAATTCGACGGTAATTTGCATATTTCTAGACTTAGGCTTAAAATATCACGTTAGAGGGTGAAAACTCGAAACAGCCACCGAACGGCCCCGTGGGTGGCACCAACACCTACCACGGGACCAATGTAACTCGTAGGAACTGACCCCACAGCCACGGGTCTCCCGATTTGAGGATACGATGGTAATTTGCATATTTCTAGACTTAGGCTTAAAAACCTGATGTTAGAGGGTGAAAACACGAAATAGCCCCCAAACGGCCCTGTGGGTGGCACCAACACCTCCCACGGTACCAATGTAACTCGTAGGAACTGACCCTGTAGCCGCGGGTCTCCCGATTTCATAATACGACGGTAATTTGTATATTTCTAGACTTAGGCTTAAAAACATAGCGTTAGAGGGTGAAAACTCGAAACAACCCCCGAACGGCCTCGTGGGTTGCACCAACACCTCCCACGGGACCAATGTAACTCGTAGGAACTGACCACGCAGCCGCGGGTCTCCCGGTATGAGAGTACGACGGTAATTTTCATATTTCTAGACTTAGGCTTAAAAACATGACGTTAGAGGGTGAAAATTCAAAACAGCCCCTGAACGGCCCCGTGGGTGGCACCAACACCTCCCACGGGGCCAATGTAACTCATAGGAACTGACCCCGCAGCCGCAGGACTCCCGGTTTGAGAGTACGACGGTAATTTGCATATTTCTACACTTAGGCTTTAAAACATGGCATTAAAGGGTGAAAATTGAAAACAACCCCCGAACGCCCCCGTGGGTGGCACCAACACCTCCCACGGGACCAATGTAACTCGTAGGAACTGACCCCGCAGCCGCGGGACTCCCGGATTGAGAATACGATGCTAATTTGTATATTTCTAGACTCAGGCATAAAAAGAGGACGTTATTGGGGGAAAACCCGAAACAACACCCGAACGGCCCCGTGGGTGGCACCAACACCTCCCACGGGACCAATGTAACTCGTGGGAACTGACCCCAGAGCCGCGGGACTCCCGGTTTGAGAATTCGATGATAATTTGCATATTTCTACACTTAGGCTTAAAAACATGGCGTTAGAGGGTGAAAACTCGAAACAACCCTCTAACGGCCCCGTGGGTGGCACCAATACCTCCCACGGGACCAATGTAACTCGTAGGCACTGACCCCGCAGCCGCGAGACTCCCGGTTTGAGAATACGATGATAATTTGCATATTTCTAGACTTAGGCTTAAAAACAGGGCGTTAGAGGGTGAGAACTCGAAACAGCCCCCGAACGTCCCCGTGGGTGGCACCAACACCTCCCACGGGATCAATGTAACTCGTAGGAACTGACCCCATAGCCGCGGGACTCTCGGTTTGAGAATACGATGGTAATTTGCATATTTCTAGACTTAGGCTTAAAAACATGGCGTTAAAGGGTGAGAACTCGAAACAGCCCCCGAACGTCCCCGTGGGTGGCACCAACACCTCCCATGGGCCCAATGTAACTCGTAGGAACTGACCCCTCAGCCGCGGGAGTTCCGGTTTGAGAATACAACGACAATTTGCATATTTCTAGACTTAGGCAAAACATGGCGTTAGAGGGTGAAAACCCGAAACAGCCCTCGAACGGTCCCGTGGGTAGCACCAACACCTCCCACGGGAGCAATGTAACTTGTAGGAACTGACCCCAGAGCCGCGGGACTCCCGGTTTGAGAATTCGATGATAATTTGCATATTTCTAGACTTAGGCTTAAAAACATGGCGTTAGAGGGTGAAAACTCGAAACAACCCTCTAACGGCCCCGTGGGTGGCACCAAAACCTCCCACGGAACCAATGTAACTCGTAGGAACTGACCCCGCAGCCGCGAGACTCCCGGTTTGAGAATACGACGATAATTTGCATAGTTCTAGACTTAGGCTTAAAAATATGGCGTTAGAGGGTGAGAACTCGAAATAGCCCCCGAACGTCCCCGTGGGTGGCACCAACACCTCCCACGGGATCAATGTAACTCGTAGGAACTGACCCCACAGCCGCGGGACTCCCGGTTTGAGAATACGATGGTAATTTTCATATTTCTAGACTTAAGCTTAAAAACATGGCGTTAGAGGGTGAAAACTCGAAGCAACCCCCGAACGGCCCTGTGGGTGGCACCAACACCTCCCACGGGGCCAATGTAACTCGCAAGAACCGACCACGCAGCCGCGGGTCTCCCGGTATGAGAGTACGACGGTAATTTTCATATTTCTAGACTTAGGGATAAACACATGGCATTAGAGGGTGAGAACTCGAAGCAGCCCTCTAACGGAACCGTGGGTTGCACCAACACCTCCCACGGAACCAATGTAACTCGTAGGAACTGACCCCGCAGCCGCGGGTCTCCCGGTTTGAGAATACGACGATAATTTACATAGTTCTCGACTTAGGCTTAAAAATATGGCGTTAGAGGGTGAGAACTCGAAATAGCCCCCGAACGTCCCCGTGGGTGGCACCAACACCTACCACGGGAGCAATGTAACTCGTAGGAACTGACCCCACAGCCGCGGGACTCCCGGTTTGAGAATACGATGGTAATTTGCATATTACTAGACTTAAGCTTAAAAACATGGCGTTAGAGGGTGAAAACTCGAAACAACCCCCGAACGGCCCTGTGGGTGGCACCAACACCTCCCACGGTACCAATGTAACTCGTAGGAACTGACCCTGTAGCCGCGGGTCTCCCGATTTCATAATACGACGGTAATTTCTATATTTCTAGACTTAGGCTTAAAAACATAGCGTTAGAGGGTGAAAACTCGAAACAACCCCCGAACGGCCCCGTGGGTGGCACCAAAACCTCCCACGGAACCAATGTAACTCGTAGGAACTGACCCCGCAGCCGCGAGACTCCCGGTTTGAGAATACGACGATAATTTGCATAGTTCTAGACTTAGGCTTAAAAATATGGCGTTAGAGGGTGAGAACTCGAAACAGCCCCCGAACGTCCCCGTGGGTGGCACCAACACCTCCCACGGGATCAATGTAACTCGTAGGAACTGACCCCACAGCCGCGGGACTCCCGGTTTGAGAATACGATGGTAATTTGCATATTACTAGACTTAAGCTTAAAAACATGGCGTTAGAGGGTGAAAACTCGAAACAACCCCCGAACGGCCCTGTGGGTGGCACCAACACCTCCCACGGGGCCAATGTAACTCGCAGGAACTGACCACGCAGCCGCGGGTCTCCCGGTATGAGAGTACGACGGTAATTTTCATATTTCTAGACTTAGGGATAAACACATGGCATTAGAGGGTGAGAACTCGAAGCAGCCCTCTAACGGAACCGTGGGTTGTACCAACACCTCCCACGGAACCAATGTAACTCGTAGGAACTGACCCCGCAGCCGCGGGTCTCCCGGTTTGAGAATTCGATGGTAATTTGCATATTTCTAGACTTAGGCTTAAAATATCACGTTAGAGGGTGAAAACTCGAAACAGCCACCGAACGGCCCCGTGGGTGGCACCAACACCTACCACGGGACCAATGTAACTCGTAGAAACTGACCCCACAGCCACGGGTCTCCCGATTTGAGGATACGATGGTAATTTTCATATTTCTAGACTTAGGCTTAAAAACCTGATGTTAGAGGGTGAAAACACGAAATAGCCCCCAAACGGCCCTGTGGGTGGCACCAACACCTCCCACGGTACCAATGTAACTCGTAGGAACTGACCCTGTAGCCGCGGGTCTCCCGATTTCATAATACGACGGTAATTTGTATATTTCTAGACTTAGGCTTAAAAACATAGCGTTAGAGGGTGAAAACTCGAAACAACCCCCGAACGGCCTCGTGGGTGGCACCAACACCTCCCACGGGACCAATGTAACTCGTAGGAACTGACCACGCAGCCGCGGGTCTCCCGGTATGAGAGTACGACGGTAATTTGCATATTTCTAGACTTAGGCTTAAAAACATGACGTTAGAGGGTGAAAATTCGAAACAGCCCCTGAACGGCCCCGTGGGTGGCACCAACACCTCCCACGGGGCCAATGTATCTCATAATAACTGACCCTGCAGCCGCGGGTCTCCCGGTTTGAGAGTACGACGGTAATTTGCATATTTCGACACTTAGGCTTAAAAACATGTCGTTAAAGGGTGAAAATTGAAAACAACCCCCGAACAGCCCCGTGGGTGGCACCAACACCTCCCACGGGACCAATGTAACTCGTAGGAACTGACCCCACAGCCACGGGTCTCCCGATTCGAGGATACGAAGCTAATTTGCATATTTCTAGACTTAAGCAAAACGTGACGTTAGTGGGTGAAAACCCGAAACAGTCCGCGAATGTCCCCGTGGGTGGCCCAAACACCTCCCACGGGACCAATGTAACTCGTAGGAACTGACCCCAGATCCGCTGGACTCCCGGTTTGAGAATTCGACGATAATTTGCATATATCTAGACTTAAGCTTAAAAACATGGCGTTAGAGGGTGAAAACTCGAAACAACCCCCGAACGGTCCTGTGGGTGGCACCAACACCTCCTACGGGGCCAATGTAACTCGTAGGAACTGACCACGCAGCCGCGGGTCTCCCGGTATGAGAGTACGACGGTAATTTGCATATTTGTAGACTTAGGCATAAAAACATGGCGTTAGAGGTGAGAACTCAAAGCAACCCTCTAACGGCCCCGTGGGTGGCACCGACACCTCCCATGGGACCAATGTAACTCGTAGGAACTGACCCCGCAGCCGCGGGACTCCCGATTTGAGAGTACGACGATAATTTGCATATTTCTACACTTAGGCTTAAAACACATGGCGTTAAAGGGTGAAAACTGAATACATGCCCCGAACGACCCTGTGGGTGGCACCAACATCTCCCACGAGACCAATGTAACTCGTAGGAACTGACCCCGCAGCCGCGGGACTCCCGGTTTGAGAATACGATGGTAATTTGTATATGTTTAGACTCAGGCATAAAAAGAGGACGTTAGTGGGGGAAAACCCGAAACAACCCCCGAACGGCTCCGTGGGTGGCACAAACACCTCCCACGGGACCAATGTAACTCGTAGGAACTGATCCCAGAGCCGCGGGACTCCCGGTTTGAGAATTCGTTGATAATTTACATATTTCTAGACTTAGGCTTAAAAACATGGCGTTAGAGGGTGAAAACTCGAAACAACCCTCTAACAGCCCCGTGGGTGGCACTAACACCTCCCACGGGACCAGTGTAACTCGTAGGAACTTACCCCGCAGCCGCGAGACTCTCGGTTTGAGAATACGACGATAATTTGCATATTTCTAGACTTAGGCTTAAAAACATGGCGTTAGAGGGTGAGAACTCGAAACAGCCCCCGAACGTCCCCGTGGGAGGCACCAACACCTCCCACGGGACATTTGCAACTCGTAGGAACTGACCCCGCAGCCGCGGGAGTCCCGGTTTGAGAATACGATGGTAATTTTCATATTTCTAGACTTAGGCTTAAAAACATGGCGTTAGAGGGTGAGAACTCGAAACAGCCCCCGAACGGCCACGTGGGTGGCACCAACACCTCCCACGGGGACAATGTAACTCATAGGAATTGACCCCGCAGCCGCGGGAGTTCCGGTTTGAGAATACAACGATAATTTCCATATTTCTAGACTTAGGAAAAACATGGCGTTAGAGGGTGAAAACCCAAAACAGCCCCCGAACGGTCCCGTGGGTGGCACCAACACCTCCCACAGGGCCAATGTAACTCGTAGAAACTGACCGCGCAGCTGCGGAGTCCCGATTTGAGAATACGATGGTAATTTGTATATTTCTACACTTAGGCATAAAAAGAGGGCGTTAGTGGGGGAGAACCCGTAACAGCCCCCGAACGGCCCCGTGGGTGGCACCAACACCTCCCACGGGACCTGTGTAACTCATAGGAACTGACCGCGCAGTCGCGGGAGTCCCGGTTTGAGAATACGACGATAATTTGCATATTTCTAAAATTAGGCATAAAAAGAGGGCGTTAATGGGGGAAAATCCGAAACTGCTTCCGACCCTCCCCGTGGGTGGCACCAACACCTTCCACGGGACCAATGTAACTCGTAGGAACTGACCCTGCTGCCGCGGGTCTCCCGGTTTGATAATACGACGGTAATTTATATATTTCTAGACTTAGGCTTAAAAAAATGGCGTTAGAGGGTAAAACTCGAAACAACTCCCGAACGGCCCTGTGGGTGGGACCAACACCTCTCACGGGGTCAATGTAACTCCTAAGAACTGACCACGCAGCCGCGGGTCTCCCGGTATGAGAGTACGATGGTAATTTGCATATTTGTAAACTTAGGCATAAAAACATGGCGTTAGAGGGTGAGAACTCGAAAGAGGCCTCTAACGGAACCGTGGGTGGCACCAACACCTCCCACGGGACCAATGTAACTAGTAGGAACTGACCCCGCAGCCGCGGGTCTCCCGGTTTGAGAATACGACGGTAATTTGCATGTTTCTAGACTTAGGCTTAAAACATGACGTTAGAGGGTGAAAACTCGAAACTGCCCCCGAACGCCCCCGTGGGTGGCACCAAAACCTCCCACAGGACCAATGTAACTCATAGGAACTGACCCCACAGCCACGGGTCTCCCGATTTGAGGATACGAAGCTAATTTGCATTTTTCTAGACTTAGGCTTAAAAACCTGACGTTTGAGGGTGAAAACACAAAACGGCCCGCAAACGGCCCTGTGGGTGGCACCAACACCTCCTACGGTACCAATGTAACTCGTAGGAACTGACCATGCAGCCGCGTGTCTCCCGATTTGATAATACGACGGTAATTTGTATATTTCTAGACTTAGGCTTAAAAACATAGCGTTAGAGGGTGAAAACCCGAAACAACCCTCGAACGGCCCCGTGGGTGGCACCAACACCTCCCACGGGACCAATGTAACTCGTAGGAACTGACCACGCAGCCGCGGGTCTCCCGGTCTGAGAGTACGACGGTAATTTGCATATTTCTAGACTTAGGCTTAAAAACATGACGTTAGAGGGTGAAAACTCGAAACAGCCCCCAAACGGCCCCGTGGGTGGCACCAACACCTCCCACGGGACCAATGTAACTCATAGGAACTGACCCCGCAGCCGCGGGACTCCCGGTTTGAGAGTACGATGGTAGTTTGCATATTTCGACACTTAGGCTTAAAAACATGGCGTTAAAGGGTGAAAATTGAAAACAACCCCCGAACGGCCCCGTGGGTGGCACCAACACCTCCCACGGGACCAGTGTAACTCGTAGGAACTGACCCCGCAACCGCGGGAGTTCCGGTTTGAGAATACGACGGTAATTTGCATATTTCTAGACTTAAGCAAAACGTGGCGTTAGAGGGTGAAAACCCGAAACAGTCCCCGAATGTCCCCGTGGGTGGCACAAACACCTCCCACGGGACCAATGTAACTCGTAGGAACTGATCGCGCAGCCGCGGACTCCCGATTTGAGAATACGATGGTAATTTGTATATTTCTACACTTAGGCATAAAAAGAGGGCGTTAGTGGGGGAGAACCCAAAACAGCCCCCGAACGGCCCCGTGGGTGGCACCAACACCTCCCACGGGACCAACGTAACTCGTAGGAACTGACCGCGCAGTCGCGGGAGTCCCGGTTTTAGAATACGATGATAATTTGCATATTTCTAGAATTAGGCATAAAAAGAGGGCGTTAATGGGGGAAAATCCGAAACAGCTTCCGACCCTCCCCGTGGGTGGCACCAACACCTCCCACGGGACCAATGTAACTCGTAGGAACTGACCCTGCTGCCGTGGGTCTCCCGGTTTGATAATACGACGGTAATTTATATATTTCTAGACTTAGGCTTAAAAAAATGGCGTTAAAGGGTGAAAACTCGAAACAACCCCCGAACGTCCCCGTGGGTGGCACCAACACCTCCCACAGGACCAATGTAACTCGTAGGAACTGACCCCACAGCCACGGGTCTCCCGATTTGAGGATACGAAGGTAATTTGCATTTTTCTAAGAGTGATGCACAACCCTCAATGGAGTGTAACTTTCCCTGATTCCAATGCTAATTACTTGTGCCCTGGAGCTTCTAATCATTGCCCTATTGTCATTACTTTCCTCAACCAGATCAGCAAGCCTAAGCCTTTCAAGTTCTTTGACTACTGGATGAAACATTCTGAGTTTAGGCCCATTCTTGAGACCTCTTGGAGTGTAGACTGCAATATGTTTCCTATGGCCAACCTTTCGCATAAGCTTAGAAGACTCAAGCCTCTGCTTAGGTCCCTTAACCACAAGTTCTTCTCCAACATTTCTGAGAGAGTGAGGATCACTAAAGGCAAGCTGGACCTCATTCAAACTAACCTGGACAGTGATGGTTCTAACAGCTTGCTTAGAACTGAGGAGCAGGATTGTTCTATGCTGTACTGTTCTCTTCGTACTGCTGAAGAGGCTTACTACAGACAAAAAGCCAGAATCAACTGGCTGCAGCTTGGAGACATGAATACCAACTTCTTCCATAACAAAGTCAAAGCTAACACCTCTAGAAGAAAGGTTTTATGTATCCAAAATGCTAGAGGTGATGTTATTGAAGGTGTTGAGGCAGTTAATGGAGAGGCCATTAATTACTTTACCAATCTTCTTGGGAGGAAGGGGAGGGGTGCTACTACCCCTCCTATGCTGATGAAGAGAAAGCTGGATCCTTCTAATTGCCATGCCCTGACTGCCCCTATTACTGCTGCTGAGATTAAAAATGCTATGTTTTCCATTGCTTCCAACAAAGCCCCTGGGCCTGATGGTTATAGTGCTGGTTTCTTTAAGAAAAATTGGGATGTTGTGGGTGATGATGTGATTGCTGCTGCTCTTCAGTTCTTCAACCATAGCTACATGCCCAGACAGTGGAATAGTACCTCTCTTGCCTTGATCCCCAAAACTCCTAACCCAAACACTATGGCTGATTTTAGACCTATAGCCTGCTGCAACACTATCTATAAGTGCATTTCTAAGATTCTCACCCTTAGACTTAAACCTCTAATGCCTCTCCTCATTAACAATAGTCAAGTTGCCTTTGTTCATGGGAGATCCATTACTGATAATATCCTGCTGCTGCAAGAGCTTATGAGAAACTACCATAGGGACTCAAGCCCCCCGAGGTGCACAGTTAAGATTGACATCATGAAGGCTTATGACTCTGTGGAGTGGGATTTTCTTCTTGACATTTTGGCCCAAATTAACATCCCTACCAGATTCATTTATTGGATTACAGCTTGTATCTCCTCTGTTTGGTACTCTATCAGTATGAATGGGTCCCTGAATGGGTTCTTTGAAGGCAAAAGGGGGTTGAGACAAGGGGATCCCCTCTCTCCTTTTCTTTTCCTTATTGTTATGGCGGCTCTGTCTTGTACTCTTGATAAGCACACTAGTAGGACATCCTTTACCTTTCATCCCAAGTGCAAAGAGGATAATATCAATCATTTGTGTTTTGCTGATGACCTGGTGGTGTTTTGCAGTGGTGATATTTCCTCTGTTCAGTGTATCAAGGATTCTCTTACTGAATTTGCTGGAATCAGTGGGCTTTCCCCCAATCTCTCCAAAAGTAACTTCTACTGTTCTGGAGTTAATACTGCTACTATCAATGCTATGTCCTCTGCCCTGGGTTTCTCCCATCAACAACCCCCTTTCAAGTACTTAGGTGTTCCCCTCATCTCAACCAGACTCAAGCATGGGGATTGTATGGTTCTTATGATAATATCACCAACAAGGTCAAGAGCTGGACCACTAGATTCTTGAGCTATGCAGGTAGACTCCAGCTTGCTACCTCTGTTTTGTTTAGCTCCCAAATCTATTGGTCTTCTATCTTTATTTTGCCTAAAAGTGTGGTCAGGGCTATTGAGCAATGTATTAGAGACTTCATTTGGTCTGGTCCTGAGCTCAAGCACAGTGGTGCTAAGGTGGCATGGGATGATGTGTGCATGCCTAAAAAGGAGGGAGGGTTGGGGATAAAAAGCTTGACTCAATGGAACAAGGCTGCAATTATGAAAAACCTTTGGAACCTCTTCAACAAGAAGGATAGTCTTTGGGTCAAATGGTGTCATACCTATAAAATTAAAGGTAGAAGCATATGGGCAATCCCCATCCCTCAAGACTCTTCTTGGAGTTGGAGGAAAATACTCAAAGCTAGAGAGGATTGTAGACTTTTGTTTAAGGTTAATATTGGCAATGGTAGGAATACCTTTATGTGGCATGATAATTGGCACCATCTTGGCCCTCTTCAACCTCTGTTTGGGGACAGAACTATTTATGATGCAGCTAGCAACTCCAAGGCTATGGTCTCTGACTTCATTAATGGGTTCACTTGGAGATGGCCTGCTTCCACTACGTGGGAATTGAATGACATCAAGAACTCTCCCCTGCCTCCTATTTATCCGCTGACCACTGATAAAGTGACTTGGGCTCCTAATAGGACTGGCAACTTCTCCATTTCCTCTGCGTATGTCTCCATCTGTCCAAGGGGCAATGAGGCTCATTGGCATGGGTTAGTTTGGAACAAGGTGTGCATTCCCAAGTGTTCTTTCATACTCTGGCTTGCTTGCCGTAAGGCTTTAGTGACTAAAGATAAGCTCATGGATTGGGGGCTTGTTGATAATAATACTTGTATGCTGTGCAACTCGGGCATTGAGACTATCAAGCACATATTAATGGATTGCCCTTTTTCCAAAACTGTTTGGGATGAGATTCTATTTCGTAACCAGTCTTATAGAGCTGTGGAGAGTTGCGAGAATGAGTTAAGAAGAGCTGCTGCTGATAGTAAAGGGGGGAACCTTAATTCTAGGATTAAAACCACCACCTTCTCTGCCACTATCTACTGTCTCTGGCATGAAAGGAATTGCAGACTTCACGATAGGGGCCATTCTACTGCAAACAAGGTGATAAGGAACATTGAGGAGATGGTGCAAGGTAAGACTACCAGATGGAAGAAGGTTAGAAGATCCTATTCCAATTGGATGACGTGTAACTTATGGGGATTACCCAATTCTCTTATGTATGACTAAGCGTTGTGTTTGTGGTCTCTAGAAGCTTGTTTCTAGTTGACCCTCTGGCCTTTTGGCTTTGTATATTGGTTCTCGGTTTCTAATACATTTAATTACCGAAAAAAAAAGGCTTAAAAACCTGACGTTAGAGGGTGAAAACACAAAACAGCCCCCAAACGGCCCTGTGGGTGGCACCAACACCTCCCACAGGACCAATGTAACTCGTAGGAACTGACCCCGCAGCCGCGGGACTCCCGGTTTGAGAATACGATGGTAATTTGCATATTTCTAGACTTACCCCTAAAAACATGGCGTTAGAGGGTGAAAACTCGAAACAGCCCCCGAACGGCCACGTGGGTGGCACCAACACCTCCCACGGGGACAATGTAACACATAGGAACTGACCCCGCAGCTGCGGGAGTTCCGGTTTGAGAATACAACGATAATTTCCATATTTCTAGACTTAGGAAAAACATGGCGTTAGAGGGTGAAAACCAAAACAGCCCCCGAACGGTCCCGTGGGTGGCACCAACACCTCCCACGGGGCCAATATAACTCGTAGAAACTGACCGCGCAGCCGCGGGACTCCCGATTTGAGAATACGATGGTAATTTGTATATTTCTAGACTCAGGCATAAAAAGAGGATGTTAGTGGGAGAAAACCCGAAACAACTCCCGAACGGCCCCATGGGTGGCACCAACACCTCCCACGGGACCAATGTAACTCGTAGGAACTGAACCCAAAGCCGCGGGACTCCCGGTTTGAGAATTCGATGATAATTTGCATATTTCTAGACTTAGGCTTAAAAACATGGCGTTAGAGGGTGAAAACTCGAAACAACCCTCTAACGGCCCCGTGGGTGGAACTAACACCTCCCACGGGACCAATGTAACTCATAGGAACTGACCCCGCAGCCGCGAGACTCTCGGTTTGAGAATACGATGATAATTTGCATATTTCTAGACTTAGGCTTAAAAACATGGCGTTAGAGGGTGAGAACTCGAAACAGCCCCCGAATATCCCCGTGGGTGGCACCAACACCTCCCACGGGACATTTGTAACTCGTAGGAACTGACCCCGTAGCCGCGGGAGTCCCGGTTTGAGAATACGACTGTAATTTTCATATTTCTTGACTTAGGCTTAAAAACATGGCGTTAGAGGGTGAGAACTCGAAACAGCCCCCGAACGTCCCCGTGGGTGGCACCAACACCTCCCACGGGACCAATGTAACTCGTAGGAACTGACCCCGCAGCCGCGGGACTCCCAGTTTGAGAATACGACGGTAATTTGCATATTTCTATACTTAGGCTTAAAAACATGGCGTTAGAGGGTGAGAACACAAAACAGCCCCCGAACGGCCACGTGGGTGGCGCCAACACCTCCCACGGGGACAATGTAACTCGTAGGAACTGACCCCGCAGCCGCGGGAGTTCCGGTTTGAGAATACAACGATAATTTCCATATTACTAGACTTAGGCTTAAAAACATGGCGTTAGAGGGTGAGAACTCGAAACATCACCTGAACGTCCCCGTGGGTGGCACCAACACCTCCCACGGGAACAATGTAACTCGTAGGAACTGACCCCACAGCCGCGGGACTCCCGGTTTGAGAATACGACAGTAATTTGCATATTTCTAGACTTACGCCTAAAAACATGGCGTTAGAGGGTGAGAACTGGAAACAGCCCCCGAACGGCCACGTGGGTGGCACCAACACCTCCCACGGGGACAATGTAACTCGTAGGAACTGACCCCGCATCCGCGGGAGTTCCGGTTTGAGAAAACAACGGTAATTTGCATATTTCTAGACTTAGGCAAAACATGGCGTTAGAGGGTGAAAACTCGAAACAGCCCCCGAACGGTCCCGTGGGTGGCACCAACACCTCCCACGGGGCCAATGTAACTCGTAGGAACTGACCACGCAGCCGCGGGTCTCCCGGTTTGAGAGTACGATGGTAATATGCGTATTTCTAGACTTAGGCTTAAAAACATGACGTTAGAGGGTGAAAACCCGAAACAGCCCCCGAACGGCCTCGTGGGTGGCACCAACACCTCCCACGGGGCCAATGTAACTCGTAGGAACTGACCCCGCAGCCGCGGGACTCCCGGTTTGAGAGTACGATGGTAATTTGCATATTTCGACACTTAGGCTTAAAAACATGGCGTTAAAGGGTGAAAATTGAAAACAACCACCGAACGGCCCCATGGGTGGCACCAACACCTCCCACGGAACCAATGTAACTCGTAGGAACTGACCCCGCAACCGCGGGAGTTCCGGTTTGAGAATACGACGGTAATTTGCATATAACTAGACATAAGCAAAACGTGGCGTTAGAGGGTGAAAACCCGAAACAGTCCCCGAATGTCCCCGTGGGTGGCACAAACACCTCCCACGGGACCAATGTAACTCGTAGGAACTGACACCAGATCCGCGGGACTCCCGGTTTGAGAATTCGTCGATAATTTGCATATTTCTAGACTTAGGCTTAAAAACATGGCGTTAGAGGGTGAAAACTCGAAACAACCCTCGAACAGCCCCGTGGGAGGCACCAACACCTCCCACGGGACCAATGTAACTCGTAGGAACTGACCCCGCAGCCGCGGGACTCCCGGTTTGAGAGTACGACGGTAACTTGCATATTTCTACACTTAGGCTTAAAAACATGGCGTTAAAGGGTGAAAACGGAATACAACTCCCGAACGACCCCATGGGTGGCACCAACACCTCCCATGGGACCAATGTAACTTGTAGGAACTGACCCCGCAGCCGCGGGAGTTCCCGTTTGAGAATACGACGGTAATTTGAATATTTCTAGACTTAAGCAAAACATGGCGTTAGAGGGTGAAAACCCGAAACAGTCTCCGAACGGCCCCGTGGGTGGCAGCAACACCTCCCACGGGACATTTGTAACTCATAGGAACTGACCCCGCAGCCGCGGGAGTCCCGGTTTTAGAATACGACGGTAATTTCCATATTTCTAGACTTAGGCTTAAAAACATGGCGTTAGAGGGTGAGAACTTGAAACATCCCCTGAACGTCCCCGTGGGTGGCACCAACACCTCCCACGGGACCAATGTAACTCGTAGGAACTGACCCCGCAGCCGCGGGACTCCTGGTTTGAGAATACGACGGTAATTTGCGTATTTCTAGACTTACGCCTAAAAACATGGCGTTAGAGGGTGAGAACTCGAAACAGCCCCCGAACGGCCACGTGGGTGGCACCAACACCTCCCACGTGGACAATGTAACTCGTAGGAACTGACCCCGCAGCCGCGGGACTCCCGGTTTGAGAATACGACGGTAATTTGTATATTTCTAGACTCAGGCATAAAAAGAGGACGTTAGTGGGGGAAAACCCGAAACAACCCCCGAACGGCCCCGTGGGTGGCACCAACACCTCCCACGGGACCAATGTAACTCGTAGGAACTGACCCCAGAGCCGCGGGACTCCCGGTTTGAGAATTCGATGATAATTTGCATATTTCTAGACTTAGGCTTAAAAACATGGCGTTAGAGGGTGAAAACTCGAAACAACCCTCTAACGGCCCCGTGGGTGGCACTAACACCTCCCACGGGGACAATGTAACTCGTAGTAACTGACCCCGCTGCCGCGAGACTCCCGGTTTGAGAATACGACGATAATTTGCATATTTCTAGACTTAGGCTTAAAAACATGGCGTTAGAGGGTGACAACTCGAAACAGCCCCCGAACGTCCCCATGGGTGGCACCAACACCTCCCACGGGACATTCGTAACTCATAGGAACTGACCCCGCTGCCGCGGGAGTCCCGGTTTGAGAATACGACGGTAATTTTCATATTTCTAGACTTAGGCTTAAAAACATGGCGTTAGATGGTGAGAACTCGAAACAGCCCCCGAACGTCCCCGTGGGTGGCACCAACACCTCCCACGGGACCAATGTAACTCGTAGGAACTGACCCCGCAGCCGCGGGACTCCCGGTTTGAGAATACGACGGTAATTTGCATATTTCTATACTTAGCCTTAAAAACATGGCGTTAAAGGGTGAGAACTCGAAACAGCCCCCGAACGGCCACGTGGGTGGCACCAACACCTCCCACGGGGACAATGTAACTCGTAGGAACTGACCCCGCAGCCGCGGGAGTTCCGGTTCGAGAATACAACGATAATTTCCATATTACTAGACTTAGGCTTAAAAACATGGCGTTAGAGGGTGAGAACTCGAAACATCACCTGAACGTCCCCGTGGGTGGCACCAACACCTCCCACGGGAACAATGTAACTCGTAGGAACTGACCCCGCAGCCGCGGGACTCCCGGTTAGAGAATACGACAGTAATTTGCATATTTCTAGACTTACGCCTAAAAACATGGCGTTAGAGGGTGAGAACTCGAAACAGCCCCCGAACGGCCACGTGGGTGGCACCAACACCTCCCACGGGGACAATGTAACTCGTAGGAACTGACCCCGCATCCGCGGGAGTTCCGGTTTGAGAAAACAACGGTAATTTGCATATTTCTAGACTTAGGTTTAAAAACATGGCGTTAGAGGGTGAGAACTCGAAACATCACCTGAACGTCCCCGTGGGTGGCACAAACACCTCCCACGGGACTAATGTAACTCGTAGGAACTGATCGCGCAGCCGCGGACTCCCGATTTGAGAATACGATGGTAATTTGTATATTTCTACACTTAGGCATAAAAAGAGGGCGTTAGTGGGGGAGAACCCAAAACAGCCCCCGAACGGCCCCGTGGGTGGCACCAACACCTCCCACGGGACCAACGTAACTCGTAGGAACTGACCGCGCAGTCGCGGGAGTCCCGGTTTGAGAATACGACGATAATTTGCATATTTCTAGAATTAGACATAAAAAGAGGGCGTTAGAGGGTGAAAACTCGAAACAGCCCCCGAACGGTCCCGTGGGTGGCACCAACACCTCCCACGGGGCCAATGTAACTCGTAGGAACTGACCACGCAGCCGCGGGTCTCCCGGTTTGAGAGTACGATGGTAATATGCGTATTTCTAGACTTAGGCTTAGAAACATGACGTTAGAGGGTGAAAACCCGAAACAGCCCCCGAACGGCCTCGTGGGTGGCACCCACACCTCCCACGGGGCCAATGTAACTCGTAGGAACTGACCCCGCAGCCGCGGGACTCCCGGTTTGAGAGTACGATGGTAATTTGCATATTTCGACACTTAGGCTTAAAAACATGGCGTTAAAGGGTGAAAATTGAAAACAACCACCGAACGGCACCATGGGTGGCACCAACACCTCCCACAGGACCAATGTAACTCGTAGGAACTGACCCCGCAACCGCGGGAGTTCAGGTTTGAGAATACGACGGTAATTTGCATATAACTAGACATAAGCAAAACGTGGCGTTAGAGGGTGAAAACCCGAAACAGTCCCCGAATGTCCCCGTGGGTGGCACAAACACCTCCCACGGGACCAATGTAACTCGTAGGAACTGACACCAGATCCGCGGGACTCCCGGTTTGAGAATTCGGCGATAATTTGCATATTTCTAGACTTAGGCTTAAAAACATGGCGTTAGAGGGTGAAAACTCGAAACAACCCTCTAACAGCCCCGTGGGAGGCACCAACACCTCCCACGGGACCAATGTAACTCGTAGGAACTGACCCCGCAGCCGCGGGACTCCCGGTTTGAGAGTACGACGGTAACTTGCATATTTCTACACTTAGGCTTAAAAACATGGCGTTAAAGGGTGAAAACGGAATACAACTCCCGAACGACCCCATGGGTGGCACCAACACCTCCCATGGGACCAATGTAACTTGTAGGAACTGACCCCGCAACCGCGGGAGTTCCAGTTTGAGAATACGACGGTAATTTGAATATTTCTAGACTTAAGCAAAACATGGCGTTAGAGGGTGAAAACCCGAAACAGTCTCCGAACGGCCCCGTGGGTGGCAGCAACACCTCCCACGGGACATTTGTAACTCATAGGAACTGACCCCGCAGCCGCGGGAGTCCCGGTTTTAGAATACGATGGTAATTTCCATATTTCTAGACTTAGGCTTAAAAACATGGCGTTAGAGGGTGAGAACTCGAAACATCCCCTGAACGTCCCCGTGGGTGGCACCAACACCTCCCACGGGACCAATGTAACTCGTAGGAACTGACCCCGCAGCCGCGGGACTCCTGGTTTGAGAATACGACGGTAATTTGCGTATTTCTAGACTTACGCCTAAAAACATGGCGTTAGAGGGTGAGAACTCGAAACAGCCCCCGAACGGCCACGTGGGTGGCACCAACACCTCCCACGGGGACAATGTAACTCGTAGGAACTGACCCCGCAGCCGCGGGACTCCCGGTTTGAGAATACGACGGTAATTTGTATATTTCTAGACTCAGGCATAAAAAGAGGACGTTAGTGGGGGAAAACCCGAAACAACCCCCGAACGGCCCCGTGGGTGGCACCAACACCTCCCACGGGACCAATGTAACTCGTAGGAATTGACCCCAGAGCCGCGGGACTCCCGGTTTGAGAGTACGATGGTAATTTGCATATTTCTAGACTTAGGCTTAAAAACATGGCGTTAGAGGGTGAAAACTCGAAACAACCCTCTAACGGCCCTGTGGGTGGCACTAACACCTCCCACGGGACCAATGTAACTCGTAGTAACTGACCCCGCTGCCGCGAGACTCCCGGTTTGAGAATACGACGATAATTTGCATATTTCTAGACTTAGGCTTAAAAACATGGCGTTAGAGGGTGACAACTCGAAACAGCCCCCGAACGTCCCCATGGGTGGCACCAACACCTCCCACGGGACATTTGTAACTCATAGGAACTGACCCCGCTGCCGCGGGAGTCCCGGTTTGAGAATACGACGGTAATTTTCATATTTCTAGACTTAGGCTTAAAAACATGGCGTTAGATGGTGAGAACTCGAAACAGCCCCCGAACGTCCCCGTGGGTGGCACCAACACCTCCCACGGGACCAATGTAACTCGTAGGAACTGATCCCGCAGCCGCGGGACTCCCGGTTTGAGAATACGACGGTAATTTGCATATTTCTATACTTAGCCTTAAAAACATGGCGTTAAAGGGTGAGAACTCGAAACAGCCCCCGAACGGCAACGTGGGTGGCACCAACACCTCCCACGGGGACAATGTAACTCGTAGGAACTGACCCCGCAGCCGCGGGAGTTCCGGTTTGAGAATACAACGATAATTTCCATATTTCTAGACTTAGGCTTAAAAACATGGCGTTAGAGGGTGAGAACTCGAAACATCCCCTGAACGTCCCCGTGGGTGGCACCAACACCTCCCACGGGACCAATGTAACTCGTAGGAACTGACCCCGCAGCCGCAGGACTCCCGGTTTGAGAATACGACGGTAATTTGCATATTTCTAGACTTACCCCTAAAAACATGGCGTTAGAGGGTGAGAACTCGAAACAGCCCCCGAACGGCCACGTGGGTGGCACCAACACCTCCCACGGGGACAATGTAACTCGTAGGAACTGACCCCGCAGCCGCGGGAGTTCCGGTTTGAGAAAACAACGGTAATTTCCATATTTCTAGACTTAGGCTTAAAAACATGGCGTTAGAGGGTGAGAACTCGAAACATCACCTGAACGTCCCCGTGGGTGGCACCAACACCTCCCACGGGAACAATGTAACTCGTAGGAACTGACCCCGCAGCCGCGGGACTCCCGGTTTGAGAATACGACAGTAATTTGCATATTTCTAGACTTACGCCTAAAAACATGGCGTTAGAGGGTGAGAACTCGAAACAGCCCCCGAACGGCCACGTGGGTGGCACCAACACCTCCCACGGGGACAATGTAACTCGTAGGAACTGACCCCGCATCCGCGGGAGTTCCGGTTTAAGAAAACAACGGTAATTTGCATATTTCTAGACTTAGGCAAAACATGGCGTTAGAGGGTGAAAACTCGAAACAGCCCCCGAACGGTCCCGTGGGTGGCACCAACACCTCCCACGGGGCCAATGTAACTCGTAGGAACTGACCACGCAGCCGCGGGTCTCCCGGTTTGAGAGTACGATGGTAATATGCGTATTTCTAGACTTAGGCTTAAAAACATGACGTTAGTGGGTGAAAACCCGAAACAGCCCCCGAACGGCCTCGTGGGTGGCACCCACACCTCCCACGGGGCCAATGTAACTCGTAGGAACTGACCCCGCAGCCGCGGGACTCCCGGTTTGAGAGTACGATGGTAATTTGCATATTTCGACACTTAGGCTTAAAAACATGGCGTTAAAGGGTGAAAATTGAAAACAACCACCGAACGGCCCCATGGGTGGCACCAACACCTCCCACAGGACCAATGTAACTCGTAGGAACTGACCCCGCAACCGCGGGAGTTCCGGTTTGAGAATACGACGGTAATTTGCATATAACTAGACATAAGCAAAACGTGGGGTTAGAGGGTGAAAACCCGAAACAGTCCCCGAATGTCCCCGTGGGTGGCACAAACACCTCCCACGGGACCAATGTAACTCGTAGGAACTGACACCAGATCCGCGGGACTCCCGGTTTGAGAATTCGGCGATAATTTGCATATTTCTAGACTTAGGCTTAAAAACATGGCGTTAGAGGGGGAAAACCCGAAACAACCCCCGAACGGCCCCGTGGGTGGCACCAACACCTCCCACGGGACCAATGTAACTCGTAGGAATTGACCCCAGAGCCGCGGGACTCCCGGTTTGAGAATTCGATGATAATTTGCATATTTCTAGACTTAGGCTTAAAAACATGGCGTTAGAGGGTGAAAACTCGAAACAACCCTCTAACGGCCCCGTGGGTGGCACTAACACCTCCCACGGGACCAATGTAACTCGTAGTAACTGACCCCGCTGCCGCGAGACTCCCGGTTTGAGAATACGACGATAATTTGCATATTTCTAGACTTAGGCTTAAAAACATGGCGTTAGAGGGTGACAACTCGAAACAGCTCCCGAACGTCCCCATGGGTGGCACCAACACCTCCCACGGGACATTTGTAACTCATAGGAACTGACCCCGCTGCCGCGGGAGTCCCGGTTTGAGAATACGACGGTAATTTTCATATTTCTAGACTTAGGCTTAAAAACATGGCGTTAGATGGTGAGAACTCGAAACAGCCCCCGAACGTCCCCGTGGGTGGCACCAACACCTCCCACGGGACCAATGTAACTCGTAGGAACTGACCCCGCAGCCGCGGGACTCCCGGTTTGAGAATACGACGGTAATTTGCATATTTCTATACTTAGCCTTAAAAACATGGCGTTAAAGGGTGAGAACTCGAAACAGCCCCCGAACGGCCACGTGGGTGGCACCAACACCTCCCACGGGGACAATGTAACTCGTAGGAACTGACCCCGCAGCCGCGGGAGTTCCGGTTTGAGAATACAACGATAATTTCCATATTTCTAGACTTAGGCTTAAAAACATGGCGTTAGAGGGTGAGAACTCGAAACATCCCCTGAACGTCCCCGTGGGTGGCACCAACACCTCCCACGGGACCAATGTAACTCGTAGGAACTGACCCCGCAGCCGCAGGACTCCCGGTTTGAGAATACGACGGTAATTTGCATATTTCTAGACTTACCCCTAAAAACATGGCGTTAGAGGGTGAGAACTCGAAACAGCCCCCGAACGGCCACGTGGGTGGCACCAACACCTCCCACGGGGACAATGTAACTCATAGTAACTGACCCCGCAGCCGCGGGAGTTCCGGTTTGAGAATACAACGATAATTTCCATATTTCTAGACTTAGGAAAAACATGGCGTTAGAGGGTGAAAACCCAAAACAGCCCCCGAACGGTCCCGTGGGTGGCACCAACACCTCCCACGGGGCCAATGTAACTCGTAGAAACTGACCGCGCAGCCGCGGGACTCCCGATTTGAGAATACGATGGTAATTTGTATATTTCTAGACTCAGGCATAAAAAGAGGACGTTAGTGGGGGAAAACCCGAAACAACCCCCGAACGGCCCCATGGGTGGCACCAACACCTCCCACGGGACCAATGTAACTCGTAGGAACTGACCCCAAAGCCGCGGGACTCCCGGTTTGAGAATTCGATGATAATTTGCTTATTTCTAGACTTAGGCTTAAAAACATGGCGTTAGAGGGTGAAAACTCGAAACAACCCTCTAACGGCCCCGTGGGTGGAACTAACACCTCCCACGGGACCAATGTAACTCATAGGAACTGACCTCGCAGCCGCGAGACTCTCGGTTTGAGAATACGACGATAATTTGCATATTTCTAGACTTAGGCTTAAAAACATGGCGTTAGAGGGTGAGAACTCGAAACAGCCCCCGAATATCCCCGTGGGTGGCACCAACACCTCCCACGGGACATTTGTAACTCGTAGTAACTGACCCCGTAGCCGCGGGAGTCCCGGTTTGAGAATACGACGGTAATTTTCATATTTCTTGACTTAGGCTTAAAAACATGGCGTTAGAGGATGAGAACTCGAAACAGCCCCCGAACGTCCCCGTGGGTGGCACCAACACCTCCCACGGGACCAATGTAACTCGTAGGAACTAACCCCGCAGCCGCGGGACTCCCAGTTTGAGAATACGACGGTAATTTGCATATTTCTATACTTAGGCTTAAAAACATGGCGTTAAAGGGTGAGAACACGAAACAGCCCCCGAACGGCCACGTGGGTGGCGCCAACACCTCCCATGGGGACAATGTAACTCGTAGGAACTGACCCCGCAGCCGCGGGAGTTCCGGTTTGAGAATACAACGATAATTTCCATATTACTAGACTTAGGCTTAAAAACATGGCGTTAGAGGGTGAGAACTCGAAACATCACCCGAATGTCCCCGTGGGTGGCACCAACACCTCCCACGGGAACAATGTAACTCGTAGGAATTGACCCCGCAGCCGCGGGACTCCCGGTTTGAGAATTCGACAGTAATTTGCATATTTTTAGACTTACGCCTAAAAACATGGCGTTAGAGGGTGAGCACTCGAAACAGCCCCCGAACGGCCACGTGGGTGGCACCAACACCTCCCACGGGGACAATGTAACTCGTAGGAACTGACCCCGCATCCGCGGGAGTTCCGGTTTGAGAAAACAACGGTAATTTGCATATTTCTAGACTTAGGCAAAACATGGCGTTAGAGGGTGAAAACTCGAAACAGCCCCCGAACGGTCCCGTGGGTGGCACCAACACCTCCCACGGGGCCAATGTAACTCGTAGGAACTGACCACGCAGCCGCGGGTCTCCCGGTTTGAGAGTACGATGGTAATATGCGTATTTCTAGACTTAGGCTTAAAAACATGACGTTAGAGGGTGAAAACCCGAAACAGCCCCCGAACGGCCTCGTGGGTGGCACCCACACCTCCCACGGGGCCAATGTAACTCGTAGGAACTGACCCCGCAGCCGCGGGACTCCCGGTTTGAGAGTACGATGGTAATTTGCATATTTCGACACTTAGGCTTAAAAACATGGCGTTAAAGGGTGAAAATTGAAAACAACCACCGAACGGCCCCATGGGTGGCACCAACATCTCCCACAGGACCAATGTAACTCGTAGGAACTGACCCCGCAACCGCGGGAGTTCCGGTTTGAGAATACGACGGTAATTTGCATATAACTAGACATAAGCAAAACGTGGCGTTAGAGGGTGAAAACCCGAAACAGCCCCCGAACGGCCTCGTGGGTGCCACAAACACCTCCCACGGGGCCAATGTAACTCGTAGGAACTGACACCGCAGCCGCGGGACTCCCGGTTTGAGAGTACGATGGTAATTTCCATATTTCTAGACTTAGGCTTAAAAACATGGCGTTAGAGGGTGAGAACTTGAAACATCCCCTGAACGTCCCCGTGGGTGGCACCAACACCTCCCACGGGACCAATGTAACTCGTAGGAACTGACCCCGCAGCCGCGGGACTCCTGGTTTGAGAATACGACGGTAATTTGCGTATTTCTAGACTTACGCCTAAAAACATGGCGTTAGAGGGTGAGAACTCGAAACAGCCCCCGAACGGCCACGTGGGTGGCACCAACACCTCCCACGGGGACAATGTAACTCGTAGGAACTGACCCCGCAGCCGCGGGACTCCCGGTTTGAGAATACGACGGTAATTTGTATATTTCTAGACTCAGGCATAAAAAGAGGACGTTAGTGGGGGAAAACCCGAAACAACCCCCGAACGGCCCCGTGGGTGGCACCAACACCTCCCACGGGACCAATGTAACTCGTAGGAATTGACCCCAGAGCCGCGGGACTCCCGGTTTGAGAATTCGATGATAATTTGCATATTTCTAGACTTAGGCTTAAAAACATGGCGTTAGAGGGTGAAAACTCGAAACAACCCTCTAACGGCCCCGTGGGTGGCACTAACACCTCCCACGGGACCAATGTAACTCGTAGTAACTGACCCCGCTGCCGCGAGACTCCCGGTTTGAGAATACGACGATAATTTGCATATTTCTAGACTTAGGCTTAAAAACATGGCGTTAGAGGGTGACAACTCGAAACAGCCCCCGAACGTCCCCATGGGTGGCACCAACACCTCCCACGGGACATTTGTAACTCATAGGAACTGACCCCGCTGCCGCGGGAGTCCCGGTTTGAGAATACGACGGTAATTTTCATATTTCTACACTTAGGCTTAAAAACATGGCGTTAGATGGTGAGAACTCGAAACAGCCCCCGAACGTCCCCGTGGGTGGCACCAACACCTCCCACGGGACCAATGTAACTCGTAGGAACTGACCCCGCAGCCGCGGGACTCCCGGTTTGAGAATACGACGGTAATTTGCATATTTCTATACTTAGCCTTAAAAACATGGCGTTAAAGGGTGAGAACTCGAAACAGCCCCCGAACGGCCACGTGGGTGGCACCAACACCTCCCACGGGGACAATGTAACTCGTAGGAACTGACCCCGCAGCCGCGGGAGTTCCGGTTTGAGAATACAACGATAATTTCCATATTTCTAGACTTAGGCTTAAAAACATGGCGTTAGAGGGTGAGAACTCGAAACATCCCCTGAACGTCCCCATGGGTGGCACCAACACCTCCCACGGGACATTCGTAACTCATAGGAACTGACCCCGCTGCCGCGGGAGTCCCGGTTTGAGAATACGACGGTAATTTTCATATTTCTAGACTTAGGCTTAAAAACATGGCGTTAGATGGTGAGAACTCGAAACAGCCCCCGAACGTCCCCGTGGGTGGCACCAACACCTCCCACGGGACCAATGTAACTCGTAGGAACTGACCCCGCAGTCGCGGGACTCCCGGTTTGAGAATACGACGGTAATTTGCATATTTCTATACTTAGCCTTAAAAACATGGCGTTAAAGGGTGAGAACTCGAAACAGCCCCCGAACGGCCACGTGGGTGGCACCAACACCTCCCACGGGGACAATGTAACTCGTAGGAACTGACCCCGCAGCCGCGGGAGTTCCGGTTCGAGAATACAACGATAATTTCCATATTACTAGACTTAGGCTTAAAAACATGGCGTTAGAGGGTGAGAACTCGAAACATCACCTGAACGTCCCCGTGGGTGGCACCAACACCTCCCACGGGAACAATGTAACTCGTAGGAACTGACCCCGCAGCCGCGGGACTCCCGGTTTGAGAATACGACAGTAATTTGCATATTTCTAGACTTACGCCTAAAAACATGGCGTTAGAGGGTGAGAACTCGAAACAGCCCCCGAACGGCCACGTGGGTGGCACCAACACCTCCCACGGGGACAATGTAACTCGTAGGAACTGACCCCGCATCCGCGGGAGTTCCGGTTTGAGAAAACAACGGTAATTTGCATATTTCTAGACTTAGGTTTAAAAACATGGCGTTAGAGGGTGAGAACTCGAAACATCACCTGAACGTCCCCGTGGGTGGCACAAACACCTCCCACGGGACTAATGTAACTCGTAGGAACTGATCGCGCAGCCGCGGACTCCCGATTTGAGAATACGATGGTAATTTGTATATTTCTACACTTAGGCATAAAAAGAGGGCGTTAGTGGGGGAGAACCCAAAACAGCCCCCGAACGGCCCCGTGGGTGGCACCAACACCTCCCACGGGACCAACGTAACTCGTAGGAACTGACCGCGCAGTCGCGGGAGTCCCGGTTTGAGAATACGACGATAATTTGCATATTTCTAGAATTAGGCATAAAAAGAGGGCGTTAGAGGGTGAAAACTCGAAACAGCCCCCGAACGGTCCCGTGGGTGGCACCAACACCTCCCACGGGGCCAATGTAACTCGTAGGAACTGACCACGCAGCCGCGGGTCTCCCGGTTTGAGAGTACGATGGTAATATGCGTATTTCTAGACTTAGGCTTAGAAACATGACGTTAGAGGGTGAAAACCCGAAACAGCCCCCGAACGGCCTCGTGGGTGGCACCCACACCTCCCACGGGGCCAATGTAACTCGTAGGAACTGACCCCGCAGCCGCGGGACTCC
This sequence comes from Sambucus nigra, assembly GCA_949130495.1. Lineage (NCBI taxonomy): Eukaryota > Viridiplantae > Streptophyta > Magnoliopsida > Dipsacales > Adoxaceae > Sambucus > Sambucus nigra. The sequence continues at coordinate 196,697 of CASBWL010000580.1, read as the reverse complement.
CGGTTTGAGAGTACGATGGTAATTTGCATATTTCGACACTTAGGCTTAAAAACATGGCGTTAAAGGGTGAAAATTGAAAACAACCACCGAACGGCCCCATGGGTGGCACCAACACCTCCCACAGGACCAATGTAACTCGTAGGAACTGACCCCGCAACCGCGGGAGTTCAGGTTTGAGAATACGACGGTAATTTGCATATAACTAGACATAAGCAAAACGTGGCGTTAGAGGGTGAAAACCCGAAACAGTCCCCGAATGTCCCCGTGGGTGGCACAAACACCTCCCACGGGACCAATGTAACTCGTAGGAACTGACACCAGATCCGCGGGACTCCCGGTTTGAGAATTCGGCGATAATTTGCATATTTCTAGACTTAGGCTTAAAAACATGGCGTTAGAGGGTGAAAACTCGAAACAACCCTCTAACAGCCCCGTGGGAGGCACCAACACCTCCCACGGGACCAATGTAACTCGTAGGAACTGACCCCGCAGCCGCGGGACTCCCGGTTTGAGAGTACGACGGTAACTTGCATATTTCTACACTTAGGCTTAAAAACATGGCGTTAAAGGGTGAAAACGGAATACAACTCCCGAACGACCCCATGGGTGGCACCAACACCTCCCATGGGACCAATGTAACTTGTAGGAACTGACCCCGCAGCCGCGGGAGTTCCAGTTTGAGAATACGACGGTAATTTGAATATTTCTAGACTTAAGCAAAACATGGCGTTAGAGGGTGAAAACCCGAAACAGTCTCCGAACGGCCCCGTGGGTGGCAGCAACACCTCCCACGGGACATTTGAACTCATAGGAACTGACCCCACAGCCGCGGGAGTCCCGGTTTTAGAATACGACGGTAATTTCCATATTTCTAGACTTAGGCTTAAAAACATGGCGTTAGAGGGTGAGAACTTGAAACATCCCCTGAACGTCCCCGTGGGTGGCACCAACACCTCCCACGGGACCAATGTAACTCGTAGGAACTGACCCCGCAGCCGCGGGACTCCTGGTTTGAGAATACGACGGTAATTTGCGTATTTCTAGACTTACGCCTAAAAACATGGCGTTAGAGGGTGAGAACTCGAAACAGCCCCCGAACGGCCACGTGGGTGGCACCAACACCTCCCACGGGGACAATGTAACTCGTAGGAACTGACCCCGCAGCCGCGGGACTCCCGGTTTGAGAATACGACGGTAATTTGTATATTTCTAGACTCAGGCATAAAAAGAGGACGTTAGTGGGGGAAAACCCGAAACAACCCCCGAACGGCCCCGTGGGTGGCACCAACACCTCCCACGGGACCAATGTAACTCGTAGGAACTGACCCCAGAGCCGCGGGACTCCCGGTTTGAGAATTCGATGATAATTTGCATATTTCTAGACTTAGGCTTAAAAACATGGCGTTAGAGGGTGAAAACTCGAAACAACCCTCTAACGGCCCCGTGGGTGGCACTAACACCTCCCACGGGACCAATGTAACTCGTAGTAACTGACCCCGCTGCCGCGAGACTCCCGGTTTGAGAATACGACGATAATTTGCATATTTCTAGACTTAGGCTTAAAAACATGGCGTTAGAGGGTGACAACTCGAAACAGCCCCCGAACGTCCCCATGGGTGGCACCAACACCTCCCACGGGACATTTGTAACTCATAGGAACTGACCCCGCTGCCGCGGGAGTCCCGGTTTGAGAATACGACGGTAATTTTCATATTTCTAGACTTAGGCTTAAAAACATGGCGTTAGATGGTGAGAACTCGAAACAGCCCCCGAACGTCCCCGTGGGTGGCACCAACACCTCCCACGGGACCAATGTAACTCGTAGGAACTGATCCCGCAGCCGCGGGACTCCCGGTTTGAGAATACGACGGTAATTTGCATATTTCTATACTTAGCCTTAAAAACATGGCGTTAAAGGGTGAGAACTCGAAACAGCCCCCGAACGGCCACGTGGGTGGCACCAACACCTCCCACGGGGACAATGTAACTCGTAGGAACTGCCCCCGCAGCCGCGGGAGTTCCGGTTTGAGAATACAACGATAATTTCCATATTTCTAGACTTAGGCTTAAAAACATGGCGTTAGAGGGTGAGAACTCGAAACATCCCCTGAACGTCCCCGTGGGTGGCACCAACACCTCCCACGGGACCAATGTAACTCGTAGGAACTGACCCCGCAGCCGCAGGACTCCCGGTTTGAGAATACGACGGTAATTTGCATATTTCTAGACTTACCCCTAAAAACATGGCGTTAGAGGGTGAGAACTCGAAACAGCCCCCGAACGGCCACGTGGGTGGCACCAACACCTCCCACGGGGACAATGTAACTCGTAGGAACTGACCCCGCAGCCGCGGGAGTTCCGGTTTGAGAAAACAACGGTAATTTCCATATTTCTAGACTTAGGCTTAAAAACATGGCGTTAGAGGGTGAGAACTCGAAACATCACCTGAACGTCCCCGTGGGTGGCACCAACACCTCCCACGGGAACAATGTAACTCGTAGGAACTGACCCCGCAGCCGCGGGACTCTCGGTTTGAGAATACGACAGTAATTTGCATATTTCTAGACTTACGCCTAAAAACATGGCGTTAGAGGGTGAGAACTCGAAACAGCCCCCGAACGGCCACGTGGGTGGCACCAACACCTCCCACGGGGACAATGTAACTCGTAGGAACTGACCCCGCATCCGCGGGAGTTCCGGTTTAAGAAAACAACGGTAATTTGCATATTTCTAGACTTAGGCAAAACATGGCGTTAGAGGGTGAAAACTCGAAACAGCCCCCGAACGGTCCCGTGGGTGGCACCAACACCTCCCACGGGGCCAATGTAACTCGTAGGAACTGACCACGCAGCCGCGGGTCTCCCGGTTTGAGAGTACGATGGTAATATGCGTATTTCTAGACTTAGGCTTAAAAACATGACGTTAGAGGGTGAAAACCCGAAACAGCCCCCGAACGGCCTCGTGGGTGGCACCCACACCTCCCACGGGGCCAATGTAACTCGTAGGAACTGACCCCGCAGCCGCGGGACTCCCGGTTTGAGAATACGACAGTAATTTGCATATTTCTAGACTTACGCCTAAAAACATGGCGTTAGAGGGTGAGAACTCGAAACAGCCCCCGAACGGCCACGTGGGTGGCACCAACACCTCCCACGGGGACAATGTAACTCGTAGGAACTGACCCCGCATCCGCGGGAGTTCCGGTTTGAGAAAACAACGGTAATTTGCATATTTCTAGACTTAGGTTTAAAAACATGGCGTTAGAGGGTGAGAACTCGAAACATCACCTGAACGTCCCCGTGGGTGGCACAAACACCTCCCACGGGACTAATGTAACTCGTAGGAACTGATCGCGCAGCCGCGGACTCCCGATTTGAGAATACGATGGTAATTTGTATATTTCTACACTTAGGCATAAAAAGAGGGCGTTAGTGATAACTTGTCAAAAACAAAAAAAAAATGCTCCCTCTTCTCTCTAAAAAACCTTCAGCCAAACTGAACCCTAAACAACTAAAGTATCCCGCCGGCATCATCTCAGGTAACACAAACCTCTGAGCCACCATGAACAACCTGCCTCCGGCCACACGTGGAGATAGGAATTTCAATGCCTCCCAGTCGCAAGATACTATGGCCCTGTTTGGGCAGTCAAAGTTACGCAATACCCCTCTGGATACAGCAAAATTTATTCCCTATGACGCAGTGGAAGTTCCCTTGTGTTCAGCTCATGAGGATGAATTTGAAGATGGCCAAGTTGTGGTCTCTGGAGGAAATGTAGGCAATATCCCAGATACCTCCATACATGAACCTGGATGGGATGATTGGAGTGAAGAGAAGAAGAAGTATAACGAATTTCTGAAAATGAAGGGCTTCTCCTATGAGGATATTATGCAAGTTAGAGGAACTGTACAAAGAGAAGAAGGCTCCAACTCTGTTGGGGAGAGATGCAAGAATGAAGAAAAGGAATGTATAAAAGAAGGTACTAGTAAGAATGCAGCTGGACCCATACCCTGTTCTACCCCAAATAAGGCTGGGGATAAATCATGGAAGGATGTTGTTGCTGATAAGAGATACCCAAAGTTTAGATTAACATACCATGCCCCTTCAATAACTGATAAAAGGATCATTGTATCCCCACCTCTGGAAGTGGCTACATGTGGTTATGAGAAATGGGAAAATAGTATGGTTGGATGCTTCCTTGGAAGGAGCCTGCCCTACACTCTGGTATGCAATATTGCCCATAGACTATGGGATAAATTTGGCCTCCAAAAAATTGTGGGGCATAATAATGGCAATTACTTTTTCATGTTTGAGAATGCTAGTATGAGGGATGAGGTCATTGACAATGGGCCATGGCATTTTGTGGGAAACCCAATTATCATCCAGAAATGGACTCCAAATTTCTCTTTTGCTAAAGATTCAACCTCAAAGATCCCTGTCTGGGTGAAGTTCCATAATATCCCTATGCAATTATGGACAGAGGAGGGGTTGAGCTATGTTGCTAGCTCAGTTGGAATTCCATTGTATGCTGATACTATTACAGAAGGAATGCAAAGAATAAGTTTTGCCAGAATATGTGTGGAACTAAAAGTCATGGAAGATTATCCCAAAGTCATTGAAGTTAGAATGGAGGATGGATCATATGCTGAGGTTGGAGTGGAGTATCAAGAAAAACCATCTTCATGTGTCAAGTGTGGCATATTTGGGCATGGAATGGTTAACTGTCCTAAGGCTAAGAAGGCATGGGTGGCAATAAATAATAGAGTGGAGGTGTTCCCATACAAAAGTAAGATAGAGGTTCAGAAGGCCCTTGAAGAAGGGTGGACTCAAGTTCAACATAAGGGTATCAAAACCCCTACAGGTACTGATAATGCCATTAGTGGAGTGTTGGAAAAAGGAGCTCTAATTGAAGAAGGAAAGGCTGCAAAAGAGGGGAGGAGGAATATTGACCTTACTAAAGTTACAACTCATAATCAATTTGACATATTAGAGGCTGCAATAGAGGATGAGCCTATAGTGCAGCTCAAAGGCCATCATGCTGGGAACTCTGAGAACCTTTCTCCTGTTGAACTAGATAACTGTGGGGGGACAATACAAGGAAAACCAGGTGTGGAGGGCAGTAATACTGACAGTACTATGACCTCTAACCCCTCAGAAGGTCTGGAGATAGACAAAGATGAGTTGACTATGGTTACTACCCCTGTTCCATCTGGGCTGGTTCTGAAAATTAAGGCAGTAGACGAGTTTGACAAGGGGGATAGAGTGGATGGTAAAGGGGTGTTCAGGAGCAACAAGAATGACAAGAGGAGATCAGGCAACAAATCAAATAAATTTCGATGACCAAGATGGGAACATGGAATATTAGGGGGCTCAATTCCTCCCATAAACAAATTGAAGTGGATAAGTTGATCAAGGATAATAAGCTAGATCTGATTTGTTTAGTTGAGACTAAGATCAGGAGGAATAACTTAGAGAATGTTAAAAGTATGTGTTTTTACCAGTGGGAGTATGTTCACAACTGCCCTATGGAAGGTGGGGTGGCTAGAGTGATTGTGGGATGGAATCCCAAGATTCTAAGTATTGAGGTGGTTGGTACTCAGAGACAAGCTTTGTTTTGCAATGTGAATATTATAGGAACCAATTATTCCTTTTATGCCACTTTCATCTATGGGGACAACATGACTGAAAATAGAAGGAGCCTATGGGATTTTCTTATGGAGAACAAAGGTGTGGTTAATGATAGGCCTTGGATTCTCATGGGTGATTTTAATGTTGTTAGAAATCAGGATGAGAAAAAAGGCATTAATGGCATTGACATTGCTGCTACTGATGAATTTAATAACTGTTTAAGGGATCTAAATGCAGATGACATGGCAAATAGTGGGCTTTGGTTTACTTGGAATAAAAATCAGCTGGGCTGCAATAATGTGCAATCAAGGATTGATAGGGTGCTGCACAATGACATATGGACTGATGTATTTCCTAACTCTCAGGCAATCACCTTGCCGTGTGGAATCTCAGACCATAGCCCTATTATTACCCTTCTTGATTACAGTAGCAACTGGAAGCCTAAGCCTTTCAAGTTTTTTAATTTCTGGATGAACCACCAGGAATTCATGCCCATTCTTATTGAGGCATGGGATGTTGAGATGGATGGTAACCCGATGATGAGGCTGTTTAGGAAGCTGAATAGAGTGAAAGTATCCTTGAAGAATTTTAATAAGAAGTTTTTTAACAGAATCTCCATTCAGGTAACTGACATAAAGAGTAAGCTGGATAACCTTCAGAGAGCTTTGGACATTGATGGTTCCAATGAGGAGATCCAAATGGAGGAGAAAGAGATGAGGGAGAAGTACACTTACATGAGGAATGATGAAGAGTCTTTCTTAAGGCAGAAGGCTAGGACTAAGTGGCTGCAGCTTGGTGATCAGAACAATGCCTTCTTCCATAAGAAGGTCAATCAAAACTTGGCTAGAAGGAAAATTGTGAGCATTGAGAATGATATGGGGGTGAGGGTGGAAGGAAGAGAGAAGGTGGCTAGGGAATCTGTGAGATACTTTCAGAATCTGTTTGGGAATAGGGTGCAGTGTGTGGATGCTGATGATGTTCTTGGGGAGGTAATAAAGACTAAACTCAACTCTCACCAAGCTGAGTTATTAGAAGCTGATGTCTCCCATGATGAAATTAAGGCAGCTATGTTTGCAATTGGGTCTGACAAGGCTCCTGGACCTGATGGTTTCAATAGCCATTTCTTTAAAGAAAACTGGCAACTTGTGGGGGATGATGTGTGTGATGCAATTAAGTACTTCTTTGATACTGGTATGTTCTTTGATCAGTGGAACTGTACTGCCTTGGCCTTAATTCCTAAGATATCTACACCTGTTTCTATGAAGGATTTCAGACCTATCTCATGCTGTAACACCATCTACAAATGCATATCCAAAGTGATCACTCGTAGGCTTAAGAAGCTGATGCCTATCCTTATCAGCAATAACCAAGCTGCTTTTGTGGAAGGAAGGTCTATTGCAGACAATATCCTCTTACTCCAAGAGTTGATGAGGAACTATCATAGGGACTCCCTCCCTCCTAGATGTGTTATCAAGATTGATATGCTCAAGGCATATGATTTGGTTAGCTGGGATTTCTTGATTAATCTTTTGGTGCAGTTTGGGTTTCCCTCTAAGGTCATTGGGTGGATTACCATGTGTGTGACCACTACCAGGTTCTCTATAAATCTGAATGGTGAGCTGAATGGGTTTTTTCCTGGTAGAAGAGGGCTTAGACAGGGAGATCCTCTATCTCCCTATCTGTTCCTGCTTGTGATGGAGGCATTCACAGGGATTATCTCCAAAGCTACTGAATCTGCCCTTTTCAAACATCATCCTAAATGCAAGGAGATGTCCCTCACCCATCTTAGTTTTGCTGATGACTTGGTTGTTTTTACGGGTGGGGATAAAGAGTCCTGCAGAATTGTCAAGGATGCCATTGCTGAATTTAGTTCCTATTCGGGACTTATGGTTAACTTAGATAAAAGTAGTCTTTTCACTGCTGGGATCAATATGGATGGGATTCAGGAGATTTCTTCTATCTTGGGCATTCAACATGGGCACCCCCCCTTCAAATATCTTGGGGTGCCTCTCATTACTACTAGGCTGAAAAAGGAGGATTGCCAGATCCTGGTGGATAGGATCACCATGAGAGTCAGATGCTGGACTAATAAGTTTTTAAGTTTTGCAGGTAGACTCCTCCTTGTGAAGACTGTCATTTTCAGCATACAAGTTTATTGGGCTTGCACTTTTATTTTGCCTAAAAGCATAATAAAGAAGATTGAGCAAGTTATGAAGAATTATCTATGGAAAGGGGATGAGACTAACAGTAAAGGTGCTAAAGTTGCTTGGGAGGACATCTGTGTGTCTCTAGAGGAAGGAGGGCTAAATATCAAGAGTCTAGAGACATGGAACATTGCTGCCATGGCTAAGCACTTATGGAATCTATGCAGTAAGAAGGATAGTTTATGGATTAAGTGGTGCAACATATACAAAATTAAAGGGAGGAGCATATGGGCTTTGAGTATACCAAATGATGCATCATGGAGTTGGAGGAAAATTCTTAAGATAAGAGAAAAGTTTAGAAGACAAATCAAAACAATCATTGGGAATGGGACTCAAACCTTTATGTGGTATGATTTGTGGCATCCTAATGGGCCATTGTTTCCCCTTTATGGGAACAACATTGTGTATGACTCAGCTAGTAGTCTAAAAGCTAAAGTTTCTGATTTCATCCACCAAATGGAGTGGAGATGGCCCTCAACTGTGACATGGGAATTAAATGAAGTGAAGAATGCTAGCTTACCTGCAATTCTCGAGGGAAATGACTATGTGGTTTGGCTTCCTTCCAAGAAAGGGACCTTCACCATTGCATCTGCTTGGGAGCTATTGAAGACCCACAAGCCTACTGTTACTTGGAGCAAATTTGTTTGGAGTAAGGTTTGCATTCCTAAGTGTTCTTTCATTGCTTGGTTAGTATTTCGAAAGGCCATCAACACTAAGGACAAATTATTTGAATGGGGTATTTCTGAGGATGACCTGTGTGGGATTTGTGGTTCTAAGAGGGAAACTTATAACCACCTGTTCTCTCAATGCAGCCTTAGCAAGAGTATATGGGAGGAGGTGATGCTTAGAAATCAGCGGTATAGGAAGTTTCAAAGTTGGAATAGAGAGTTATCCTTGGCCACTGTTAACCACTCTACTATTTCCTTATGTGACAAGATTAGATCCCTTTCCTTCATTACTACGATCTATTGCATCTGGATGGAGAGGAATTCGAGGTGCTTTAAGCATGTCTTCAATTCTCTAGACACCATTGTGAAGGGTATTGAAAACATGGTTAAAGCCAAAGTTCTTACTTGGAAGAAGGATAGAAGAAATTACACTAACTGGATGGCTTGTATGTATTGGAACATCCCTGAAAATAGGCTGTTGAGCTAATCTTTTGTTTGCTTTTTGGTTGGCTCCGGGGTATGCCCCGGGGTCCTTTTGATCTTTGAGGTTCCTTCCTCTGTGTATTCTTCTTTTTTTATATATACATCTAATTTCCCAAAAAAAAAGAGGGCGTTAGTGGGGGAGAACCCAAAACAGCCCCCGAACGGCCCCGTGGGTGGCACCAACACCTCCCACGGGACCAACGTAACTCGTAGGAACTGACCGCGCAGTCGCGGGAGTCCCGGTTTGAGAATACGACGATAATTTGCATATTTCTAGAATTAGGCATAAAAAGAGGGCGTTAGAGGGTGAAAACTCGAAACAGCCCCCGAACGGTCCCGTGGGTGGCACCAACACCTCCCACGGGGCCAATGTAACTCGTAGGAACTGACCACGCAGCCGCGGGTCTCCCGGTTTGAGAGTACGATGGTAATATGCGTATTTCTAGACTTAGGCTTAGAAACATGACGTTAGAGGGTGAAAACCCGAAACAGCCCCCGAACGGCCTCGTGGGTGGCACCCACACCTCCCACGGGGCCAATGTAACTCGTAGGAACTGACCCCGCAGCCGCGGGACTCCCGGTTTGAGAGTACGATGGTAATTTGCATATTTCGACACTTAGGCTTAAAAACATGGCGTTAAAGGGTGAAAATTGAAAACAACCACCGAACGGCCCCATGGGTGGCACCAACACCTCCCACAGGACCAATGTAACTCGTAGGAACTGACCCCGCAACCGCGGGAGTTCAGGTTTGAGAATACGACGGTAATTTGCATATAACTAGACATAAGCAAAACGTGGCGTTAGAGGGTGAAAACCCGAAACAGTCCCCGAATGTCCCCGTGGGTGGCACAAACACCTCCCACGGGACCAATGTAACTTGTAGGAACTGACACCAGATCCGCGGGACTCCCGGTTTGAGAATTCGGCGATAATTTGCATATTTCTAGACTTAGGCTTAAAAACATGGCGTTAGAGGGTGAAAACTCGAAACAACCCTCTAACAGCCCCGTGGGAGGCACCAACACCTCCCACGGGACCAATGTAACTCGTAGGAACTGACCCCGCAGCCGCGGGACTCCCGGTTTGAGAGTACGACGGTAACTTGCATATTTCTACACTTAGGCTTAAAAACATGGCGTTAAAGGGTGAAAACGGAATACAACTCCCGAACGACCCCATGGGTGGCACCAACACCTCCCATGGGACCAATGTAACTTGTAGGAACTGACCCCGCAGCCGCGGGAGTTCCAGTTTGAGAATACGACGGTAATTTGAATATTTCTAGACTTAAGTAAAACATGGCGTTAGAGGGTGAAAACCCGAAACAGTCTCCGAACGGCCCCGTGGGTGGCAGCAACACCTCCCACGGGACATTTGAACTCATAGGAACTGACCCCGCAGCCGCGGGAGTCCCGGTTTTAGAATACGACGGTAATTTCCATATTTCTAGACTTAGGCTTAAAAACATGGCGTTAGAGGGTGAGAACTTGAAACATCCCCTGAACGTCCCCGTGGGTGGCACCAACACCTCCCACGGGACCAATGTAACTCGTAGGAACTGACCCCGCAGCCGCGGGACTCCTGGTTTGAGAATACGACGGTAATTTGCGTATTTCTAGACTTACGCCTAAAAACATGGCGTTAGAGGGTGAGAACTCGAAACAGCCCCCGAACGGCCACGTGGGTGGCACCAACACCTCCCACGGGGACAATGTAACTCGTAGGAACTGACCCCGCAGCCGCGGGACTCCCGGTTTGAGAATACGACGGTAATTTGTATATTTCTAGACTCAGGCATAAAAAGAGGACGTTAGTGGGGGAAAACCCGAAACAACCCCCGAACGGCCCCGTGGGTGGCACCAACACCTCCCACGGGACCAATGTAACTCGTAGGAACTGACCCCAGAGCCGCGGGACTCCCGGTTTGAGAATTCGATGATAATTTGCATATTTCTAGACTTAGGCTTAAAAACATGGCGTTAGAGGGTGAAAACTCGAAACAACCCTCTAACGGCCCCGTGGGTGGCACTAACACCTCCCACGGGACCAATGTAACTCGTAGTAACTGACCCCGCTGCCGCGAGACTCCCGGTTTGAGAATACGACGATAATTTGCATATTTCTAGACTTAGGCTTAAAAACATGGCGTTAGAGGGTGACAACTCGAAACAGCCCCCGAACGTCCCCATGGGTGGCACCAACACCTCCCACGGGACATTTGTAACTCATAGGAACTGACCCCGCTGCCGCGGGAGTCCCGGTTTGAGAATACGACGGTAATTTTCATATTTCTAGACTTAGACTTAAAAACATGGCGTTAGAGGGTGAGAACTCGAAACATAACCTGAACGTCCCCGTGGGTGGCACCAACACCTCCCACGGGAACAATGTAACTCGTAGGAACTGACCCCGCAGCCGCGGGACTCCCGGTTTGAGAATACGACAGTAATTTGCATATTTCTAGACTTACGCCTAAAAACATGGCGTTAGAGGGTGAGAACTCGAAACAGCCCCCGAACGGCCACGTGGGTGGCACCAACACCTCCCACGGGGACAATGTAACTCGTAGGAACTGACCCCGCATCCGCGGGAGTTCCGGTTTAAGAAAACAACGGTAATTTGCATATTTCTAGACTTAGGCAAAACATGGCGTTAGAGGGTGAAAACTCGAAACAGCCCCCGAACGGTCCCGTGGGTGGCACCAACACCTCCCACGGGGCCAATGTAACTCGTAGGAACTGACCACGCAGCCGCGGGTCTCCCGGTTTGAGAGTACGATGGTAATATGCGTATTTCTAGACTTAGGCTTAAAAACATGACGTTAGAGGGTGAAAACCCGAAACAGCCCCCGAACGGCCTCGTGGGTGGCACCCACACCTCCCACGGGGCCAATGTAACTCGTAGGAACTGACCCCGCAGCCGCGGGACTCCCGGTTTGAGAATACGACAGTAATTTGCATATTTCTAGACTTACGCCTAAAAACATGGCGTTAGAGGGTGAGAACTCGAAACAGCCCCCGAACGGCCACGTGGGTGGCACCAACACCTCCCACGGGGACAATGTAACTCGTAGGAACTGACCCCGCATCCGCGGGAGTTCCGGTTTGAGAAAACAACGGTAATTTGCATATTTCTAGACTTAGGTTTAAAAACATGGCGTTAGAGGGTGAGAACTCGAAACATCACCTGAACGTCCCCGTGGGTGGCACAAACACCTCCCACGGGACTAATGTAACTCGTAGGAACTGATCGCGCAGCCGCGGACTCCCGATTTGAGAATACGATGGTAATTTGTATATTTCTACACTTAGGCATAAAAAGAGGGCGTTAGTGGGGGAGAACCCAAAACAGCCCCCGAACGGCCCCGTGGGTGGCACCAACACCTCCCACGGGACCAACGTAACTCGTAGGAACTGACCGCGCAGTCGCGGGAGTCCCGGTTTGAGAATACGACGATAATTTGCATATTTCTAGAATTAGGCATAAAAAGAGGGCGTTAGAGGGTGAAAACTCGAAACAGCCCCCGAGCGGTCCCGTGGGTGGCACCAACACCTCCCACGGGGCCAATGTAACTCGTAGGAACTGACCACGCAGCCGCGGGTCTCCCGGTTTGAGAGTACGATGGTAATATGCGTATTTCTAGACTTAGGCTTAGAAACATGACGTTAGAGGGTGAAAACCCGAAACAGCCCCCGAACGGCCTCGTGGGTGGCACCCACACCTCCCACGGGGCCAATGTAACTCGTAGGAACTGACCCCGCAGCCGCGGGACTCCCGGTTTGAGAGTACGATGGTAATTTGCATATTTCGACACTTAGGCTTAAAAACATGGCGTTAAAGGGTGAAAATTGAAAACAACCACCGAACGGCCCCATGGGTGGCACCAACACCTCCCACAGGACCAATGTAACTCGTAGGAACTGACCCCGCAACCGCGGGAGTTCAGGTTTGAGAATACGACGGTAATTTGCATATAACTAGACATAAGCAAAACGTGGCGTTAGAGGGTGAAAACCCGAAACAGTCCCCGAATGTCCCCGTGGGTGGCACAAACACCTCCCACGGGACCAATGTAACTTGTAGGAACTGACACCAGATCCGCGGGACTCCCGGTTTGAGAATTCGGCGATAATTTGCATATTTCTAGACTTAGGCTTAAAAACATGGCGTTAGAGGGTGAAAACTCGAAACAACCCTCTAACAGCCCCGTGGGAGGCACCAACACCTCCCACGGGACCAATGTAACTCGTAGGAACTGACCCCGCAGCCGCGGGACTCCCGGTTTGAGAGTACGACGGTAACTTGCATATTTCTACACTTAGGCTTAAAAACATGGCGTTAAAGGGTGAAAACGGAATACAACTCCCGAACGACCCCATGGGTGGCACCAACACCTCCCATGGGACCAATGTAACTTGTAGGAACTGACCCCGCAGCCGCGGGAGTTCCAGTTTGAGAATACGACGGTAATTTGAATATTTCTAGACTTAAGTAAAACATGGCGTTAGAGGGTGAAAACCCGAAACAGTCTCCGAACGGCCCCGTGGGTGGCAGCAACACCTCCCACGGGACATTTGAACTCATAGGAACTGACCCCGCAGCCGCGGGAGTCCCGGTTTTAGAATACGACGGTAATTTCCATATTTCTAGACTTAGGCTTAAAAACATGGCGTTAGAGGGTGAGAACTTGAAACATCCCCTGAACGTCCCCGTGGGTGGCACCAACACCTCCCACGGGACCAATGTAACTCGTAGGAACTGACCCCGCAGCCGCGGGACTCCTGGTTTGAGAATACGACGGTAATTTGCGTATTTCTAGACTTACGCCTAAAAACATGGCGTTAGAGGGTGAGAACTCGAAACAGCCCCCGAACGGCCACGTGGGTGGCACCAACACCTCCCACGGGGACAATGTAACTCGTAGGAACTGACCCCGCAGCCGCGGGACTCCCGGTTTGAGAATACGACGGTAATTTGTATATTTCTAGACTCAGGCATAAAAAGAGGACGTTAGTGGGGGAAAACCCGAAACAACCCCCGAACGGCCCCGTGGGTGGCACCAACACCTCCCACGGGACCAATGTAACTCGTAGGAACTGACCCCAGAGCCGCGGGACTCCCGGTTTGAGAATTCGATGATAATTTGCATATTTCTAGACTTAGGCTTAAAAACATGGCGTTAGAGGGTGAAAACTCGAAACAACCCTCTAACGGCCCCGTGGGTGGCACTAACACCTCCCACGGGACCAATGTAACTCGTAGTAACTGACCCCGCTGCCGCGAGACTCCCGGTTTGAGAATACGACGATAATTTGCATATTTCTAGACTTAGGCTTAAAAACATGGCGTTAGAGGGTGACAACTCGAAACAGCCCCCGAACGTCCCCATGGGTGGCACCAACACCTCCCACGGGACATTTGTAACTCATAGGAACTGACCCCGCTGCCGCGGGAGTCCCGGTTTGAGAATACGACGGTAATTTTCATATTTCTAGACTTAGGCTTAAAAACATGGCGTTAGATGGTGAGAACTCGAAACAGCCCCCGAACGTCCCCGTGGGTGGCACCAACACCTCCCACGGGACCAATGTAACTCGTAGGAACTGATCCCGCAGCCGCGGGACTCCCGGTTTGAGAATACGACGGTAATTTGCATATTTCTATACTTAGCCTTAAAAACATGGCGTTAAAGGGTGAGAACTCGAAACAGCCCCCGAACGGCCACGTGGGTGGCACCAACACCTCCCACGGGGACAATGTAACTCGTAGGAACTGACCCCGCAGCCGCGGGAGTTCCGGTTTGAGAATACAACGATAATTTCCATATTTCTAGACTTAGGCTTAAAAACATGGCGTTAGAGGGTGAGAACTCGAAACATCACCTGAACGTCCCCGTGGGTGGCACCAACACCTCCCACGGGAACAATGTAACTCGTAGGAACTGACCCCGCAGCCGCGGGACTCCCGGTTTGAGAATACGACAGTAATTTGCATATTTCTAGACTTACGCCTAAAAACATGGCGTTAGAGGGTGAGAACTCGAAACAGCCCCCGAACGGCCACGTGGGTGGCACCAACACCTCCCACGGGGACAATGTAACTCGTAGGAACTGACCCCGCATCCGCGGGAGTTCCGGTTTAAGAAAACAACGGTAATTTGCATATTTCTAGACTTAGGCAAAACATGGCGTTAGAGGGTGAAAACTCGAAACAGCCCCCGAACGGTCCCGTGGGTGGCACCAACACCTCCCACGGGGCCAATGTAACTCGTAGGAACTGACCACGCAGCCGCGGGTCTCCCGGTTTGAGAGTACGATGGTAATATGCGTATTTCTAGACTTAGGCTTAAAAACATGACGTTAGAGGGTGAAAACCCGAAACAGCCCCCGAACGGCCTCGTGGGTGGCACCCACACCTCCCACGGGGCCAATGTAACTCGTAGGAACTGACCCCGCAGCCGCGGGACTCCCGGTTTGAGAGTACGATGGTAATTTGCATATTTCGACACTTAGGCTTAAAAACATGGCGTTAAAGGCTGAAAATTGAAAACAACCACCGAACGGCCCCATGGGTGGCACCAACACCTCCCACAGGACCAATGTAACTCGTAGGAACTGACCCCGCAACCACGGGAGTTCCGGTTTGAGAATACGACGGTAATTTGCATATAACTAGACATAAGCAAAACGTGGCGTTAGAGGGTGAAAACCCGAAACAGTCCCCGAATGTCCCCGTGGGTGGCACAAACACCTCCCACGGGACCAATGTAACTCGTAGGAACTGACACCAGATCCGCGGGACTCCCGGTTTGAGAATTCGGCGATAATTTGCATATTTCTAGACTTAGGCTTAAAAACATGGCGTTAGAGGGTGAAAACTCGAAACAACCCTCTAACAGCCCCGTGGGAGGCACCAACACCTCCCACGGGACCAATGTAACTCGTAGGAACTGACCCCGCAGCCGCGGGACTCCCGGTTTGAGAGTACGACGGTAACTTGCATATTTCTACACTTAGGCTTAAAAACATGGCGTTAAAGGGTGAAAACGGAATACAACTCCCGAACGACCCCATGGGTGGCACCAACACCTCCCATGGGACCAATGTAACTTGTAGGAAATGACCCCGCAGCCGCGGGAGTTCCAGTTTGAGAATACGACGGTAATTTGAATATTTCTAGACTTAAGCAAAACATGGCGTTAGAGGGTGAAAACCCGAAACAGTCTCCGAACGGCCCCGTGGGTGGCAGCAACACCTCCCACGGGACATTTGTAACTCATAGGAACTGACCCCGCAGCCGCGGGAGTCTCGGTTTTAGAATACGACGGTAATTTCCATATTTCTAGACTTAGGCTTAAAAACATGACGTTAGAGGGTGAGAACTGGAAACATCCCCTGAACGTCCCCGTGGGTGGCACCAACACCTCCCACGGGACCAATGTAACTCGTAGGAACTGACCCCGCAGCCGCGGGACTCCTGGTTTGAGAATACGACGGTAATTTGCGTATTTCTAGACTTACGCCTAAAAACATGGCGTTAGAGGGTGAGAACTCGAAACAGCCCCCGAACGGCCACGTGGGTGGCACCAACACCTCCCACGGGGACAATGTAACTCGTAGGAACTGACCCCGCAGCCGCGGGACTCCCGGTTTGAGAATACGACGGTAATTTGTATATTTCTAGACTCAGGCATAAAAAGAGGACGTTAGTGGGGGAAAACCCGAAACAACCCCCGAACGGCCCCGTGGGTGGCACCAACACCTCCCACGGGACCAATGTAACTCGTAGGAATTGACCCCAGAGCCGCGGGACTCCCGGTTTGAGAATTCGATGATAATTTGCATATTTCTAGACTTAGGCTTAAAAACATGGCGTTAGAGGGTGAAAACTCGAAACAACCCTCTAACGGCCCCGTGGGTGGCACTAACACCTCCCACGGGACCAATGTAACTCGTAGTAACTGACCCCGCTGCCGCGAGACTCCCGGTTTGAGAATACGATGATAATTTGCATATTTCTAGACATAGGCTTAAAAACATGGCGTTAGAGGGTGACAACTCGAAACAGCCCCCGAACGTCCCCATGGGTGGCACCAACACCTCCCACGGGACATTTGTAACTCATAGGAACTGACCCCGCTGCCGCGGGAGTCCCGGTTTGAGAATACGACGGTAATTTTCATATTTCTAGACTTAGACTTAAAAACATGGCGTTAGATGGTGAGAACTCGAAACAGCCCCCGAACGTCCCCGTGGGTGGCACCAACACCTCCCACGGGACCAATGTAACTCGTAGGAACTGATCCCGCAGCCGCGGGACTCCCGGTTTGAGAATACGACGGTAATTTGCATATTTCTATACTTAGCCTTAAAAACATGGCGTTAAAGGGTGAGAACTCGAAACAGCCCCCGAACGGCAACGTGGGTGGCACCAACACCTCCCACGGGGACAATGTAACTCGTAGGAACTGACCCCGCAGCCGCGGGAGTTCCGGTTTGAGAATACAACGATAATTTCCATATTTCTAGACTTAGGCTTAAAAACATGGCGTTAGAGGGTGAGAACTCGAAACATCCCCTGAACGTCCCCGTGGGTGGCACCAACACCTCCCACGGGACCAATGTAACTCGTAGGAACTGACCCCGCAGCCGCAGGACTCCCGGTTTGAGAATACGACGGTAATTTGCATATTTCTAGACTTACCCCTAAAAACATGGCGTTAGAGGGTGAGAACTCGAAACAGCCCCCGAACGGCCACGTGGGTGGCACCAACACCTCCCACGGGGACAATGTAACTCGTAGGAACTGACCCCGCAGCCGCGGGAGTTCCGGTTTGAGAAAACAACGGTAATTTCCATATTTCTAGACTTAGGCTTAAAAACATGGCGTTAGAGGGTGAGAACTCGAAACATCACCTGAACTTCCCCGTGGGTGGCACCAACACCTCCCACGGGAACAATGTAACTCGTAGGAACTGACCCCGCAGCCGCGGGACTCCCGGTTTTACGATGGTAATATGCGTATTTCTAGACTTAGGCTTAAAAACATGACGTTAGAGGGTGAAAACTCGAAACAACCCCCGAACGGCCCCGTGGGTGGCACCAACACCTCCCACGGGACCAATGTAACTCGTAGGAACTGACCCCGCAGCCGCGGGAGTTCCGGTTTGAGAATACGACGGTAATTTTCATATTTCTAGACTAAAGAAAAACATGGCATTAGAGGGTGAAAACCCGAAACAGTCCCCGAACGGCCCCGTGGGTGGCACCAACACCTCCCACAGGACCAATGTAACTCGTAGGAACTAACCCCAGGGCCGCGGGACTCCCGGTTTGAGAATTCAACGATAATTTGCATATTTCTAGACTTAGGCTTAATAACATGGCTTTAGAGGGTGAAAACTCGAAACAACCCTCTAACGGCCCCGTGGGTGGCACCAACACCTCCCACGGGACCAATGTAACTCGTAGGAACTAACCCCGCAGCCGCGAGACTCCCGGTTTGAGAATACGACGATAATTTGCATATTTCTAGACTTAGGCTTAAAAACATGGTGTTAGAGGGTGAGAACTCAAAACAGCCCCTGAACGTCCCCGTGGGTGGCACCAACACCTCCCACGGGACATTTGTAACTCATAGGAACTGACCCCGCAGCCGCGGGAGTCTCGATTTGAGAATACGACGGTAATTTGCATATTTCTATACCTTCATCCTTTGTTTGGGGACCGTGTTATCTATGACGCTGCTAGTAACCATAAGGCTATGGTTGCTGATTACATTGTCGAGGACAGGTGGAGATGGCCAACGGTGGTTACCTGGGAGCTCCTGGATATTAGGAATGCGGCTTTGCCCGGCATTAGGCATGATACTGCTGATGAGGTGGTCTGGATCCCCAACCAGAAGGATTTTTCTATCAGATCAGCCTATGATGAGATGACCCCCACCCTCCCACCTGCTCCCTGGCATAATATTGTGTGGAATAAGACTAATATTCCTAAATGCGCTTTTGTCCTTTGGATGATTTGTAAGGACGCTATACACACTAAGGACAAGCTCCATAACTGGGGCATCTCGGAGGATAACGTGTGCTGCAGCTGCTCCAATGGGGTCGAGTCCATACCTCACGTGTTCAATGAGTGTCCAGTTGCTAAGGAGGTTTGGGAGGAGGTGAGAACCAGGAATCAGGAATACAGAGAGGCTTTGGATTGGGATGGCGAGATGACTCATGCTATTTCTTGTTACAGTGGGACTAGTTTTTATAATCGTATTAGGAATATTTCCTTCTCTTCTACTGTGTACTGCCTATGGATGGAGCGTAACGCTAGACATTTTAAGCGTGTGGCCAAAAGCACGGGTGTCATTGTCAGAGATATCGAGGTTATGATTAGAGCGAGAGTCGCAATGTGGAGCAGGGGGACGAGGAGATTTGAGAACTGGATGGCTTGCATGAACTGGGGTATCCCGGAGAGTGCTCTTGATTAGGGGACTGCGGGGTGTGGGGCTTCTCGCACTTTTTTTTTCCATTGTTTTGTTTTTCTCTCCTTTGGGGCATACCCCTAGGGGAGGCGATGGGTTTCATCCCTATGTGTACTTGTTGTAGTTGCAGTTGTTGATATATATAAATAATTTTTCCCAAAAAAAAACATGGCGTTAGAGGGTGATAACTCGAAACAGCCCCTGAACGTCCCCGTGGGTGGCACCAACACCTCCCACGGGACCAATGTAACTCGTAGGAACTGACCCCGCAGCCGCGGGACTCTCGGTTTGAGAATACGACGGTAATTTGCATATTTCTAGACTTAGGCTTAAAAACATGGCGTTAGAGGGTGAAAACTCGAAACAGCCCCCGAACGGTCCCGTGGGTGGCACCAACACCTCCCACGGTGCCAATGTAACTCGTAGGAACTGACCGCACAGCCGCGGGACTCCCGGTTTCAGAATACGACGGTAATTTGCATATTTCTAGACTTAGGCATAAAAAGAGGGTGTTAGTGGGGGAAAACTCGAAACAGCCCCCGAACGGCCCCGTGGGTGGCACCAACACCTCCCACGGGACCAATGTAACTCGTACGAACTGACCCCAGAGCCGCGGGACTCCCGATTTGAGAATTCGATGATAATTTTCATATTTCAAGACTTAGGCTTAAAAACATGGCGTTAGAGGGTGAAAACTCGAAACAACCCTCTAACGGCCCCGTGGGTGGCACCAATACCTCCCACGGGACCAATGTAACTCGTAGGCACTGACCCCGCAGCCGCAAGACTCCCGGTTTGAGAATACGACGATAATTTGCATATTTCTAGACTTAGGCTTAAAAACATGGCGTTAGAGGGTGAGAACTCGAAACAGCCCCCGAACATCCCCGTGGGTGGCACCAACACCTCCCACGGGACCAATGTAACTCGTAGGAACTGACCCCACAGCCGCGGGACTCTCGGTTTGAGAATACGATGGTAATTTGCATATTTCTAGACTTAGGCTTAAAAACATGGCGTTAAAGGGTGAGAACTCGAAACAGCCCCCGAACGTCCCCGTGGGTGGCACCACCACCTCCCGTGGCGCCAATGTAACTCGTAGGAACTGACCCCGCAGCCGCGGGAATTCCGGTTTGAGAATACAACGATAATTTGCATATTTCTAGACTGAGGCAAAACATGGCGTTAGAGGGTGAAAACCCGAAACAGCCCTCAAACGGTCCCGTGGGTAGCACAAACACCTCCCACGGGACCAATGTAACTTGTAGGAACTGACCCCAGAGCCGCGGGACTCCCGGTTTGAGAATTCGATGATAATTTGCATATTTCTAGACTTAGGATTAAAAACATGGCGTTAGAGGGTGAAAACTCGAAACAACCCTCTAACGGCCCCGTGGGTGGCACCAAAACCTCCCACGGAACCAATGTAACTCGTAGGAACTGACCCCGTAGCCGCGAGACTCCCGGTTTGAGAATACGACGATAATTTGCATAGTTCTAGACTTAGGCTTAAAAACATGGCGTTAGAGGGTGAGAACTCAAAACAGTCCCCGAACGTCCCCGTGGGTGGCACCAACACCTCCCACAGGATCAATGTAACTCGTAGGAACTGACCCCACAGCCGCGGGACTCCCGGTTTGAGAATACGATGGTAATTTGCGTATTTCTAGACTTAGGCTTAAAAACATGGCGTTAAAGGGTGAGAACTCGAAATAGCCCCCGAACGGCCACGTGGGTGGCACCAACACCTCCCACGGGGCCAATGTAACTCGTAGGAACTGACATCGCAGCTGCGGGAGTTCTGGTTTGAGAATACAACAGTAATTTGCATATTTCTAAACTTAGGCAAAACATGGCGTTAGAGGTTGAAAACCCAAAACAGCCCCTGAACGGTCCCGTGGGTGGCAACAACAGCTCCCACGGGGACAATGTAACTCGTAGGAACTGACCACGTAGCCGCGGGTATCCCGGTAAGAGAGTACGACGGTAATTTGCATATTTCTAGACTTAGGCATAAAAGCATGGCGTTAGAGGGTGAGAACTCGAAACAGCTCTCTAACGGAACCGTGGGTGGCACCAACACCTCCCACGGGACCAATGTAACTCGTAGGAACTGACCCCGCAGCCGCGCGAGTTCCGGTTTGAGAATACGACGGTAATTTGCATATTTCTAGACTTAAGCAAAACATGGCGTTAGAGGGTGAAAACGCGAAACAGTCCCCGAACGGCCCCGTGGGTGGCACCAACACCTCCCACAGGACCAATGTAACTCGAAGGAACTTACCCCAGAGCCGCGGGACTCCCGGTTTGAGAATTCGACGATAATTTGTATATTTCTAGACTTAGGCTTAAAAGCATGGCGTTAGAGGGTGAAAACTCGAAACAACCCTCTAACGGCCCCGTGGGTGGCACCAACACCTCCCACGGGACCAATGTAACTCGTAGGAACTGACCCCGCAACCGCGAGACTTCCGGTTTGAGAATACGATGATAATTTGCATATTTCAAGACTTAGGCTTAAAAACATGGCGTTAGAGGGTGAGAACTCGAAACAGCCCCCGAATGTCCCCGTGGGTGGCACCAACACCTCCCACGGGACATTTGTAACTCGTAGGAACTGACCTCGCAGCCGCGGGAGTCCCGGTTTGAGAATACGACGGTAATTTGCATATTTCTAGACTTAGGCTTAAAAACATGGCGTTAGAGGGTGAGAACTCGAAACAGCCCCCGAACGTCCCCGTGGGTGGCACCAACACCTCCCACGGGACCAATGTAACTCGTAGGAACTGACCCGCAGCCGCGGGACTCCCCGTTTGAGAATACGACGGTAATTTGCATATTTCTAAACTTAGGCTTAAAAACATGGTGTTAGAGGGTGAGAACTCGAAATAGCCCCCCGAACGGCCACGTGGGTGGCACCAGCACCTCCCACGGGGCCAATGTAACTCGTAGGAACTGACCCCGTAGCCGCGGGATTTCCGGTTTGAGAATACAACGGTAATTTGCATATTTCAAGACTTTGGCAAAACATGGCGTTAGAGGGTGAAAACTCGAAACAACCCTCTAACGGCCCCGTGGGTGGCACCAATACCTCCCACGGGACCAATGTAACTCGTAGGCACTGACCCCGCAGCCGCAAGACTCCCGGTTTGAGAATACGACGATAATTTGCATATTTCTAGACTTAGGCTTAAGAACATGGCGTTAGAGGGTGAGAACTCGAAACAGCCCCCGAACATCCCCGTGGGTGGCACCAACACCTCCCACAGGACCAATGTAACTCGTAGGAACTGACCCCACAGCCGCGGGACTCTCGGTTTGAGAATACGATGGTAATTTGCATATTTCTAGACTTAGGCTTAAAAACATGGCGTTAAAGGGTGAGAACTCGAAACAGCCCCCGAACGTCCCCGTGGGTGGCACCAACACCTCCCGTGGGGCCAATGTAACTCGTAGGAACTGACCCCGCAGCCGCGGGAATTCCGGTTTGAGAATACAACGATAATTTGCATATTTCTAGACTGAGGCAAAACATGGCGTTAGAGGGTGAAAACCCGAAACAGCCCTCGAACGGTCCCGTGGGTAGCACCAACACCTCCCACGGGACCAATGTAACTTGTAGGAACTGACCCCAGAGCCGCGGGACTCCCGGTTTGAGAATTCGATGATAATTTGCATATTTCTAGACTTAGGATTAAAAACATGGCGTTAGAGGGTGAAAACTCGAAACAACCCTCTAACGGCCCCGTGGGTGGCACCAAAACCTCCCACGGAACCAATGTAACTCGTAGGAACTGACCCCGTAGCCGCGAGACTCCCGGTTTGAGAATACGACGATAATTTGCATAGTTCTAGACTTAGGCTTAAAAACATGGCGTTAGAGGGTGAGAACTCAAAACAGCCCCCGAACGTCCCCGTGGGTGGCACCAACACCTCCCACAGGATCAATGTAACTCGTAGGAACTGACCCCACAGCCGCGGGACTCCCGGTTTGAGAATACGATGGTAATTTGCGTATTTCTAGACTTAGGCTTAAAAACATGGCGTTAAAGGGTGAGAACTCGAAATAGCCCCCGAACGGCCACGTGGGTGGCACCAACACCTCCCACGGGGCCAATGTAACTCGTAGGAACTGACATCGCAGCTGCGGGAGTTCTGGTTTGAGAATACAACAGTAATTTGCATATTTCTAAACTTAGGCAAAACATGGCGTTAGAGGTTGAAAACCCAAAACAGCCCCTGAACGGTCCCGTGGGTGGCAACAACAGCTCCCACGGGGACAATGTAACTCGTAGGAACTGACCACGTAGCCGCGGGTATCCCGGTAAGAGAGTACGACGGTAATTTGCATATTTCTAGACTTAGGCATAAAAGCATGGCGTTAGAGGGTGAGAACTCGAAACAGCCCTCTAACGGAACCGTGGGTGGCACCAACACCTCCCACGGGACCAATGTAACTCGTAGGAACTGACCCCGCAGCCGCGCGAGTTCCGGTTTGAGAATACGACGGTAATTTGCATATTTCTAGACTTAAGCAAAACATGGCGTTAGAGGGTGAAAACGCGAAACAGTCCCCGAACGGCCCCGTGGGTGGCACCAACACCTCCCACAGGACCAATGTAACTCGAAGGAACTTACCCCAGAGCCGCGGGACTCCCGGTTTGAGAATTCGACGATAATTTGTATATTTCTAGACTTAGGCTTAAAAGCATGGCGTTAGAGGGTGAAAACTCGAAACAACCCTCTAACGGCCCCGTGGGTGGCACCAACACCTCCCACGGGACCAATGTAACTCGTAGGAACTGACCCCGCAACCGCGAGACTTCCGGTTTGAGAATACGATGATAATTTGCATATTTCAAGACTTAGGCTTAAAAACATGGCGTTAGAGGGTGAGAACTCGAAACAGCCCCCGAACGTCCCCGTGGGTGGCACCAACACCTCCCACGGGACATTTGTAACTCGTAGGAACTGACCTCGCAGCCGCGGGAGTCCCGGTTTGAGAATACGACGGTAATTTGCATATTTCTAGACTTAGGCTTAAAAACATGGCGTTAGAGGGTGAGAACTCGAAACAGCCCCCGAACGTCCCCGTGGGTGGCACCAACACCTCCCACGGGACCAATGTAACTCGTAGGAACTGACCCGCAGCCGCGGGACTCCCCGTTTGAGAATACGACGGTAATTTGCATATTTCTAAACTTAGGCTTAAAAACATGGTGTTAGAGGGTGAGAACTCGAAATAGCCCCCCGAACGGCCACGTGGGTGGCACCAGCACCTCCCACGGGGCCAATGTAACCCGTAGGAACTGACCCCGTAGCCGCGGGAGTTCCGGTTTGAGAATACAACGGTAATTAGCATATTTCAAGACTTTGGCAAAACATTGCGTTAGAGGGTGAAAACCCAAAACAGCCCCCGAACGGTCCCATGGGTGGCACCAACACCTCCCACGGGGCCAATGTAACTCGTAGGAACTGACTCCACAACCGCGGGACTCCCGATTTGAGAGTAGGACGGTAATTTGCATATTTCTACACTTAGGCTTAAAAACATGGCATTAAAGGGTGAAAACTGAAAACAACCCCCGAACGGCCCCGTGGGTGGCACCAACACCTCCCACGGGACCAATGTAACTCGTAGGAACTGACCCCGCAGCCGCGGGACTCCGGGTTTGAGAATACGACAGTAATTTGTATATTTCTAGACTTAGGCATAAAAAGAGGGCGTTAGTGGGGGAAAACCCCAAACAGCCCCCAAACGGCCCCATGGGTGGCACCAACACCTCCCACGGTACCAATGTAACTTGTAGGAACGGACCCCATAGCCGCGGCTTGGCATAAAATTGAGGCATACTAGAGTTCGTGAGGAACCAAAGACAACTATATAAAACACACACACACATTACATAACATTTGTGTAATGTATAATTCTTGTTCAAAACAATAATTTCATATTAGAGGAATGAGTTTTACAATTGAAATCTACTTAGTCCAACTCCATACTTCTTTTCCCACCCCATGTAATTGTTAAAAATAAACATGAGTCTTATCCATTTTAAGGAAGGAGGAAGTTTATCTCTATATGGAAAATCTTATAAAATCATATTATTGTTATGTTAAACCATGGGTATTCTAAGTCATTTATGTCCTTTAAATTAATCCAGTAGTAACATCCTCAAATGTATAATAGTGAATGATGATGGGACGAAGTTCGCTGAAGTCCGGTAGATACATAATTATGTGAAGCTTTGTCGGAATGTGTAACACCCGACTTGGATTTAGGCTACCGTTGGGTAAAACCGGAGTCTAGGTGTTAAGGGTTGAGGGGGAATATTAAATTTTATTATATAGGGAAAGCCTCTAATTTGAAGCATTTTATAAGAAATATAAGGTAATTAACAAATTTTCATTTATGGAAAAGACTTTCACTAAAAAATCTAAAAAAGGAAGGTAATAGTAGCGAAGATGCTCCCGCTTCTCTCTAAAAAACCTTCAACCAAACACAACCCTAAAACTGTCACCGCCTTACCCAACCATTCTACCTCCGGCCACCTTAACCTATAGGCTACCATGAACAAACTACCTCCGGCCATTCGTGGTGGGTGGGCTCTTAACCCTAACCCTTCCCAAACGTCCACGCACACGGATGGGAACTCTCAGAGGCGTACCCCCCCTTTGGATGTTGCTAGATTTGTTCCTTATGATGCAGTGAGATTTCCCATCAATCAAGATAACGGCATGGGAATGGAGTCTGGGCCGATTGATACTCAAAATTCTATTGACAAGGAAGAAACTGAAGAGGGACAAATTGTTGCCTTAGAAGATACGATTCAGGACTCCAAGATTGTAGAGATGTACAAGGAATTCATGAAGCATAAAGGTTTCTCATATGAGGATGTTTTGCAACATGGAAGAGCCATAAACGAAAACAAGGACTCCACTAATACTGGGGGTGGAGGTAAGAGTGGGGTAATGCTAGTAGCAGGGGAATGTAATGATTGTGAACCTATTCCATGCTCACCCAAGAAAGTTGCTATGGAGAAAACTTGGAAGGAAGTTGTTGCCAATAAAAGATACCCCAAGCTGCGACTCACATATCATCCCCCCTCTATTTCTGATAACAGGATCACTGTGGCCCCTCCAATGGAGATAGCAGCAAATGGATATGCTAAATGGGAGAATAGCATGGTGGGCTGCTTTCTGGGAAGGAAATTACCTTACTCCTTAGTTTGCAATATAGCACATAAGTTATGGAACAAGTTTGGCCTCAAACAGATTGTGGGTCACAACAATGGTTTCTATTTCTTTATGTTTGATAATGCTAATATGAGGGATGAGGTAATTGACAATGGCCCATGGCATTTTGTGGGGAACCCAATTATCATCCAAAAATGGGCTCCAAACTTCTCTTTCAGCAAAGACTCAACTTCTGTGATTCCTGTTTGGGTCAAATTTCATGACATTCCTGTCCAGTTGTGGACAGAGGAGGGGCTGAGCTATGTGGCTAGCTCAGTTGGAATACCTATGTATGCTGATACTATAACTGAAGGAATGCAGAAAATCAGTTTTGCTAGGATATGTGTTGAGTTAAAAGTTATGGGAGAATACCCAAGGACCATTGATATTAAAATGGAGGATGGGTCCATTGTTGTGGTTGCAGTTGAGTACCAAGAAAAACCTCCATCGTGTATCAAATGTGGCATTTTTGGTCATGATCTCCTCAACTATCAGAAGGCCAAGAAGGCATGGGTGGCAACTAACAACAAAGAGATGAAGTATCCTTTCAAAAGTCAGATTGAGATTCAGAAGGCCTTAGAAGAGGAATGGACCCAAGTGCAATACACAACCAATAAGAATCATAATGACAAGAGGGCAACAAAACCAAAAGAAGTTCAGGACGAGGAAGGGATCAATCTGGTTCCTAATGCCAGGAATGATCCAGTAGCAGGGCAGCCTGAGGTAGTTACTAAGACAGTGCTAGAAGAAGGGGATAAGAGCATAAATTCCCCTAATCCATTTGATATTTTGGTGACTGAGAATGAAGATCCTCTAATGTCCACTCCTGCACCAGCAGGCTTGGTCCTTAAGATTAAGGCAGTTGATGAACTTGACAAGGGCCTGGAAAGGGGAGGAGAAAAAGGTGGAGGCAATGAGTTACCTGGGAGTAACAAGAAAGGGAAGAAGAAATCAGGGAACAAAGTCAAGAAGTTTAGATGACCAGAATGGGTACATGGAATATAAGGGGCCTTAATGCTCCCCATAAGCAGGTGGAGGTGGTTAAACTAATAAAGGATAATAGATTAGACCTTATCAGTCTTGTGGAAACTAAGATTAGAAGGAACAATATGGAGACTATTAAAAGTTCTTGCTTCTATCATTGGGAGTATATCCATAATTGCCCCACGGATGGGGGTGTGGCTAGAGTGATTGTGGGCTGGAACCCAAATATTCTGAAGATTGATGTGATCTACACTCATAGACAGGCCCTGTTCTGCCTTGTAAATATCATTGGTACCAGCTACTCCTTCCATGCTACCTTCATATATGGGGAAAACCTTCCTGAGCAGAGAAGATGCCTTTGGACTTTCCTTAGAGAAAATAAATTGGTGGTTAATGATGGGCCTTGGATACTAATGGGGGATTTTAATGTGGTCAGATGCCAGGAGGAAAAAATGGGAGTTTTGGGTATTGACAGAGCTGCTGCTGAGGAGTTTAATGATTGTTTGAATGAGCTAAATGCGGATGATATGGTCAATAGTGGGTTATGGTTCACCTGGAATAGGAATCAGAGGGGTGACAATAATGTTCAATCGAGGATTGATAGAGTCATACACAATGACAGGTGGGCTGCTCTCTTCCCTGATTCACAGGCTATTACCCTTCCTTGTGGAATTTCGGACCACAGTCCCATTATCACCTTGATGGATAACACTATTACTTGGAGACCTAAGCCATTCAAGTTCTTCAACTTCTGGATGAATCACGATGAGTTTATGCCGACTATCATTGAAGCTTGGGATGTTGATGTGGATGGGAACCCAATGCAGAAGCTCTTCAAGAAGCTGAATAGAGTCAAGGCCTCTTTGAAGCACTTTAATAGGAAGTTCTTTAACAAGATTTCAGCAATGGTTGTTGATTCCAAGTCTAAGCTTGATGCTATCCAAAGTGAACTGGACA
Source organism: Sambucus nigra (assembly GCA_949130495.1). Lineage (NCBI taxonomy): Eukaryota > Viridiplantae > Streptophyta > Magnoliopsida > Dipsacales > Adoxaceae > Sambucus > Sambucus nigra. The sequence goes on along the minus strand of CASBWL010000580.1, from coordinate 168,061 downwards.
GAGATGGTGCTAATATGGAGAAGCAGGATGCTGCTAAGGCGATGAGAATCAAATATGCTAAGCTTAGGAATGAGGAGGAGTCATTCCTTAGACAGAAGGCTAGAGTTAAGTGGCTGCAGCTGGGAGACCAAAATAATACTTTCTTTCATAAGAAAGTAAATCAAAATGTGGCTAGAAGGAAAATTTTGAGCATTGATGATGATCATGGTGTGAGAATTGAAGGGAAAGAGCAGGTGGCTGGAGAAGCTGTGAAATTTTTTGGGAACTTGTTAGGGAATAGGTCGCGATGTATTGATGCTAACACTGTTTTGGGGGAGGTGATTAAGAATAAACTCACCTCTAATCAAGCTGAGTTATTGGAGAAAGAGGTCACACATGATGAAATCAAAGAGGCAATGTTTGGAATTGGGTCTGACAAGGCCCCTGGTCCGGATGGCTTTAACAATTATTTCTTTAAGAAGAATTGGCAGCTTGTTGGGGAAGAGGTGTGTGAGGCTATTAAATTCTTTTTCGATAATGGAAGTTTCTTCAACCAGTGGAACTGTACCAGCCTGGCTTTGTTTCCTAAGGTTGCTGCCCCTAGAAGTATGGGGGATTTCAGACCTATATCGTGCTGCAACACCTTGTACAAGTGCATCTCCAAAGTTATTACTTGCAGGCTTAAGAAGATGATGCCAGACCTCATTAGTAATAATCAGGCTGCCTTTGTTGAAGGCAGATCCATAGCTGATAACATCCTGCTATTACAAGAGTTAATGAGAAATTATCATAGGGACTCTAACCCTCCTAGATGTGCAATTAAGATAGATATTCTTAAAGCCTATGATACAGTGAGCTGGGACTTCCTGATGCAGCTATTGACTCATGTTGGCTTCCCCCCCAAAGTCATTGGGTGGATCTCCAAGTGTGTGACTACTACCAGGTTCTCCATTAATCTGAATGGGGAACTGAATGGGTTTTTTCATGGGAATAGAGGGCTCAGGCAGGGAGACCCTCTCTCTCCATATCTTTTCCTGCTAGTGATGGAGGCTTTCTCTGGGATTATTTCTAAAACTGCTGAGTCAGACCTATTCAATTATCACCCCAGGTGCAAGGAGATGGCCCTTACCCACCTTAGTTTTGCTGATGATCTGATAGTTTTTGCTGGTGGGGACAGGGTGTCTTGCAGCATTGTGAAGGAGGCCATATCAAATTTCAGCTCTTTAACTGGGCTTATGGTCAACATGGAGAAGAGCAGCCTCTTCACTGCTGGGGTTAATGTGGATGGGATTCAGGAGATTTCCTCTATTCTGGGAATACAGCACAGCTCCCCTCCTTTCAAATATCTGGGGGTTCCTCTCATCACAACTAGATTGAAGAAGGAGGATTGCTCTCACTTGGTGGAGAGGATAACTATGAGAACCAGATGTTGGACTAATAAATTCCTGAGTTTTGCAGGTAGGCTCCTCCTTGTGAAGACTGTGATTTTCAGCATCCAAGTGTATTGGGCAAGCATTTTTATCCTGCCCAAGAGCATCATTAAAAAAATTGAGCAGATTATGAGGAATTACTTATGGAAAGGGGATGAGGCTAATAGCAAAGGGGCAAAAGTTGCTTGGAAGGATATTTGTGGTTCTCTGGATGAGGGGGGGCTAAATATCAAGTGTCTTGAGACTTGGAACAGAGCAGCTATGGCTAAGCACTTGTGGAATCTATGCAGCCTATGGATCAAGTGGTGCAACATTTATAAGATCAAGGGAAGGAGCATCTGGGCTCTGAGTATCCCAAATGATTCATCATGGAGCTGGAGGAAAATCCTCAAGAGCAGAGAGAAGTTTAGAAGCAAAATTAAGACCATCATTGGGAATGGAAATCATGCTTTTATGTGGTTTGATAATTGGCACCCTAATGGCCCGCTGCACCCCTTATATGGGGGAAACATTGTGTATGACTCTGCTAGTAATCTAAAAGCAAAAGTTTCTGATTTTATCCACCACTTGGAGTGGAGATGGCCTTCAACTGTGACTTGGGAGCTGAATGAAGTTAAGAATGCTATTCTTCCTACTATTCAGGATGCGAATGATAATGTTGTGTGGCTGCCCTCTAATAATGGGAAGTTCACCATAGCTTCTGCTTGGGATCTTTTAAAGGCACATATGCCTATGGTTAACTGGAGCAAGTTTGTGTGGAGTAAGGTATGCATCCCTAAATGCTCTTTCATTACCTGGTTGGTGGTTAGGAGGGCCATCAACACTAAAGTTAAGCTACATGAGTGGGGGGTTTCTATGGATGACCTGTGTGAGTTATGTGGGAATGAGAGGGAGACATATAACCACTTGTTCACTCAGTGCAGCCTTAGTAAAAGTATATGGCAAGAGGTGTGGCTTAGAAACCAATGCTATAGGGATACCCTGGATTTAAATAGTGAGTTGGATAAGGCTACTATTAACCACTCTACGAAGACTCTTTGCGATAAGATAAGATCTTTATCCTTTACTACTACTATCTACTGCATTTGGATGGAAAGGAATGCTAGATGCTTCAAGCATGTCTCCAATTCCCTTGACTCCATTATGAAGGGCATTGAAAACATGGTTCGAGCGAAAGTGCTTACCTGGAAAAAGGACAGAAGGAACTATGCAAACTGGATGGCTTGTATGTACTGGAACATTCCTGAAGATAGTCTTCTGTACTAAGGATTAGTCTAGTTTTGGCTCTGCTTGTTGTTTTGTTTGCCTTTGGGGTATGCCCTGGGGTTCTTTTCTTTTCTTTTTTTCTTTGTTAAGGTTTTTTCCTCTGTAATTTCTTAGTTTTTTTTATATACTCAATCTTTCCCAAAAAAAGGAAAAGACTTTCACTTTAAGGAAATTAATTAATTAGCAATATTTATTTAGAAAAAATTCCATTAAATCCAACAACACTAATAATAAGGAAATATACTAACAACGATTCTAACCCTCGAAAGTCTTACCAACATCCTTGCTTCCGTCCCTACCGGAAGCACCTGGGGGTGGGGGATTTTAACATAAAAAGTAGGGGTGAAAAAAGCGCTCAGCAAGTTGGGAAATACTAAGAAATATATATTTTTATTCCAAAATACTCTACATATAACGTTTATTTTAGCGATTTCAAAAGCGTTATCATTTTATGATCATAAATGCAACTACCATGCAGTGTAACTTGATCTACCATGCAGGGTGGGGGTGGGGCAGGGTAGGGGTGGGGAGGGGGTGGGGGGCGCTGTGCATGTGTGTGTGTGTGCGCGTGTGTGGTGGGTGGGGGTGGGGATGTTTCACTCTTGTACATATTAATAGTAACAATTCATTTTTATTTGTAGTAATTGTACATGTTTGCATGTCTTCTTTTAATTCATTTTGATATGTACTAATAACATTTTTTTTTACAGCAAATGTCTCCTTCGAGTATTAAGGCGAGGATGATGATGCTCGTTATGATGATGTCGTCTAGGCTCGGTGGTAGCGGAGGTGACGAGGGCTCCACGGCCCCTAGTCTCCCCAAATATGGCAAATTGGGGATGCCCATCGAGAACAAGTCGGGGCTATTAGCGAGATCCCTCGAGCTGGTAAAGACGATCATTGGCCCGAGGTACATTGGTTGGAAGGAGGTGCCATATGAGCTCAAGTTAGCTGTTTGGGTGACACTACATGTATTATATTTATATGAATATTTCAATTTCAATTTCAATTTCGATTTCAATTTCATTTTATATTTATATTTATATTTATATTTATTTGCAACTAACATTGTACTTATTGGACAGGAATAATTCAATCTGGATCCAAATATACGCGATTCCGTCTTGGAGCAGTTGAGGGAGCAACACAAGACGTGGAAGAAAAATATGCGGACCCAGTACGTTGGGAAGACACGAGAGTCCATTATCAAATGGCGTGAATCCATCCCGCCGAAGGAGCCGATCTCATTGGCACAATGGCAAAGGTTCATTGACAATGAGATCAGGGAGCGATAATTGGCATCTCGCCAATCGGGAAGGGAAAATCGGGAAAAAAAGACGGACGTGCACTACTCCGGTCGGACGTCTTACGCCGAGGTGGAGCATAGGATGATGGTAAGATTTAATTTTTCTATAACTACATAAAATATATTATTCTGCATTATTTTACTTTGCGGGGACGATACTAATTTTACTTCATTTTATTTCAGGGGACAGGGAGTGGCCCTGGGGGTAGGCCACATAGGCTCGATACTTATGTGACTCTTCGGACGAAGAAGGGGAAGGACAAGGAGGTGTCCCCAAGCGTCGCGTCCACGATTATAAGTAATCCGACAGTTTACTTTTGTTAATTACGTTATAATTTTTTAATTTACTTATTTTACTAATCATGTGCTTTTTGTTGTTTCAGGCAAAGCTTAAGGAAGTGCATGAGTTGCAGTCTGATGATGACAAGGCATCTTTGTCCACAGACGCACTCAGCCAAGTGCTTGGCTCTGATCGTAAGGGGAGGACAAGGGGGTGAGCTCGCAGGTGGCCAAATCTAGGATCATTGGATTGGAGACGAGCGACACCGGGTTGGCTCGAACGGTGGATTCACATAACGCGAAGCTATCCCATTTGGAGGCGACGGTCCAAGATATGTACTCATTCATGAAGCATTCGTTGGGCGAAAATCGTAAGGGTAAAGGGAAGGAGAAGGCGGTGCGGGAGGAGGTGTGGGAGGACGAGGATGAGGATGTGGACCTCGCTGCTTCATCGTCGAGATGTGCGGACTTTGATGATCCACTTCCCTATTTGGCTCCCTTCAACAGACCGATGTCGACACTTGGTTGGCCGAGCATGTTTATACTGGACATATTTGATGGCCAACGGATAGGGCGGGGGTTGAGGGACCCGAATATCATCTAGGGTGCACTAGTTCATGGACGTGAGCTTCAAGACATCGAGTCCAGGGTGCTCGTCACGCATGTGATGCCCGGGAAGGAGAACTCCCAATTGTGGTTGCACAAACAATGCGGCACGACGTATATTAGTGGATGTGTTAATTCATATATCGTTTGGCCTACTCACCTCCTCAGCGTTAACCATACCCCAGACATTTAGTGACATCGATTTAAGTTTGAATTGAATTATTTTAAATTATTACATTTGAATTATATTTGGATTATATGGTGATGCATATTCCCTCTATTTTGAATGTATATTTGCATTACCTCTATTTTATTTGGATATATGATGTTTGAACAGGTACAACGTTGCTATAACAGGTACAAATATACTGCTGGGCAGTGGCAGTGGCCAGCATAATTTTTTTCAATTCTGCCCAAAATTGTCACGGTCATTGACCGTGACAAGTCCTTGACAAAGAGAGTTGTCAGGACTTGTCACGATCAATGACCGTGACATCTTTTTTAACATTGTCACGGGTTTGTCACGGTCCTTAACCGTGACAAAACTTGTCAAGGACCGTGACATGGCCGTGACAATTCTAACGAGATTGACACGGTCAATAACCGTGACATGATCGTGACAAAAGAAGTTGTCTCGCCCAGAACTGTCACGGTCATTGACCTTGATAAGCTGAAGTTGTCAAGGTCAATGACCGTGACAATTCGGCAGATTTGGTGTAATGCACCCTTACGTCTAGGCATAGAAGCTAAATACATCTCTTGACTTGGTATAGAAAACAAGATGGCTCTACCTATGCAATCAATATGAGCCCGATACATAGATAGCCAATCCATCCCCAATATAACATCATACGTGTAGGTATCTAAAACCAACAAGTTAGCTACAAAATGTAGCCTACCAATATCAATACCTACCCCATCACAAGTCTAAATAAATAATAAGAGTAGATACGCCTAATGGGGTATCTATGGATAAAACTCTAGTACACGGAGTTAGAATCATCCCTGATAGTCCCATTAAGTGTTGTGTAACAAATGAGTGTGTGGCCCCCTTATCAAATAAAACTTTAGCTAAGGTGCCATGAACATAAAACTTACCATCAACTAGGGGTGGCCATAGGCCCGAGGCCCGCCAAGCCCGCCCAATAAAAAAATAGGGCTTGGGTAAGGTGAATAGGCTCGCAAAGCGGGCTTGGAAAAATTTTATAGGCCCGATTTTTTTCGGGTGGGCTTGGGCATGAGTTCTTAAGCCTGATGAGGCCCGAAAAATATATATATAATATTAATATATATATATATATATATATATATATATATATATATATATATATATATATATCTATATATATGGGGGGAACTTTCATAAATATAAAAACATATACCAAGTCTTTTCATGTAGAGTGGGAAACTTTATATATGGACTTTGTAATATATGGAGTTTAAAACAGATTTTTAATTAAAAAAATAGGTCTTTAAATAAAAAAAATAGGTATTTTAATTTTAAAAAAAATCTTTTAATTAACATAATAAGGCCCGATCTGGGCCCGATCTGGGCCCGAGCGGGCTTGGGATAGCACTTCATTTTATAAGCCCGGCCCGAGCCTGACCGGGCCTGCCCAGGCCCGGCCCACGGCCATCCCTACCATCAACTGCCTAAATAGGCGTTGGGTCATCCTTAGGTTCCACCTGATAGATCCGACCATACTGTAGCTGAGGCTGAGGCTGAGGCTGAGGCTGAGGCAGTACAATGGGTGGGGGTGGTGGAAGTGCTACTGGCTATCTCGGGGTGGGAAGAATGGGCAATTGCTATTATCGCTATTGTGGCTAATATTTGGGCCTAAAGCCCTGATGATTTTATCTATATTTTCCTTGAACCTGCTGGTCCGGCCTGTAATGGCCATGACCGAAGTGGCCTTGTTGGCCCCCAAACTGGCCCTGCCTTTGGCCTTACTGCTGGACCTGACCTTGCTGTATCTTTTGAACAACCATGTCACTAGGACATGCACTGGCCCTATGTCCTGTACCTCCACACCTGAAGCAAACACCCATGAATATAATGGGAGTGGTCACTACCTGTCGCTGTTGGTAGTGATGTTTTTTCTGCCCACCACCTCTCTGAAGGGGCCCCTCCTATTGGGGTCTATACTGATTGGGTCAAAAATTCTTCCACTGCCCTTAGCTCATTTGGCCCTCGCCTCCCCTTCTGTCCCTACTTGCTCCTCCATCAGTCTTAGGCCTACTAGCTTAGCCCACCTTATCGAATTTCTTCTTATGTTCAGTGCAGTCTCGATAAAGAGTTAGTGGCTTATCCACTATTTATGTATAGCTAACATATGTTGGGTTTTCTATCAGAAGGTAAAATAATACCCCTAATGAAACATGCAATCTTCTTCTCACGTCCTCGAGGGCAAATAAGGATAAATTGATAAATTCTTTCTCGTACTCGGCAACAGTACGATTCCCCTACTGAGGTGCTGTAAACTCCATATGCTTCTGCGTACAGTTGGATTCTGAAAAATACTTGTCATTAAACTTCGTAATGAACTCTTCATACCCCATTTGATCTCTCTGTCGGACTGTAGTCACACTCTCCCACCAATGAAGAGCGCATTTTGTCAAACGAAAGGTATCCAAAACCTATTTCTGTACCTCGGTGCAGGATAGAAGCCTCAAGTGACGCTCGATGTCCTTACGCCACTGTAGTGCCACCAACGAATTTGTAAACCCAGAAAATGATGGTGGATTATTCTTCATAAATGCCCCAATAACCTTTTCCCACTCGGTTGTAAGAGCTCGTACTAGTGGATGTAGGCCTACAACTGGCCCCTTTTCTCTCCCTACAGCTAGACCTGCCTGTACGGCCTGTGAAATTAACTCCGAGAGTTGCTAGGCTCCCAAGTGGAATTGTCCATGTGCATCTGGTGAAGGGACTGCGGGTATGGGATAGATTGGTGCAGCTGGTGGTGCGAGTGGAGTAGGTGTTGTGGTTTGTGGTTGTGCAAAGCGTATGACGGAACAAGTCTTTCTCTTTGGATCCATCTCAAATATGACATGAAACACTTATTAGTATTACGCATCTTACGAAAAGAGTTCAAAAAGAATAACGTATCAAAGAACGCTCCGAGAACGACTAAGATGGACCTATTGAACCTACGTTGCCTAGGACCATGCTCTGATACCAACTGTGACACCCCGTAATTTTTAATAATTAGGTTGATAAAGCCTATTTATTAAATAAAAACGGTTTGTCAGTTCAATTTAAATATCATCCTTAGCATGAAATAAGAATCAATGCATAAGGATAAATTAAGTAGAGAACGATATGAGAAATCCTCAATTGATTGTATAATATAGATAGAATCAATCACCACCGCTATGTAAATTAAAAACTGTCTGATAAGAACTAGTACACGCCAAATCTCCCAACTTTATAATGTATACAAATTTGAGTACGAATTCTAGAAATACAGTAAACCTCGTATCTCTCAAAGCATAAAGTAAATAAAGCTAAAAGTAGGTTCAACACCTACATCTCCAAGACTCGGTGGTGGATGGAATGAAAGACTGTGTACTCGAGTGGAAAACTAGATCGAGTACACTAGAGCACCTGAAACAACACGACGGGTCAGGCCCACCGCAACAAGATAATAGCTACACACTCAAGTAGTAAAACTATCAATCACGAATATAAATAATAACTCTACACTTATTAAATTAGTTGTTATACCCACCCATACCAGTGTAATTTCCTTTAAATTGTGCATTCAACACAATATCCATAACTGGGTTGTATTCCAAATAGCCATACCATAAATCATATATATGATTTTAGGCCTATCCATCCATTTGTTGAGAGGTTTCACAACACATAACGTGCATCATAGATATATAATCTATTTAAATATTTCATTAATAAATAAGGCGCGTGAGCATATCTAGGACCTCACGCGTGTGAAATAGAATACAATTCATAACATAAATAAATTCTCATCATAAACACAAATCCAACCTCACCTTATCCACCCCAAACACCTCCAAAAATAAAATCAACGTAATCGTGTCTAGCCCCAGTTCCCGTTGGGGTCTCCAAGCCCCACGATACGGAACCAACCTTATCCATCCAATATATTCATAATAACAATATAAGAAAAGTGGCCTCATGTGTGGGGTCATTAACATAAGATTCCTTAAATTTATTCACCAAAAAAATCATATTTATAAATGTGTGATCAAAATAAGATAGATTAATTATCTCTACATAAATTTTAGACTTTAAAAAAAAAAGTCTTTAGGTAGAAAATACTATTTATCTCATGAGAGGAGAGAGGAGAATTATCTTGCCTTAATGTAGGAATACACAAGAATAATTTAAGAAGAATTGTAGAAGAAGTCCCTCCAAAATTGCTCTTCAATTGTACCAATAAGTGTATAAGTATTTCTCCAAAAGTCTTCCAGAAAATTGTAAGATTGTTGCTAAATTGAATAGTATAATTTTAGGAATGAAATGGTGTAACTTGAGTGAAAAATGGAATAAGTTTTGGGGTTAGGCTTTGTACTGGAATTGAAAATATAGAAGGAATATTGTACCGAGTTTTGAGAGAAAAGAAGAAGGATGAGGTGAAGTTCATTCTTAAGATGGATGCATCAATTTAAACCTTATAATAGTTAACATGTTGTAAAAGTTGTATTTCAAGGTGGATGTCCACTATAACACGTCTCAAATTGGAAAAGTAGGCTTTTAGGATGAGATGACTTGTATTATAAATAAAGGGGTGACCCCCTCATTATTGACATACCAATTAAAGAGAACTTTTCCTCTCTCTAAAATTCTCTTTGTGCCCTATTTCTTTTAACACGTTATCAGCACGAGGAGCTTATAACTATCATTCTCAGTCTATAATTTCTAGTAAGCTTTTATCGTCTTTTGACTACCAGGTTCTTTTTCTTCCCACTCATATGTGTTGTCAATCCATGTCATATATTTACCTCATATGTATTATTTTTAGAATCGTATCATGTTTATGAACCTTTGGGAGTTTGTCTTTATTAAAAATCATAAAGACAACATTCTGCACATTTTTCATCAAGAATATAAGACATCACATGGACTTTTATATCAGGAGCATGATATATATATAATGGATTTTAGTTCAAATAACCATATCTTATAATTTTTTTGGGGGGTCAACATCGTTGTGTGGATTTTATTATGATATATGACTTTAAAAGTTATAGAGTTTTAATATTTTTTTAATGCAATTACTATGTCATGCAATTTTTTTCGTTTTTGTTCCCATCAAATTAGTTTATGCACAAATGGTTAAATTTTAAGTCCCGGAGATTTCTAATAATTCATATTTTTGGGCCTCAAAGTTCCCAATCCCTATTAAAAAAAATTGCAACCTGCAGTTCGCAATTGATATTCATTTTTTTACATGATAATAACATGTACCATAAAATCAAACCTGAAGTTTTCATTTTTGGAATCGGAAGTTCCAAGTAACTGGGGCCTGAAGTTCTCACTTACCTTTAAAATTTGGGACTTGAATTGTTATTTACATAATGGACCTGGAGTTCCAAATAATATATACCCTCCATCAAAACCCGAAGTTTTGATTATTTCTATCATAGAGTAAGGGACATTAAACGTCCCCAAATAATTTATAATTTGAACATGAAGTTCCATATAATATTTTTTTAAATCTGATCAAACCTAAACTTTTGACACAACAGGGTAGAAACCTTAAAGTCCTTATACTTATTAAGATTGACTCGAAGTTCAATTATTTTATGTGTTGATCTGAAGTTCCAATAAATAAATAACATGGACCTGAAGTTCTAATTATAATTTTTTTTATTATGCATTACATATTTCTGATTATAATTTACTTATTTAACAGTTTAAAAACGTCAAATATCTCTAAACTCGAATTTAAAGCACTTGAAATTTATTGGGTGAATTATCTTAATTGGTCTCAAGACGCTGAACTCCACCTCCAAGTGCGAAATCTTGGTGCTGCAATAACACTTGAAAATACCATGTCCCGGCAGGACAAAGCTAAGGCCCTGATATTCCTTAGACATCACATATACAATGATTTGAAAAGTGAGTACCTAATTGTGAAAGATCCTCTTGATTTATGGAAATCCCCGAAGGAGCGCTATGACCATAAAAAATCGGTCATACTTCCATGTGCACACCATGAATGGCTCAACTTGAGATTTCAAGATTGTGTCTGAATACAATTCTGCTATGTTCAAGATTACCTCCAAGATAAAGCTATGTAGAGAAAAGGTAGAGGATGCAGATATGTTGGATAAAACATTCTCAACATTTCATGCCTCGAATATGCTCCTGCAACAGCAATATCGAGTGCGAGGGTTTAAAAGGTACTCAGAACTAATCTCATGTCTCCTAGTTGTTGAGCAGAATAATGACTTAGTAATGAAGAATCATAAGATCCACTGAATTTGTAGCACTCCCTCAATTGAATGCTAAATCTGTTCAAAATAACGAAAGAGGCCGAGGAAATATGCGGCGGGGCCGTGGCAACTACAGAAGAGGTGGCTACCATAAGCAAGGCCCTACACAAAATAAGAAATTCGAGAACCACCAGAAGTGGAATAATCAGAATAATAAAGAGAACCAAAAGTCAAATCCATAGAATCCAAATGATATTTTCTATAGATGTGGCAACAGTGGGCATTGGATACGTACCAGTCGTTCGTCCAAGAAATTTGTGGAAAAATATCAAGCCTCGAAAAAGAAAGCAGAGACAAACATTGTGGAAGGTCCTAAAGACCGTTAGAAACTTGACAATACTGATCTCAATTTCAAGGATTTTTTTAAAGATGATGATGAAAATGCTATTGATGACGAGACCTTTGATAACATATTTGGAGAACCACCAAAGATGGTCCTGAAGACTTAAATGATTATTCTTTATTTATTTATTTATTTATTTATTTATTTATTCACTCTATCTTTTCTATTGATACATTAGTAGTTTATCATTTTAATATCTTTATTTTGAGAATTTATTAGTTAATTGAATGGTTTTGATCATTTTTTTATGCTTATATGATTGGTTGATTGAATTTCAATTTCAATTTAATTATGTTAAAGGTATGGATTCGAAAATAAGTGCAAGCGATGACCCTTGTCTGGTATATAGTGGGACAACCCACACCATTTAAAAAAATCATAAGTTTTTCTCAGACTTGGTATATAATACAACGAATGTTTCCACTATAGCTGGTCCTGCTAAGATTATTGAAGGCTCCAGGAGATCCCATGTGGTGTTACCTAATGGTACCCACTTATTCATAAATAATGCTATATACTCAAGAAATTCAATAATGGGTTAAGAGTTTGATTAAGAAAAGTTTGAGAAGTTTTCTGGTTGATAAAATGCTATATACCCACTTCTGGTTGAAAAGTTTGAGAAAAAGTGATTTGAAAAGCCAAGCCACGAATTATTTGATATATAAAGGGTTAAGAGTTTGATTAAGAAAAGAGTTCTAATCAGATACAAACACTAAAAAATTTATTCCGGATGATCGGACCATTGGAATCACTTGAAATTTTAAGATGTTGTAGCGAACGGCGAGACAGGACTGCTGACAAAAATTCAGCTTGATCGAACGGTCGGATTTCTAAAAATATTATTTTTACTAGAGAGTTTTATGTTTTGAGGACTTAGAGAGTTCTATATTTTGAGGACTCTTCTAAATAATAAAAATTCAATTAAATCTCCATTTTAATTTCGATTCCAATTCCGTTTGAAATTCTCGCCCTTAAAAATAATAACCAACATATTTGAGTAATAAAAATAATTTTCTCTCAAATTTATTTTTCCTCTTAATTTCGAAAATACCCCAAAAATTCGCGGGTTGTTACACTTCCCCACTAACAATGGAATTTCGCCCTCGAAATTCTTCGAATGCCTAACTCTAAAAAATCAGGCCAATAATCCCCAAAAATAATTTCGTCTCCGAAAATAAATTCCTCACATCTAATCTAGATGCCTAACGCGAAAGGATTATCTAAAATAATCTATCTCCAAAAATATGCGCCACAAAAACGCAACAGACCCAAAACCCAAGACCCGTGGGTGGTCGTATACCTAAGCTCTGATACCATTCTGTAACACCCCGCCCGCCCGCCCGGGGAGAGGGAACGGAGCGCTACACATCAATAAAACTAAACTATTCCACAAATAACAAGGTATAGAGCATCTAAATCCCACAATAAAACAAGAAACCACTATTCTCATCTTCAAATTAATACAACAAATCTCTCGAAATAATTACAACAATCTAACTATCTCGAAAATAAAATAAATCTCCAAATGCTCTATACATCAAAATAAATACAAGTTTTCTCGTCTCTTGTATTAAAAATTCTTCCCAAATAATCCTCGCTAAAATCATCCCAATTGGTCCATAGCACTCAAATCCGTGCTCACCTGCCAACTAAGAAAAAGATGGGGAAGTACACAATACGACATGAATATGCTCAACAAAGATGTTAGCGATGAACAAAGCGCAACAATACGACTATGAATACTCAAATCAAATAATGAAAATCTCAATAGCATTTTATCAATAAATTTCTCAACAACACATTAACCGGAGTCACCAGACCTCACCATACCGCGCCATACTTTATCAAGTAGCCGAAAAAGGAGTCTTGGCGGGTGCCCAACATCAGTGCCATATTAAAATCTCATGACAGCGTGCTCAAAACAACATGAATAATACCTCATGAATGAAAATAATTCCAACAATTATTTTTCCAGATTTCAAAGAATTTAACAATTCAAAATATGAGTTCAATTAACAAGAATTCAACGGAATAAACACTCGCAAGATTTAGGAGCATATTGTGTAAAACCCCATACCTCAAACCACCAAAAGAACCAACATGAGTCATCGCATAATTTCAGCCTCAAAATCTAATCACACCATCACGTTCCTCTTGCGAAAATAATCCAATCAAGTTCTAGCCCAAACTCGAGAAAACACCAAATAAGCCTTTTAATCTAAGGTTGAAATCTTGAATAAGCTTGGGGCTATGGTTTGTAGATAAAAGGGAGTAATTTTAAATAGCTCTTCTGGTTGAAAAGTTTGAGAAAAAGTGATTTGAAAAGCCAAGCCACGAATTATTTGATATATAAAGGGTTAAGAGTTTGATTAAGAAAAGAGTTCTAATCAGATACAAACACTAAAAAATTTATTCCGGATGATCGGACCATTGGAATCACTTGAAATTTTAAGATGTTGTAGCGAACGGCGAGACAGGACTGCTGACAAAAATTCAGCTTGATCGAACGGTCGGATTTCTAAAAATATTATTTTTACTAGAGAGTTTTATGTTTTGAGGACTCTTAGAGAGTTCTATATTTTGAGGACTCTTCTAAATAATAAAAATTCAATTAAATCTCCATTTTAATTTCGATTCCAATTCCGTTTGAAATTCTCGCCCTTAAAAATAATAACCAACATATTTGAGTAATAAAAATAATTTTCTCTCAAATTTATTTTTCCTCTTAATTTCGAAAATACCCCAAAAATTACGCGGGTTGTTACACTTCCCCACTAACAATGGAATTTCGCCCTCGAAATTCTTCGAATGCCTAACTCTAAAAAATCAGGCCAATAATCCCCAAAAATAATTTCGTCTCCGAAAATAAATTCCTCACATCTAATCTAGATGCCTAACGCGAAAGGATTATCTAAAATAATCTATCTCCAAAAATATGCGCCACAAAAACGCAACAGACCCAAAACCCAAGACCCGTGGGTGGTCGTATACCTAAGCTCTGATACCATTCTGTAACACCCCGCCCGCCCGGGGAGAGGGAACGGAGCGCTACACATCGATAAAACTAAACTATTCCACAAATAACAAGGTATAGAGCATCTAAATCCCACAATAAAACAAGAAACCACTATTCTCATCTTCAAATTAATACAACAAATCTCTCGAAATAATTACAACAATCTAACTATCTCGAAAATAAAATAAATCTCCAAATGCTCTATACATCAAAATAAATACAAGTCTTCTCATCTCTTGTATTAAAAATTCTTCCCAAATAATCCTCGCTAAAATCATCCCAATTGGTCCATAGCACTCAAATCCGTGCTCACCTGCCAACTAAGAAAAAAATGGGGAAGTACACAATACGACAGGAATATGCTCAACAAAGATGTTAGCGATGAACAAAGCCCAACAATACGACTACGAATACTCAAATAAAATAATGCAAATCTCAATAGCATTTTATCAATAAATTTCTCAACAACACATTAACCGGAGTCACCAGGCCTCACCATACCGCGCCATACTTTATCAAGTAGCCGAAAAAGGAGTCTTGGCGGGTGCCCAACATCAGTGCCATATTAAAATCTCATGACAGCGTGCTCAAAACAACATGAATAATACCTCATGAATGAAAATAATTCCAACAATTATTGTTCTAGATTTCCAAGAATTTAACAATTCAAAATATGAGTTCAATTAACAAGAATTCAACGGAATAAACACTCGCGAGATTTAGGAGCATATTGTGTAAAACCCCATACCTCAAACCACCAAAAGAACCAACATGAGTCATCGCATAATTTCAGCCTCAAAATCTAATCACACCATCACGTTCCTCTTGCAAAAATAATCCAATCAAGTTCTAGCCCAAACTCGAGAAAACACCAAATAAGCCTTCTAATCTAAGGTTGAAATCTTGAATAAGCTTGGGGCTATGGTTTGTAGATAAAAGGGAGTAATTTTAAATAGCTCTTCTGGTTGAAAAGTTTGAGAAAAAGTGATTTGAAAAGCCAAGCCACGAATTATTTGATATATAAAGGGTTAAGAGTTTGATTAAGAAAAGAGTTCTAATCAGATACAAACACTAAAAAATTTATTCTGGATGATCGGACTATTGGAATCACTTGAAATTTTAGAATGTTGTAGCGAACGGCGAGACAGGACTGCTGACAAAAATTCAGCTTAATCGAACGGTCGGATTTCTAAAAATATTATTTTTACTAGAGAGTTTTATGTTTTGAGGACTCTTAGAGAGTTTTATATTTTGAGGACTCTTCTAAATAATAAAAATTCAATTAAATCTCCATTTAAATTCCGATTCCAATTCCGTTTGAAATTCTCGCCCTTAAAAATAATAACCAACATATTTGAATAATAAAAATAATCTTCTCTCAAATTTATTTTTCCTCTTAATTTCAAAAATACCCCAAAAATTACGCGGGTGTTACAGTTATACCATACAATAATTAATATTGTAGAATCACATACTGTCATGGCCCTCTTTGCTCATCTAGAGTTGACCTTTCCCACCTTTGTTTAAATAATATCATTTTCGGCTCATAATCAACTATGGGGTACTTCGCTAACTCGGGCACCATTGTTAATTTGTGCCAATGTGCATCCACATCCCCCTAAAATATAGCCCTACCCTCCATCTGGTAGATGACCAACTCATGAATGCAAGGTATATCATAGACATTTAGGCGAGATTTTAAATCCATGCCAGCATTATCACACATTTTCAACTCCTCGATAATTAGGTCAGTGGCATAGTGCGACACGTGGCCAATGGTACTCCCCTCCCCTCTCACATCCAATGTGTAGACGTCCCTTATGCATTGCCGAAGGTGCGTAAGACTTGGTTATAACGACTGCTGTTTTAACAGATCGGGCTTGCTCTTGATCCCAAGCGACCAACACTTGACGGGTGGGAAATACCTGAGAATAAATAATACATATAGTCAATACATAATGCTACAACTATCATGAGTGACATTATAGCACAAATAGTCAATACCTTTGTAACAACCCGGATTTTTTAAATGGGTGTTTTTAAACTAATTTTGGAAAATTCGAGAAAACTAAAATTTAATAATTAAATATGTTGGTTTTCATATTCGAAATTCGAAAAGCTATCTTAAAATGCTCCTAATATGAGTATATATAAGTCTTGGGACGTTTAGAAGAGCCCTCAAAGCATAAAACTCTCTAAGAGTCCTCAAAACATAAAACTCTCTAGAAAAACAAAATATAATAATATTTGACCGTCCGATCGAGATGAAATTTTTTATACAGCTTCCTCTCGTCTTCATCTTCAATACCCTCAAATTTTAGCAAATTCCAACAGTCCGATCTTCCGGAATGTCTTTTTTTGTGTGTATATGATTAAAACTCTTTTCTTTATCAAACTCTTACTCCTTTATATGTCACAACAAATTCTTGGCTTGGCTTTTCAAATAACTTTTTCATCAAATTTTCAACCAAAGGATCTCTCCAAAATTATTCCCTTTCATCTACAAACTTTAGCCCCAAACTTAATCAAGTGTTAGACTCAATATTTGAAGGCTTATTTAGTGTTTTCTCGAGTTTAGGCTAGAACAAGTTTTGATTCTTTTCGCGATAGGAACGTGATGGTGCGATCATATTTTGAGGCTGAAATTTATGTGACGATTCATGTGATGATTTTGAGGTACGAGACTTACATAATATGCTCCTAAATTCTCTCGAGAGTATTCCGTTTGTTTTCTGTGTCAATTGTGTTCATATTGCATCGTGATATTCATTGGAATCCTGAAAAATTGTTGGAATCTATTACTTGATTCATTGAGTTATATTATATTGTTAATTTGAGCATAGTGTCATGAGATTTTAATATGTCACGGAGAATGGGCACCCGCCAATTGTCCAAAAACCGTTATACGGCTTTGAGATGACTGGGAGAGGTGAGGTAAGGTCTGGTGACCCAGTGATGTGTTGTTGAGAAATTAATATTGATATAATGCTTGAGTATTGCATTTGATTTCAATATGAGCATTCGTATTGTTGCGATTTATTCATCGTGGTAATTATTTTTTAGCATCTATTCCTGTCATATTGTGTACTGCCTCGTATTTTCTTTTAGTTGGCAGGTTAGTGTGGATTAGGACGCTAAGACTTATTTGGATGTTTATTTTAGAGCATGGATTGAAAGATTTTTTTTATGTTTAAATTAGTGGTGTAATTTTAGTTGGAGAATTTTTTAATTTTGAGAGAAATATTATTATAAATCATTACTATGGAAATAGAAGAATTGTGGTTTTGTTATATTTAAATCGTGGAATTTAGATGCGCTATACTTATTTTGGACGGTTTTAGCTTAGTTTTTATCGCAGTAGCACGTCGCTTGTCTCTTTTCGGGCGCGTGGGGTGTTACAACCTTGGTCGTAAAGAATGTCATACTAACATCGACTCCTAAGGAACCATCAACCCCGTTATGGGGTATATCGACATTAGCTAATGCCTCGTCTAGTAATACGGAGTTCAAATCCATGAAAGAATCCTACATAAGTAAAAACATTATTAAGTCTAAACCATCAAACGTTGAATATGCTTTTAAATGAATTTTATCAAATTTGAATCACAACATTGAATCATAAAGGCATCCTGCATAAGTGCTGAAAATAACATAAATGCAACGTATGTTTGAATTCCATTGTATGTTTGAATCATAACACTGAATCATAAAGGCGTCCTTCATGGATTTCATTTGTAATTGCAATTGATAACATAATTGCAATGTAATCGATAACATAATTGCAATGTATGCTTGGATTCCATTATATGTTTGCTACCACATCATTGAATCACTTGCATAAGTTTGTATGTTTGTATTCCATTCGGCATGAATATACCGAATATATTTCTATAGGTTCGGGGTAAATATAACGAACCAAGCTATAAAATTATATAGCTGGTTTTGGGTGATTGTACCAAATTTAGGGCATTAGGTCAGCATAATTATGCCGGTATGTTTATACCGAATGGACTGAGTTCGAACAAAAAAATATAAGGTTGGTTCTGGAGGTTTACCCGAGTTTCTGCCTTTAACTCGAGGCCCCAACCCCGATCCACTGTACATTTTTTGGGATTTTTCACATTTTCAATCCTTAAGAATAAACAAATATATATGTATTGGAACCCAAAGTTTACCTCAAAAATAAGATTTGGGGAGTTTTCATTTTCTTTTGAGGTGTTCTTATTGCCTAATGGTGGAATATCCATTGGTATTTGAATATTTAAATAACAAACCCTAGTTATTTAATAATGTTGTTGAAGATGGTTGGTGAGTGGGTGACAAAACTTTAACAATATTGTTGAAGATGGTTAGTGTGTGAGGACCAAAGGAAGAAAACTTTAATGAAGCTGAAGATGGTTAGTTGGATTAATGAAGACAAAACTCTTGGCCTTTATGTAGAAGATAAAGGGAGAGTTTGGAGTATAGTGGATAGTGGATAGTGGATAGTGGATAGAGAGCAATAATGTGGGGTATTTTGTGTTGAAAATGGTGTGTAAAATATATATATATATATATGATGTGGTGGCCCTTAGCAAAAGTCTTTTTTATTTTGCTCGTGGTATTTTAAAGCAATTATTGTGGTGCCCATATAAATTCTTTTTTATTGGTGTTGATCACAAACATGTGATGCACTAAGTGCATGATACTTTTTTCTCATATGTGTGTGTGCATTGCTCACGGGTGATTCTAGAGAGGGACCATAAATTTTGTCTCTTTTCCAAACACTAGATAAATTCTATTTTAAACCCATTTCAAATGAATACATCCATAATTTATTAATTTTAAATTGACCAATTTCTGTAATTAAACAATTTACACAATCAAATGGGACCTATATAAATCGTACAATTTCATGTGTTTTGGTAAAATGAGCTAATTTAATGTAACAACCCAGATTTTTTAAATGGGTATTTTTAAACTAATTTTGGAAAATTCGAGAAAAATAAAATTTTGGATTTAATTATTTTTAATAATTGAATATGTCGATTTTTATATTCTAAATTCGTAAAGCTAGATTACAAGACACCTAATATGAATATATATAAGTCTTGGGTCGTTTAGAAGAGTCCTGAAACTATAAAACTATCTAAGAGTCCTCGAAACGTAAAACTCTATATAAACAAAATATATAAAAATATTTTACCGTCCGATCGAGCTGAAATTTTGTGCAGCTTCCTCTCATCTTCCGCTACTACGCCCTGAATTTCATCTAATTTCAAGGGTCCGATCGTCCGAAATATTTTTTTAGTGTTTGTATCTGATTAGAACTCTTTTCTTAATCAAACTCTTAATCCTTTATATATCACAACAAATTCGTGGCTTGGCTTTGGAAATCACTTTTTCATCAACTTTTTAACAAGAAGACCTCTCCAAAATTACTCCCTTTCATCCACAGCCCAAAGCCCCAAACTTATTCAAGATTTCAACATTAGATTAGAAGGCTTATTTGGTGTTTTCTCGAGTTTGGGCTAGAACGAGTTTTGATTATTTTCGCGAGAGGAACGTGATGGTGAGATCAGATTTTGAGGCTGAAATATATGTGTTGATTCATGTGATGCTTTTGAGGTACGAGACTTACACAATATGCTCCAAAATTCTCTCGAGAGTATTCCATTTGTTTTCTATGTCAATTGCACTCATGTTGAATTATGATATTCATTGAAATCCTGAAAAATTGTTGGAATCTCTTATTTGATTCATTGAGATATATATTACTATTTATTTGAGCAGTGTCATGAGATTTTAACATGGCACGGAGAATGGGCACCCGTCAATAGTCCAAAAATCGTTATATGGCTTTGAGATGCCTAGGGGAGACCTGGTGACCCATTGTTGTATTGTTGAGAAATTAATGATGATATAATGCTCGAGTATTGCATTTGATTTTTATATGCGCATTCCTATTGTTGCGATTTATTCATCGTGTTAATTAGTTTTGAGCATCTATTCCTGTCATATTGTGTACTTCCTCGTACTTTCTTTTTGTGGCAGGCTAGCGTGGATTGGGATGCTATGGACTATTTTGGAGAATTACTTTATAGCTTGGATTGGAAGATTTATTTTTTATGTATAAATTAGTGGTGTAATTTTTGTTGGAGAATTGTGTATTTTGGGAGAAACATTATTGTAAATCATTATTGCGAAAATAGAAGAATTGTGGTTTTGTTATATTTAAATCGTGGAAATTAGATGCTTTATACTTATTGTTGATGGATTTAGTTTAGTTTTTATCGTAGTAGCACGTTGCGTTCTCTTTTCGGGCGCGCGGGGTGTTACATTTAAGTTTTTATGAATCAATTTGAATCGATTAATTTTCTAATTTGTCCATTCTTATGACCAAACATTAATAATAAGACAATTTGAAAATGAGCCCATTTTAACGGGGTAATTTATAAATTTTTGGACAACCAGGCCTGCCCTAAATGTTTTGGCGTGAGTACTAGGATGCGACAATTTTGGCGTAGTAGTGGTAGGCCTAGAAGCTATTGAAGACGGAGATAGACCCAACCTATTATCGCTTACAAAAATTTGACTCTTTTTGTAATTAACCTGCAAATAATTAAAAATATGTTAATATGGTTACATTTGGTTGCATAAATTGTTTGATTATAAGAATTAGTCAATTTAGAATTAATTATTTTTGATGTATTCATTTCAAATGGGTTTAAATCCAATAATTTACTAGTATTTTCAATCATTTTTGCTTTGGGGAAGTTCAATCGTAGATTCAATATTCTTAATTTTTGCCAAATATTTACTTTTTGTATTGTTCAATTATTTGGTATTTTCAATTTCCAAATGCAATAACTCAACTAACAAATAAACTATAAAATAATCTTCATAATCTTCATATTTTTGCCACCTCTGGAGGTAGGGAGACTGTGATTCTATTATCAACAATAGAGGGAGCATGGTAAGTAAATCTTAGCTTGGGATATCTCTTATCCGCTACAACTTCTTTCCATGACTTGTCCACCTTGGTCAGGGGAGAGTAGGCTAAAGGGCCATCCTTTTCAAAATCCACCCTTGAATTCGTAGTCTTTACCTCCACTAACTTACATCCATCAGAGTTTGAGGCTTCATTTTTGAGTTTGGCTCATCTGAAATGTAAAATGTCCTCTTGAGTGAAACCTTTTTCTTCGAGAAATTTTTTGTATACCTCCTTTTCTTCATTTATCTCTTTAATTCTAGAAACATTAGCATTTGCTCTGACAATACTATCTTCCGAAGCAAGTACTTGCCCCTCTTCAAACTCCTCAGATTCGCACGCTTCTTCATTAAAGACACCTGCCGGACCAGGCTTCATTCCAGCATCCAAACCCTAACAAATACTAGGGTTATGTTTATTCACTACGTCTTTAACGACATCTACAGGGGAGAAACGCACTGGAGAGCTACTACCACGAGTGGCCGGATGTAGGGGAGGGTAGGCATGGCGATGGCAAGATGGCGAATGGATGGCAAGATGGCGAATGTTTTTAATCTTAATCGATATATTTTCAAATTATCGTCATATTCTAAAATCGAGAGCCCCATGACTACGCTGTCATTCGTACAACTTAAATTGGTGCCGTGCAAGGTGTTCGTGCCTCTTAGGGAGGCGTTAGGGGGCTGGTTTGGGTATTCACCCACAAACGGCTTATTTTTAAGTCTAATCTATGTTTTTTGAAATTATTGTCATATTATCAAACCGCGAGACCCGTGACTATGTGGTCAGTTTGTACAAGTTACATTGGTCCCGTATGAGGTGTTCGTGCCTCTTACGGGGCCGTTTGGGGGCTGGTTTGGGTTTTCACCCTTTAAGGGCTTCTTTTTAAGCTTAATCGATATATTTTTAAATTATCATCATATTCTCAAGCCGAGAGGCACGTGACTACGCTGTCTGTTCATACAACTTACATTGGTCCCGTGCGAGGTGTTCGTGCCTCTTAGGGGGCCATTAGGGGGCTGGTTTGGGTTTTCACCCTCAAACGGCTTGTTTTTAAGCCTAAACCCATTTTGAAATTATCGTCATATTCTCAAATCGGGAGACCTGTGACTACGCGGTTAGTTTCTACAAGTTACATTGGTCCCATGCGAGGTGTTCGTGCCACTTATGGGGCCATTTGGGGGTTGGTTTCGGTTTTCACCCTCAAACGTCATGTTTTTAAGCCTAATCTACGTATTTTGAAATTATCGTCATATTCCGAAACCGGGAGACCCGTGACTATGTGGTCAGTTTGTAGAAGTTACATTGGTCCCGTGCAAGGTGTTCGGGCCTCTTACAGGGCCGTTTGGGTGCTGGTATGGGTTTTCACCTATTAAGGGCTTGTTTTTAAGCTTAATCGATATATTTTCAAATTTTCATCATATTCTCAAATCGAGAGTCCCGTGACTATGCTGTCCGTTCGTACAACTTACATTGGTCCCGTGCGAGGTGTTTGTGCCTCTTAGGGGGCTGGTTTGGGTTTTCACCCTCAAACGGCTTGTTTTTAAGCCTAAACGCATTTTGAAATTATCGTCATATTCTCAAATCGGGAGACCCGTGACTACGCGGTCTGTTTCTACAAGTTACATTGGTCCCATGCGAGGTGTTCGTGCCACTTACGGGGCCATTTGGGGGTTGGTTTGGGTTTTCACCCTCAAAAGGCATGTTTTTAAGCCTAATCTACGTATTTTGAAATTATCGTCATATTCCGAAACCGGGAGAACCATGACTATGCGGTCAGTTTGTACAAGTTACATTGGTCCCGTGCAAGGTGTTCGTGCCTCTTACAGGGCCGTTTGGGGGCTGGTTTGGGTTTTCACCCATTAAGGGCTTGTTTTTAAGCTTAATCGATATATTTTCAAATTCTCATCATATTCTCAAATCGAGAGTCCCGTGACTACGCTGTCAGTTCGTACAACTTACATTGGTCCCGTACAAGGTGTTCGTGCCTCTTAGGGGGGCGTTAAGTGGCTGGTTTGGGTATTCAACCTCAAACAACTTGTTTTTAAGCCTAATCTACGTATTTTGAAATTTTCGTCATATTCTCAAACTGGGAGACCCGTGACAAAGCGGTCAGTTTGTACAAGTTACATTGATCCCGGGGGAGGTGTTTGTGCCTCTTACGGGGCCGTTTGGGGGCTGGTTTGGGTTTTCACCCTTCAAGGGCATGTTTTTAAGCTTAATCGATATACTCTCAAATTATCGTCATATTCTCAAACAGGAAGGCCCGTGACTATGCTGTAAGTTCGTACAACTTACATTGGTCAGGTACGAGGTGTTCGTGCCTCTTAGCGGCCGTTAGGGGGCAGGTTTGGGTTTTCTCCCTCAAACGACTTGTTATTAAGCCTAATCAATGTATTTTTAAATTATCTTCATATTCTCAAACCGGGAGACCCGTGACTACGCTGTCAGTTCGTACAACTTACATTGGTCCCGTGCGAGGTGTTCGTGCCACTTAGGGTGCCGTTAGGAAGATGGTTTGGGTTTTCACCCTCAAACGGCATGCTTTTAACCCTAAACTACGTATTTTGAAATTATCATCAGATTCTCAAACCGGGAGACCCGTGACTATGCGGTCAGTTTTTACAAGTTACATTGGTCCCGTGCGAGCGGTTCGTGCCACTTACGGTGCCGTTTATGAGTGATTTGGGTTTTCACCCTTTAAGGGCTTGTTTTTAAAGGATAATCGATATATTTTCAAATTATAGTCATATTCTCAAATCGAGAGGCCCGTGACTACACCGTCAGTTCGTTGAACTTACATTGGTCCCGTGCGAGTTGTTCGTGCCTCTTACGAGTTCATTTGCGGGCTTGTTTGGGTTTTCACCCTCAAACGGCATGTTTTTAAGCCTAATCTACGTATTTTGAAACTACTGTCATATTCTCAAAACCGGGAGACCCGTGACTACCCGGTCAATTTGTACAAGTTACGTTGGTCCCGTGCGAGGTGTTCGTGCCTCTTACGGGGCCGTTTGGGGGTTGGTTTGGGTTTTCACCCTTTAAGGGCTTGTTTTTAATCTTAATCGATATATTTTCAAATTATCGTCATATTCTGAAATCGAGATCCCCGTGACTACGCTGTCATTCGTACAACTTAAATTGGTGCCGTGCAAGGTGTTCGAGCCTCTTAGGGGGCTGGTTTGGGTATTCGCCCACAAACGGCTTGTTTTTAAGCCTAATCTACGTTTTTTGAAATTATCGTCATATTCTCAAACCGCGAGACCCGTGATACGTGGTCAGTTTTTACAAGTTACATTGGTCCCGTATGAGGTGTTCGTGCCTCTTACGGGGCCGTTTTGGGGCTGGTTTGGGTTTTCACCCTTTAAGGTGTTGTTTTAAGCTTAATCGATTTATTTTAAAATTATCATCATATTCTCAAGCCGAGAGGCACGTGACTACGCTGTCTGTTCGTACAACTTACATTAGTCCCGTGCGAGGTGTTCGTGCTTCTTAAGGGTGCATTAGGGGGCTGGATTGGGCTTTCACCCTCAAACGGCATGTTTTTGAGCCTAATCTACGTATTTTGAAATTATCGTCATATTCTCAAACCGGGAGACCCGTGACTACGCGGTTAGTTTGTACAAGTTACATAAGTCCCGTGCGAGGTGTTCGTGTCTCTTACCGGGATTTTTGGGGGCTGGTTTTGGTTTTCACCCTTTAAGGGCTTGGTTTTAAGCTTAATCGATATATTTTCTAATTATCATCATATTCTCAAACCGAGAGGCCCGTGACTACACTGTATGTTCATACAACTTACATTGGTCCTGTACGAGGTTTTCGTGCCTCTTAGGGGGGCCGTTGGGGGGCTGGTGTGGGTTTTCACCCTCAAACGGCTTGTTTTTAAAGCCAATCAACGGATTTTGGAATTATCATTAAAATCTGAAACCGAGAGACCCGTGACTACGCGATCAGTTTGTACAAGTTACATTGGTCCTGTGCGAGGTGTTCGAGCCTCTTACAGGGCCGTTTGGGGGATGGTTTGAGTTTTCACCCTTTAAGGGCTTGTTTTTAAGCTTAATCGATATATTTTCTAATTATCATCATATTCTCAAACCGAGAGGCCTGTGACTACGCTGTATGTTCGTACAACTTACATTGGTCATGTGCGAGGTTTTCGTGCCTCTTAGAGGGCCGTTGGGGGGCTGGCGTGGGTTTTCACCCTCAAACGGCTTGTTTTTAAAGCCAATCAACGTATTTTGGAATTATCATCAAATTGTGAAACCGAGAGACCCGTGACCACGCGATCAGTTTGTACAAGTTACCTTGGTCCCGTGCGAGGTGTTCGAGCCTCTTACAGGGCCGTTTGGGGGAGGGTTTGAGTTTTCACCCGTTAAGGGCTTGCTTTTAAGGTTAATTGATATATTTTCAAATTATCGTTATATTCTCAAACCGACAGGCCCGTGACTACACTGTTAGTTTGTACAACTTACATTTGGAGGATGGTTTGGGTTTTCACCCCCAAACGACATGTTTTTTAGCCAAATCTACATATTTTGAAACTATTGTCATATTCTCAAACCGGGAGACCCTAGACCATGCAGTCAGTTTGTACAAGATACATTGGTCCCGTACGAGGTGTTCGTGCCCCTTACGGGGATGTTTGGGGGTTTCTTTGGGTTTTCAACCTTTAAGTGCTAGTTTTTAAGCTTAATCGATATATTTTCAAATTACCGTCATATTCACGAACCGAGAGGCCCGTGACTACGCTGTTAGTTCGTACAACTTACATTGGTCCCGTGCGAGGTGTTCGTGCCTCTTAGGGTGCCGTTAGGGGGATGGTTTTGGTTTTCACCCTCAAACGACATGTTTTTAAGCCTAATCTACGTATTTTGAAATTATCATCAGATTCTCAAACCGGGAGACCCATGACTATGCGGTCAGTTTTTACAAGTTACATTGGTCCCGTGCGAGCGGTTCGTGCCACTTACGGTGCCGTTTATGAGTGATTTGGGTTTTCACCCTTTAAGGGCTGGTTTTTAAAGGAGAATCGATATATTTTCAAATTATATTCATATTCTCCAATCGAGAGGCCCGTGACTACGCCGTCAGTTCATTGAACTTACATTGGTCCCGTCCGAGTTGTTCATGCCTCTTATGGGTTCATTTGCGGGCTAGTTTGGGTTTTCACCCTCAAACGGCATGTTTTTAAGCCTAATTTACGTATTTTGAAATTACTGTCAGATTCTCAAAATCGGGAGACCCGTGACTATGCGGTCAGTTTGTACAAGTTATGTTGGTCTGGTTCGAGGTGTTCGTGCCTCTTACGGGGCCGTTTGGGGGCTGGTTTGGATTTTCTCCCATTAAGGGCTTGTTTTTAATCTTAATCGATATATTTTCAAATTATCGTCATATCCTGAAATCGAGAGCTCCGTGACTACGTTGTCATTCGTACAACTTAAATTGGTGCCGTGCAAGGTGTCCGTTCCTCTTAGGGGGTTGGTTTGGGTATTCGCCCACAAACGGCTTGTATTTAAGCCTAATCTATGTTTTTTGAAATTATCGTCATATTCTCAAACCGCGAGACCCGTGACTACGTGGTCAGTTTGTAAAAGTTACATTGCTCCCGTATGAGGTGTTCGTGCCTCTTACGGGGCCGTTTGGGGGCTGGTTTGGGTTTTCACCCTTTAAGGGGTTGTTTTTAAGCTTTATCGATATATTTTCAAATTATCATCATATTCTCAAGCCTCTGTTCGTACAACTTACATTGGTCCCGTGCGAGGTGTTCGTGCCTCTTAGGGGACGTTAGGGGGATGGTTTGGGCTTTCACCCTCAAACGACATGTTTTTGAGCCTAATCTACGTATTTTAAAATTATCATCATATTCTCAAACCGGGAGACCCGTGACTATGCGGTCATTTTGTACAAGTTACATTGGTCCCGTGCGAGGTGTTCGTGTTTCTTACGGGAATTTTTGGGGGCTGGTTTTGGTTTTCACCCTCAAACGGCTTGTTTTTAAGCCTAAACCCATTTTGAAATTATCGTCATATTCTCAAATCGAGAGACCCGTGACTACGCAGTCAGTTTCTACAAGTTACATTGGTCCCATGCGAGGTGTTCGTGCCACTCACGGTGCCATTTGGGGGTTGGTTTGGGTTTTCACCCTCAAACGGAATGTTTTTAAGCCTAATCTACATATTTTGAAATTATCGTCATATTCCGAAATCGGGAGACCCACGACTATACGGTCAGTTTGTACAAGTTACATTGGTCCCGAGCAAGGTGTTCGTGCCTCTTACAGGGCCGTTTGGGAGCTGGCTTGGGTTTTCAACCATTAATTGCTTGTTTTTAAGCTTAATCGATATATTTTCAAATTCTCATCATATTCTCAAATCGAGATTCCTTCCCGTACGAGGTGTTTGTGCCTCTTAGGTGGGCGTTAGGTGGTTGGTTTGGGTATTCAACCTCAAACAACTTGTTTTTAAGCCTAATCTACGTATTTTGAAATTATCGTCATATTCTCAAACCGGGAGACCTGTGACAACGCGGTCAGTTTGTACAAGTTACATTGGTCCCGGGCGAGGTGTTCGTGCCTCTTACGAGGCCGTTTGGGGGCTGGTTTGGGTTTTCACTCTTCAATGGCTAGTTTTTAAGCTTAATCGATATATTTTCAAATTATGGTCGTATTCACAAACCGAGAGGCCCGTGACTACGATGTCAGTTCGTACAACTTACATTGGTCCCGTACGAGGTGTTCGTGCCTGTTAGGGTGCCGTAGGGGGATGGTTTTTGTTTTCACCCTCAAACGGCATGTTTTTAAGCCTAATTTACGTATTTTGAAATTATCATCAGATTCTCAAACCGGGAGACCCGTGACTTTGCTGTCAGTTTTTACAAGTTACATTAGTCCCGTGCGAGCGGTTCGTGCCACTTAAGGTGCCATTTATGAGTGATTTGGGTTTTCACCCTTTAAGGGCTTGTTTTTAAAGGATAATCGATATATTTTCAAATTATAGACCGAGAGGCCCGTGACTACACCGTCAATTCGAGGTGCTCGTGTTTCTTACGGGAATTTTTGGGGGCTGGTTTTGGTTTTCACCCTTTAAGGGCTTGGTTTTAAACTTAATCGATATATTTTCTAAGTATCATCATATTCTCAAACCGGGAGGCCCGTGACTACGCTGTATGTTCGTATAACTTACATTGGTCCCGTGCGAGGTTTTCGTGCCTCTTAGGGTGGCGTTGGGGGGGCTGGTGTGGGTTTTCACCCTCAAACGGCTTGTTTTTAAAGCCAATCAACGTATTTTGGAATTATCATCAAATTCTGAAACCGAGAGACCCGTGACTACGCGATCAGTTTTTACAAGTTACCTTGGTCCCGTGCGAGGTGTTCGAGCCTCTTACCGGGCCGTTTGGGGGATGGTTTGAGTTTTCACCCTTTAAGGGCTTGGTTTTAATCTTAATCGATATATTTTCTAATTATCATCATATTCTCAAACCGAAAGGCGACTACGCTGTATGTTCGTACAACTTACATTTGTCCCGTAAGAGATTTTAGTGCTTCTTAGGGGGCAGTTAGGGAGCTGGTGTGGGTTTTCACCCTCAAACGGCTTGTTTTTAAAGCCAATCAACGTATTTTGGAATTATCATCAAATTCTGAAATCGAGAGACCCGTGACTATGCGATCAGTTTGTACAAGTTAACTTGGTCCCGTGCGAGGTGTTCGAGCCTCTAACAGGGCCGTTTGGGGGATGGTTTGAGTTTTCACCCGTTAAGGGCTTGCTTTTAAGGTTAATTGATATATTTTTAAATTATCGTTATATTCTCAAACCGACAGGCCCAAGACTACACTGTTAGTTTGTACAACTTACATTGGTCCCGTGCGAGGTGTTTGTGCCTCTTACGGGGCCATTTGGGGAATGGTTTGGGTTTTCACCCCCAAACGACATGTTTTTTAGCCTAATCTATGTATTTTGAAACTATTACCATATTCTGAAACCGGGAGACCCTAGACCACGCGGTCAGTTTGTACAAGTTACATTGTTCCTGTGCGAGGTGTTCGTGCCTCTTACGGGGCCGTTTGGGTGTTGGTTTGGGTTTTCACCCTTTAAGGGCTTGTTTTTAAGCTTAATCGATATATTTTCAAATTATCATCATATTCTCAAGCCGAGAGGCACGTGACTGCGCTGTCTGTTTGTACAACTTACATTGGTCCCGTGCAAGGTGTTCGTGCCTCTTAGGGGGCTGGTTTGGGTTTTCACCCTCAAACGGCTTGTTTTTAAGCCTAATCTATGTATTTTGAAATTATCGTCATATTCCGAAATCGGGAGACCCATGACAATGCGGTCTGTGTGTACAAGTTACATTGGTCCCGTGTGAGGTGTTCGTGCCTCTTACTGGGTCGTTTGCGGACTGGTTTGGGTTTTCACCCATTAAGGGCTTGTTTTTAAGCTTAATCGATATATTTTCAAATTCTCATCATATTCTCATATCGAGAGTTCCGTGACTACGCTGTCAGTTCGTACAACTTACTTTGGTCCCGTACGATGTGTTTGTGCCTCTTAGGGGCCGTTAGGGGGCAGGTTTGGGTTTTCTCCCTCAAACGACTTATTTTTAAGCCTAATCTGTGTATTTTGAAATTATCTTCATATTCTCAAATCGGGAGACCCGTGACTACGCGGTCAGTTTGTTCAAGTTACACTGGTCCCGTGCGAGGTGTTCGTGCCACTTACGGTGCCGTTTGGGGGTGGTTTGAGTTTTCACCCTTTAAGGGCTTATTTTTAAGGTTAATCGATATATTTTCAAATTATCATCATACTCTCAAACCGAGAGGCCCGTGATTACACTGTCAGTTCGCACAACTTATATTGGTTCCGTGCTAGGTGTTCGTGCCTCTTACGGGGCCATTTGGCGGTTGGTTTGGGTTTTCACCCTCAAACGGCATGTTTTTAAAGCCTAATCTACGTATTTTGAAATTACCGTCATATTCTCAAACCGAAAGACCCGTGACTATGCGGTCAGCTTGTATAAGTTACATTGGTCCCGTGCGAGGTGTTCGTGCCTCTTACGGGGCCGTTTGGTTGTTGGTTTGGGTTTTCACCCTTTAAGGGCTTGTTTTTAAGGTTAATCGATATATTTTCAAATTATATTTCCCAAAAAAAAATCATCATATTCTCCAGCCGAGAGGCCCGTGACTACGCTGTATGTTCATACAACTTACATCGGTCCCATGCGAGGTTTTCGTGCCTCTTAGGGGATCGTTGGGGGGCTGGTGTGGGTTTTCACCCTCAAACGGCTTGTTTTTAAAGCCAATCAACGTATTTTGGAATTATCATCAAATTCTGAAACCGAGAGACCCGTGACTACGTGATCAGTTTGTACAAGTTACCTTGGTCCCGTGCGAGGTGTTCGAGCCTCTTACAGGGCCGTTTGGGGGATGGTTTGAGTTTTCACCCTTTAAGGGCTTGGTTTTAATCTTAATCGATATATTTTCTAATTATCATCATATTCTCAAACCGAGATGCCCGTGACTACGCGGTATGTTTGTACAACTTACATTGGTCCCGTGCGAGGTTTTCGTGCCTCTTAGGGGCCGTTGGGGGGCTGGTGTGGGTTTTCACCCTCAAACAGCTTGTTTTTAAAGCCAATCAACGTATTCTTGAATTATCATCAAATTCTGAAACCGAGACACCCATGACTACGCAATCAGTTTGTACAAGTTACCTTGGTCCCGTGCGAGGTGTTCGAGCCTCTTACAGGGGCGTTTGGGGGATGGTTTGAGTTTTCACCCGTTAAGGGCTTGCTTTTAAGGTTAATTGATATATTTTTAAATTATCGTTATATTCTCAAACCGACAGGCCCAAGACTACACTGTTAGTTTGTACAACTTACATTGGTCCCGTGCGAGGTGTTTGTGCCTCTTACGGGGCCATTTGGGGGATGGTTTGTGTTTTCACCCCCAAACGACATGTTTTTTAGCCTAATCTATGTATTTTGAAACTATTACCAT
This sequence comes from Sambucus nigra, assembly GCA_949130495.1. Classification (NCBI taxonomy): domain Eukaryota; kingdom Viridiplantae; phylum Streptophyta; class Magnoliopsida; order Dipsacales; family Adoxaceae; genus Sambucus; species Sambucus nigra. The sequence goes on along the minus strand of CASBWL010000580.1, from coordinate 136,398 downwards.
ATTCTGAAACCGGGAGACCCTAGACCACGTGGTCAGTTTGTACAAGTTACATTGTTCCTGTGCGAGGTGTTCGTGCCTCTTACGGGGCCGTTTGGGTGATGGTTTGGGTTTTCACCCTTTAAGGGCTTGTTTTTAAGCTTAATCGATATATTTTCAAATTATCATCATATTCTCAAGCCGAGAGGCACGTGACTGCGCTGTCTGTTCGTACAACTTACATTGGTCCCGTGCAAGGTGTTCGTGCCTCTTAGGGGGCCGTTAGGGGGCTGGTTTGGGTTTTCACCCTCAAACGGCTTGTTTTTAAGCCTAATCTATGTATTTTGAAATTATCGTCATATTCCGAAATCGGGAGACCCATGACAATGCGGTCTGTGTGTACAAGTTACATTGGTCCCGTGTGAGGTGTTCGTGCCTCTTACTGGGCCGTTTGCGGACTGGTTTGGGTTTTCACCCATTAAGGGCTTGTTTTTAAGCTTAATCGATAAATTTTCTAATTATCATCATATTCTCAAATCGAGAGGCCCGTGATTACACTGTCAGTTCGCCCAACTTACATTGGTCCCGTGCTAGGTGTTCGTGCCTCTTACGGGGCCATTTGGGGGTTGGTTTGGGTTTTCACCCTCAAACGGCATGTTTTTAAAGCCTAATGTACATATTTTGAAATTACTGTCATATTCTCAAACCGGAAGACCCGTGACTATGCGGTCAGTTTGTATAAGTTACATTGGTCCCGTGCGAGGTTTTCGTGCCTCTTACGGGGCCGTTTGGTTGCCGGTTTGGGTTTTCACCCTTTAAGGGCTTGTTTTTAAGCTAAATCGATATATTTTCAAATTATATTTCCCCAAAAAAAATCATCATATTCTCAAGCCGAGAGGCACGTGACTACGCTGTCTGTTCGCACAACTTACATTGATCCCGTGCGAGGTGTTCGTGCTTCTTAGAGGGGTGTTAGGTGGCTGGTTTGGGTATTCACCCTCAAACGACTTGTTTTTAAGCCTAATCTACGTATTTTGAAATTATCGTCATATTCTCTGATCGGGACATCCGTGACTACGCGATCAATTTGTAGGAGATACATTGGTCCCGTGCGAGGTGTTCGTGCCTCTTACGGGGCCGTTTGGGGGCTGCTTTGGGTTTTCAACCTTTAAGGGCTAGTTTTTAAGCTTAATTGATATATTTTCAAATTACGATCATATTCACAAACCGAGAGGCCCGTGACTACGCTGTCAGTTCGTACAATTTACATTGGTCTCGTGCGAGGTGTTCGTGCCTCTTAGGGTGCCGTTAGGGGGATGGTTTTGGTTTTCACCCTCAAACGGCATGTTTTTAAGCCTAATCTACATATTTTGAAATTATCATCAGATTCTCAAACCGGGAGACCCGTGACTATGCGGTCAGTTTTTACAAGTTACATTGGTCCCGTGCGAGCGGTTCGTGCCACTTACGGTGCCGTTTATGAGTGATTTGGGTTTTCACCCTTTAAGGGCTTGTTTTTAAAGGATAATCGATATATTTTCAAATTATAGTCATATTCTCAAATCGAGAGGCCCGTGACTACACCGTCAGTTCGTTGAACTTACATTGGTCCCGTGCGAGTTGTTCGTGCCTCTTACGGGTTCATTTGCGGGCTAGTTTGGGTTTTCACCCTCGAACGGAATGTTTTTAAGCCTAATCTACGTATTTTGAAATTACTGTCATATTCTCAAAACCGGGAGACCCGTGACTATGCAGTCAATTTGTACAAGTTACGTTGGTCCCGTGTGAGGTGTTCGTGCCACTTACGGGGCCATTTGGGGTCTGGTTTGGGTTTTCACCCTTTAAGGGCTTGTTTTTAATCTTAATCGATATATTTTCAAATTATCGTCATATTCTGAAATCGAGAGCCCCGTGACTACGCTGTCATTGGTACAACTTAAATTGGTGCCGTGCAAGGTGTTCGTGCCTCTTAGGGGACTGGTTTGAGTATTCGCCCACAAACGGCTTGTTTTTAAGCCTAATCTACGTTTTTTGAAATTATCGTCATATTCTCAAACCGCGAGACCCGTGACTACTTGGTCAGTTTGTAAAAGTTACATTGGTCCCGTATGAGGTATTCGTGCCTCTTACGGGGTCGTTATGGGGCTGGTTTGGGGTTTCACCCATTAAGGGGTTGTTTTTAAGCTTTATCGATATATTTTCAAATTATCATCATATTCTCAAGGCGAGAGGCACGTGACTACGCTGTCTGTTCGTACAACTTACATTGGTCCCGTGCGAGGTGATCGTGCCTCTTAGGGGGGCGTTAGGGGGATGATTTGGGCTTTCACCCTCAAACGGCATGTTATTTAGCCTAATCTATGTATTTTTAAATTATCGTCATATTCTCAAACCGGGAGATCCGTGACTACGCGGTCAGTTTGTACAAGTTACATTGGTCCCGTGCGAGGTGTTCGTGTTTCTTACGGGGATTTTTGGGGGCTGGTTTTGGTTTTCACCCTTTAAGGGCTTGGTTTTAAGCTTAATCGATATATTTTCTAAGTATCATCATATTCTCAAACCGGGAGGCCCGTGACTGCGCTGTATGTTCGTATAACTTACATTGGTCCCGTGAGAGGTTTTCGTGCCTCTTAGGGGGCCGTTGGGGGGCTGGTGTGGGTTTTCACCCTCAAACGGCTTGTTTTTAAAGCCAATCAACGTATTTTGGAATTATCATCAAATTCTGAATCAGAGAGACTCGTGACTACGCGATCAGTTTGTACAAGTTACCTTGGTCCCGTACGAGGTGTTCGAGCCTCTTATAGGGCCATTTGGGCGATGGTTTTAGTTTTCACCCTTTAAGGGCGTGTTTTTAAGCTTAATCGTTATATTTTCAAATTATCATCATATTCTCAAGCCGAGAGCACGTGACTACGTTGTTTGTTCATACAACTTACATTGGTCCCGTGCGAGGTGGTCGTGCCTCTTAGGGGGCCGTTAGGGGTTGGTTTGGGTTTTCACCCTCAAACGGCTTGTTTTTAAGCCTAAACCCATTTTGAAATTGTAATACCCCGTACTTTTGACTATATTTATTTTATTGGGATTAATTAATTAAATGCGTATTAATTGGAAATTAATCCGGGTTTTAAATACTAACGAGATGCGAGTTGGTATTTGATTATGTGCATACATGTTTTGATATATGTATTTGGTATTATGAAATTTGTCGTGAGATTTATATACGGCATTTTAGAAATTTTGTTGAGACGCGTGGGACCGCCGCGTCACGGTATGATATTTTGATAATAAAAGTGAATTTAAAATCTATAATCCGTATGGTCGTTTTGAGTACGCCAACGCGTCCGGAAGGGTCGAGATAGTCAGAAAACACTAGCCGGGGGTGTAGTTTGGGTCTCGGGGTATTTTTAGGCCATACCGGCATCATAAAGGGTATTTTGGTAATTTTACATTTTTAGGAATTAAAAGTGACGAAAATTAGAGATGTAAATCTGATGTGGATTAAACCCACTAAGCCCATTAACCAAACCATATTAACCTAGAAGGCTACGTAGGTTATCATTTAGGTTTTCTAAGTTCCCCAAATCAAACCCTAGCCACCTTAAGCCACCATTGGAGAAGGAGCTTGGAGAGAAGAAATTCTGCAGAAAAGTTCTACCAAACCTACACCAAACTCAGAGACAATCAAGGCAAGTGACTTTATTCCATTTAAATTCAGAGAATGTCTTTTCCATGTTAGAAATTGAAGAATTTTGATTGTTCTTGAAAGATTGAATGAAAACCCGTGTAGTTGGAGTTTAGAACTTGAAAATTTTGAAGAGAATTGCATGTAGAATGATAGGTAGATGATTTCTCTCATAATAACTGTGATTAGGAGAAATTAAAACGAATTTAATTCTGGGATTTGATGATGATATAAAGTTAGGGTTCATGTTCTTGAGATATTGGGAAAAAGGGTAGAAATTTGTAAATTTAATTGATGTTAGGATGGATTGATCCCTTAAAAACATGTTAGGATGTGACTATATATGTTTAGTATTGATTATAGACCTTTAAACGATTGTTGGGACTTAGTTTAGAAGATTTGAGGTGTTAAAATGGATGAAAAACGAATTGGGGGAAAATCTGGGCCGAATCTGGTAGCTCGTTAGAAGCCCCTACCCAGGTCGTTCGAACGAATTCGTTCGAACGAGCTTCTAACGAGTTGACCAGTCGCTGCTAACGAGAATGGATTTCGTTCGATATCTCGTTCGAACGAGATATCGTTAGAAGGTACAGTTCGTTCGAACGAATTGGGACCTCGTTCGAACAGCCTCGTTCGAACGAGACTTCTAACGAGTTGGCAGAGGAATCTCGTTCGAACAGTCTCATTCGAACGAGACTTCTAACGAGTTGACAGTTTGGTCCTTTTTGGACTGTTTTGATTTTTTGGAGTCTCGTAAGCTTGTTCGAGGACATAGATAACATTCCGATGATGATGAAAGGATAGAATTGGGACTTTTGGGTTATTACGAGGAATAAATTTATATACGAGAGATTTAATTCAATGGACGGTTTGGGTTGAGACGTGAGTGTCTACTATGAGAGTAAATTATGGCACGTAGGATTACAAACCGGAATAGTAAATTGTGATAAGTATAAGTTAGTACGAGAATGCGATATGTACTACGATTAAAATACGGTATTACTAAGACGTGTGTTTACTTAGTATTGGTATATGAATTGTGTTAATGACATACCTACCATACTTGCTATCACGGGAGGTTACGTTCGCTTAGGACCCTCTAATCCTTGTGTGCCTACGGGGGGGATATAGACTGGTACCTCGATGAACATAGGTCAGAGAAAGACTTATTGGGATGTTAATAAGTCCGCTGATCGTGGGAGCGTAGGTATGTACGTGACCCATGTGATGTGACTGTGTTCGCCTCCACTATTTGTGATTTGTGTTATCTGAACTATTCCTGAGAGATTCGGAATATGTGATCCTTATGTACGTGATGTACCGGGATGGATAGCAGAGTATGTGCGCACCACAGCTTAGTTCTCGAGGTGCTTGTATTGTATATTTATGATGTGAATAATATACACTTAATTAATAAGAACATTCATGTTAATGTTGTATAAATAATTACGGTATTGTTTCGAGAAATATAATGAGTTAGCTGATAGAGAAATATATTGCATATTGAGCATCTGAGTTTACATTAAATCCCTATCTAATTACGAGCGTTATATGTTAATAGAACCGGGTAATAAGGGTAGGAACTATTACAGTCTAGCTAGTTATGATGTCACTTAGCTAGTGGTTTATATCGTTGTAGATGGGTACTTACGTTAGGAGTGCACAGTTAGACGAGAGGTGAGAATATCATGTGAGTGTACGTCCTAACATGTACTTTGCATTTAATGTTTTAAATGTTTTTAAAGCACTTGCAGGTTTTTAAAATATAACTCCACATTCGGGCTCTGACCCGTTTGCTTTTCAAATCTTTTTCTTGTAAAACCATTTTAGGTGCCCAGCCACAGGGACACCAAGCATAGGATACTCATTCAGGTGACGAGCTGTAGCTGGTTGTGGAAGCTACAGGGATTTGCATGTAGACGCTTCTATCTTTTGGATTCCAGAGTCACTATCTATCAGTTGTAGGGCATGTTGCCCATTTCTATTTAGAGACATCTTTTACATTTTAGTTTTCAGACTTTAGCATGTATTATTTCAGGATTCGGTTATTTATTTCTGTTATGGGATTGTAGTGAGGAGTTTTCCTCCAGACTTTATTTACTCTATTGTGATGGTTATTCGTTTTACTTTAGTATGGTGATTGGTGTTACTTATTTCTTCATTACACTTGTTGCATGTTAATCAGACTTAAATTAAAATTTGGCAACTTACTTTTTAAATACTAGGTGGTTAGTAATAATAAAATGTTTTCGACAGTGATGCTATTAACTGAGCCAACTTGGCATTTTGAATTAATTTAATAAAGGAGTAGCTACCCGATATTTAATTAGTCGGGGTGTCACAGAAATTATCGTCATATTCTCAAATCGGGAGTCCCGTGACTATGCGGTCAGTTTCTACAAGTTACATTGGTCCCATGCGAGGTGTTCGTGCCACTTATGGGGCCATTAGGGGGTTTGTTTGGGTTTTCACCCTCAAACGGCATGTTTTTAAGCCTAATCTACGTATTTTTAAATTATTGTCATATTCCGAAATCGGGAGACCCATGACTATGCGGTCTGTTTGTACAAGTTACATTGGTCCCGTGCAAGGTGTTCGTGCCTCTTACAGTGCCGTTTGGGGGCTAGCTTGGGTTTTCAACCATTAAGGACTTGGTTTGAAGCTTAATCGATATATTTTCAAATTCTCATCAGATTCTCAAATCGAGAGTCCCGTCCGTGACTACGTTGTCAGTTCGTACAACTTACATTGGTCCCGTACGAGGTGTTTGTGCCTCTTAGGGGGGCGTTAGGTGGTTGGTTTGGGTTTATCAACCTCAAACAACTTATTTTTAAGCCTAATCTACGTATTTTGAAATTATCGTGATATTCTCAAACCGGGAGACCCGTGACAACGCGGTCAGTTTGTACAAGTTACATTAGTCCCGGGCGAGGTGTTCGTGCCTCTTACGGGGACGTTTGGAGGCTGGTTTGGGTTTTCACCCATCAAGGGCTTGTTTTTAAGCTTAATCGATATATTTTCAAATTTTGGTCGTATTCACAAACCGAGAGGCCCGTGACTACGCTGTCAGTTCGTACAACTTACATTGGTCCCGTGCGAGGTGTTCGTGCCTGTTAGGGTGCCGTTAGGGGGATGGTTTTGGTTTTCACCCTCAAACGGAATGTTTTTAAGCCTAATCTACGTATTTTGAAATTATCATCAGATTCTCAAACCGGGAGACCCGTGACTATGCGGTCAGTTTTTACAAGTTACATTAGTCTCGTGCGAGTGGTTCGTGCCACTTACGGTGCCGTTTATGAGTGATTTGGGTTTTCACCCTTTAAGGGCTTGTTTTTAAAGGATAATCGATATATTTTCAAATTATAGTCATATTTTCAAACCGAGAGGCCCGTGACTACACCGTCAGTTCGTTGAACTTACATTGGTCCCGTGCGAGTTGTTCGTGCATCTTACGGGTTCATTTGCGGGCTAGTTTGGGTTTTCACCCTCAAACGGCATGTTTTTAAGCCTAATTTACGTATTTTGAAATTACTGTCAGATTCTCAAAATCGGGAGACCCGTGACTATGCGGTCAGTTTGTACAAGTTATGTTGGTCCGGTTCGAGGTGTTCGTGCCTCTTACGGGGCCGTTTGGGGGCTGGTTTGGGTTTTCTCCCTTTAAGGGCTTGTTTTTAATCTTAATCGACATATTTTCAAATTATCGTCATATTCTGAAATCGAGAGCCCCGTGACTACGCTGTCATTCGTAAGACTTAAATTGGTGCCGTACAAGGTGTTCGTGCCTCTTAGGGGGCTGGTTTGGGTATTCGCCCAGAAACGGCTTGTTTTTAAGCCTAATCTACATTTTTTGAAATTATCGTCGTATTCTCAAACCGCGAGACCCGTGACTACGTGGTCAGTTTGTACAAGTTACATTAGTCCCGTATGAGGTGTTCGTGCCTCTTACAAGGCCGTTTGGGTGCTGGTTTGGGTTTTCACTCTTTAAGGGGTTGTTTTTAAGCTTAATCGATATATTTTCAAATTATCATCATATTCTCAAGCCGAGAGGCAGGTGACTACGCTGTCTGTTCGTACAACTTACATTGGTCCCGTGGGAGGTGTTTGTGCCTCTTAGGGGGGCGTTAGCGGGCTGGTTTGGGCTTTCACCGTCAAACGGCATGTTATTTAGCCTAATCTACGTATTTTTAAATTATCGTCATATTCTCAAACCGGGAGATCCGTGACTACGCGGTCAGTTTGTACAAGTTACATTGGTCCCGTGCGAGGTGTTCGTGTTTCTTACGGGGATTTTTTGGGGCTGGTTTTGGTTTTCACCCTTTAAGGGCTTGGTTTTAAGCTTAATCGATATATTTTCTAAGTATCATCATATTCTCAAACCGGGAGGCCCGTGACTACGCTGTATGTTCGTATAACTTACATTGGTCTCGTGCGAGGTTTTCGTGCCTCTTAGGGGGCCGTTGGGGGGCTGGTGTGGGTTTTCACCCTCAAACGGCTTGTTTTTAAAGCCAATCAACGAATTTTGGAATTATCATCAAATTCTGAAACCGAGAGACCCGTGACTACGCGATGGCCGTTGGGGGACTGGTGTGGGTTTTCACCCTCAAACGGCTTGTTTTTAAAGCCAATCAACGAATTTTGGAATTATCATCAAATTCTGAAACCGAGAGACCCGTGACTACGCGATCAGTTTGTACAAGTTACCTTGGTCCCTTGCGAGGTGTTCGAGCCTCTTACATGGACGTTTGGGGGATGGTTTGAGTTTTCACCCTTTAAGGGCTTGGTTTTAAGCTTAATCGATATATTTTCTAATTATCATCATATTCTCAAACCGAGAGGCCCGTGACTATGCTATATGTCCGTACAACTTACATTGGTCCCGTGCGAGGTTTTCATGCCTCTTAGGGGGCCGTTGGGGGGCTGGTGTGGGTTTTCACCCTCAAACGGCTTGTTTTTAAAACCAATCAACGTATTTTGGAATTATCATCAAATTTTGAAACCGAGTGACCCGTGACTACGCGATCAGTTTGTACAAGTTACCTTGGTCCCGTGCGAGGTGTTTGAGCCTCTTACAGGGCCGTTTGGGGGATGGCTTTAGTTTTCACCCGTTAAGGGCTTGCTTTTAAGGTTAATTGATATATTTTCAAATTATCGTTATATTCTCAAACCGACAGGCCCATGACTACGCTGTTAGTATGTACAACTTACATTGGTCCCGTGCGAGGTGTTTGTGCCTCTTACGGGGCCATTTGGGGGATGGTTTGAGTTTTCACCCCCAAACGACATGTTTTTTAGCCTAATTTACGTATTTTGAAACTATTGTCATATTCTCAAACCGGGAGACCCTAGACCACGCGGTCAGTTAGTACAAGTTACATTGTTCCTGTGCGAGGTGTTCGTGCCTCTTACGGGGCCGTTTGGGTGCTGGTTTGGGTTTTCACCCATTAAGGGCTGGTTTTTTAGCTTAATCGATATATTTTCAAATTATCATCATACTCTCAAGCCGAGAGGCACGTGACTACGCTGTCTGTCCGTACAACTTACATTGGTCCCGTGCGAGGTGCTCCTGCCTCTTAGGGGGCCGTTAGGGGGCTGGTTTGGGTTTCACCCTCAAACGGTTTGTTTTTAAGCCTAAACCCATTTTGAAATTATCGTCATATTCTCAAATCGGGAGACCCGTGACTACGCGGTCAGTTTCTACGGGTTACATTGGTCCCATGCGAGGTGTTCGTGCCTCTTACGGGGCCATTTGGGGGTTGGTTTGGGTTTTCACCCTCAAACGGCATGTTTTTAAACCTAATCTACGTATTTTGAAATTATCGTCATATTCTGAAACCGGGAGACCCATGACTATGCGGTCAGTTTGTACAAGTTACATTGGTCCCGTGCAAGGTGTTCGTGCCTCTTACAGGGCCGTTTGCGGGCTGGTTTGGGTTTTCACCCATTAAGGGCTTGTTTTTAAGCTTAATCGATATATTTTCAAATTCTCATCATATTCTCAAATCGAGAGTCCCGTGACTACGCTGTCAGTTCGTACAACTTACATTGGTCCCGTACGAGGTGTTTGTGCCTCTTAGGGGCCGTTAGGGGGCAGGTCTGGGTTTTATCCCTCAAACGACTTGTTTTTAAGCCTAATCTGTGTATTTTGAAATTATCTTCATATTCTCAAACCGGGAGACCCGTGACTACGCGGTCAGTTTGTACAAGTTACACTGGTCCCGTGCGAGGTGTTCGTGCCACTTACGGTGCCGTTTGGGGGTGGTTTGTGTTTTCACCCTTTAAGGGCTTGCTTTTAAGGTTAATCGATATATTTTCAAATTATCGCCATATTCTCAAATCGAGAGGCCCGTGATTACACTGTCAGTTCGCACAACTTACACTGGTCCCGTGCTAGGTGTTCGTGCCTCTTACGGGGTCATTGGGGGCTGGTTTGGGTTTTCACCCTCAAACGGCATGTTTTTAAAGCCTAATCTACGTATTTTGAAATTACCGTCATATTCTCAAACCGGGATATCCGTGACTATGCGGCCAGTTTGTACAAGTTACATTGGTCCCGTAAGAGGTGTTCGTGCCTCTTACGGGGCCGTTTGGTTGCTGGTTTGGGTTTCACCCTTTAAGGTCTTGTTTTAAGCTTAATCGATATATTTTCAAATTATATTTCCCAAAAAAAAAATCATCATATTCACAAGCCGAGAGGCACATGACTACGCTATCTGTTCGCACAACTTACATTGGTCCCGTGCGAGGTGTTCGTGCTTCTTAGGGGGGCGTTAGGTGGCTGGTTTGGGTATTCACCCTCAAACGACTAGTTTTTAAGCCTAATCTACGTATTTTGAAATTATCATCATATTCTCAGATCGGGACACCCGTGACTACGCGGTCAATTTGTACAAGATACATTGGTCCCGTGCGAGGTGTTCCTGCCTCTTACGGGCTCGTTTGGGTGCTGCTTTGGGTTTTCAACCTTTAAGTGCTAGTTTTTAAGCTTAATCGATATATTTTCAAATTACGGTCACATTCACAAACCGAGAGGCCCGTTACGACGCTGTCAGTTCGTACAACTTACATTGGTCCCGTGCGAGGTGTTCGTGCCTCTTAGGGTGCCGTTAAGATGATGGTTTTGGTTTTCACCCTCAAACGACATGTTTTTAAGCCTAATCTACGTATTTTGAAATTATCATCAGATTCTCAAACCGGGTGACCCGTGACTATGCGGTCAATTTTTACAAGTTACATTGGTCCCGGGCGAGCAGTTCGTGCCACTTACGGTGCCGTTTATGAGTTATTTTGGTTTTCACCCTTTAAGGGATTGTTTTTTAAGGATAATCGATATATTTTCAAATTATAGTCATATTCTCAAATCGAGAGGCCCGTGACTACACCGTCAGTTATTTGAACTTACATTGGTCCCGTGCGAGTTGTTCGTGCCTCTTACGGGCTCATTTGCTGGCTAGTTTGGGTTTTCACCCTCAAACGGCATGTTTTTAAGCCTAATCTACGTATTTTGAAATTACTTTCATATTCTCAAAATCGGGAGACCCGTGACTATGCGGTCATTTTGTAAAATTTACGTTGGTCCCGTGCGAGGTGCTCGTGCCTCTTACGGGGCCGTTTGGGGGCTGGTTTGGGTTTTCACCCTTTAAGGGCTTGTTTTTAATCTTAATTGATATATTTTCAAATTATCGTCGTATTCTGAAATCGAGAGCCCCGTGACTATGCTGTCATTCCTACAACTTAAATTGGTGCCGTACAAGGTGTCCGTGCCTCTTAGGGGGCTGGTTTGGGTATTCACCCACAAACGGCTTGTTTTTAAGCCTAATCTACGTTTTTTGAAATTATCGTTATATTCTCAAACCGCGAGACCTGTGACTACGTGGTCAGTTTGTAAAAGTTACATTGGTCCCGTATGAGGTGTTCGTGCCTCTTACGGGGCCGTTTGGTGTCTGGTTTGGGTTTTCACCCTTTAAGGGGTTGTTTTTAAGCTTAATCGATATATTTTCAAATTATCATCATATTCTCAAGCCGAGTGGCACGTGACTACGTTGTCTATTCGTACAACTTACATTGGTCCCATGCGAGGTGTTCGTGCCTCTTAGGGGGCCGTTAGGGGGATGGTTTGGGCTTTTACCCTCAAACGGCATGTTTTTAAGCCTAATCTACGTATTTTGAAATTATCGTCATATTCTCAAACCGGGAGATCCGTGACTACACGGTCAGTATGTACAAGTTACATTGGTCCCGTACGAAGTGTTCGTGTTTCTCACGGGGATTTTTGGGGGCTGGTTTTGGTTTTCACCCTTTAAGGGCTTGGTTTTAAGCTTAATCGATATATTTTCTAAGTATCATCATATTCTCAAATCGGGAGCCCCGTGACTACGCTGTATGTTCGTATAACTTACATTGGTCCCGTGCGAGGTTTTCGTGCCTTTTAGGGGGCCGTTGGGGGGCTGGTGTGGGTTTTCACCCTCAAACGGCATGTTTTTAAAGCCAATCAACGTATTTTGGAATTATCATCAAATTCTGAATCAGAGACACCCGTGACTACGCGATCAGTTTGTACAAGTTACCTTGGTCCCGTACGAGGTGTTCGAGCCTCTTACAGGGCCGTTTGGGCGATGGTTTGAGTTTTCACCCTTTAAGGGCTTGTTTTTATGCTTAATCGATATATATTCAAATTATCATCATATTCTCAATCCGAGAGGCACGTGACTACGCTGTTTGTTCGTACAACTTACATTGGTCCCGTGCGAGGTGGTCGTGGCTCTTAGGGGGCCGTTAGGGGGCTGGTTTGGGTTTTCACCCTCTAACGGCTTGTTTTTAAGCCTAAACCCATTTTGAAATTATCGTCATATTCTCAAATCGGGAGACCCGTGACTACACGGTCAGTTTCTACAAGTTACATTGGTCCCGTGTGAGGTGTTCGTGCCACTTATGGGGCCATTTGGGGGTTGGTATGGGTTTTCACCCTCAAACGACATGTTTTTAATCCTAATCTACGTATTTTGAAATTATCGTCATATTTCGAAATCGTGAGACCCATGACTATGCGGTCAGTTTGTACAAGTTACATTGGTCCCGTGCAAGGTGTTCGTGCCTCTTACAGGGCCGTTTGGGGGTTGGCTTGGGTTTTCAACCATTAAGGGATTGTTTTTAAGCTTAATCGATATATTTTCAAATTATCGTCATATTCTCAAATCGAGAGTCCCATCCGTAACTACGCTGTCAGTTCGTACAACTTACATTGGTCCCGTACGAGGTGTTTGTGCCTCTTAGGGGGGGCGTTAGGTGGCTGGTTTGGGTATTCAACCTCAAACAACTTGTTTTTAAGCCTAATCTACGTATTTTGAAATTATCGTCATATTCTCAAACCGTGAGACCCGTGACAACGCGGTCAGTTTGTACAAGTTACATTGGTCCCCGGCGAGGTGTTTGTGCCTCTTACGGGGCCGTTTGGGGGCTGGTTTGGGTTTTCACTCTTCAAGGGCTAGTTTTTAAGCTTAATCAATATATTTTCAAATTATGGTCATATTCACAAACCGAGAGGCCTGTGACTACGCTGTCAGTTCGTACAACTTACATTGGTCCCGTGCGAGGTGTTCGTTCCTGTTAGGGTGCCGTTAGGGGGATGGTTTTTGTTTTCACCCTCAAACGGCATGTTTTTAAGCCTAATCTACGTATTTTGAAATTATCATCAGATTCTCAAATCCGGAGACCCGTGACTATGCGGTCAGTTTTTACAAGTTACATTAGTCCCGTGTGAGCGGTTCGTGCCACTTACGGTGCCGTTTATGAGTGATTTGGGTTTTCACCCTTTAAGGGCTTGTTTTTAAAGGATAATCGATATATTTTCAAATTATTGTCATATTCTCAAACCGAGAGGCCCGTGACTACACCGTCAGTTCGTTGAACTTACATTGGTCCCGTGCGAGTTGTTCGTGCATCTTACGGGTTCCCAGTTTGCGTTTTCACCCTCAAACGGCATGTTTTTAAGCCTAATCTACGTATTTTGAAATTACTGTCATATTCTCAAAACCGGGAGACCCGTGACTATGCGGTCAGTTTGTACAAGTTACGTTGGTCCTGTTTGAGGTGTTCGTGCCTCTTACGGGGCCGTTTGGGGGCTGATTTGGGTTTTCACCCTTTAAGGGCTTGTTTTTAATCTTAATCGACATATTTTCAAATTATCGTCATATTCTGAAATCGAGAGCCCCGTGACTACACTGTCATTCGTACAACGTAAATTGGTGCCGTGCAAGGTGTTCGTACCTCTTAGGGGGCTGGTTTGGGTATTCGCCCACAAACGGCTTGTTTTTAAGCCTAATCTACGTTTTTTGAAATTATCGTCATATTCTCAAACCGCGAGACCCGTGACTACGTGGTCAGTTTGTACAAGTTACATTGGTCCCGTATGAGGTGCTCGTGCCTCTTACGGGGCCGTTTGGGGGCTGGTTTGGGTTTTCACCCTTTAAGGGGTTGTTTTTAAGCTTAATCGATATATTTTCAAATTATCATCATATTCTCAAGCCGAGAGGCATGTGACTACGTTGTCTGTTCGTACAACTTACATTGGTCCCGTGCGAGTTGTTCGTGCCTCTTAGGGGGCGTTAGGGGGATGGTTTGGGCTTTCACCCTCAAACGACATGTTTTTTAGCCTAATCTACGTATTTTGAAATTATCATCATATTCTCAATCCGGGAGACCCGTGACTACGCGGTCAGTTTGTACAAGTTACATTGGTCCCATGCGAGGTGTTCGTGTTTCTTACGAGGATTTTTGGTTGCTGGTTTTGGTTTTCACCCTTTAAGGGCTTGGTTTTAAGCTTAATCGATATATTTTCTAAGTATCATCATATTCTCAAACCGGGTGGCCCGTGACTACGCTGTATGTTCGTATAACTTACATTGGTCCCGTGCGAGGTTTTCGTGCCTCTTAGGGGGCCGTTGGGGGGCTGGTGTGGGTTTTCACCCTCAAACGGCATGTTTTTAAAGCAAATCAACGTATTTTGGAATTATCATCAAATTCTGAATCAGAGAGACCCGTGACTACGCGATCAGTTTGTACAAGTTACCTTGGTCCCGTGGGAGGTGTTCGAGCCTCTTACAGGGCCGTTTGGGTGATAGTTTGAGTTTTCACGCTTTAAGGGCTTGGTTTTAAGCTTAATCGATATATTTTCTAATTATCATCATATTCTCAAACCGAGAGGCCCGTGACTATGCTGTATGTTCGTAACTTGTGTTGTACTTGTGGCGAGGAGGTGGAGAACCGGGAACACTTGTTTTTAGAGTGTAAAATTGCCAAAGAGGTTTGGCGCGAGGTCAGATTTAAGAACCAGGAGGACAGAGAGGCACTTAACTGGGAGGGCGAGCTGGGGTTTGCTAGTTCCGAATATGTGGGCAAGAGCTTCTATAATAGACTTAGGTGTATTTCCTTTTCCACCACTATCTATTGTCTTTGGTTGGAAAGGAATGCGAGATTTTTCCAAGGAAGGGCCAAGGATTGTGAGACGATTGTCAGAGATATTGTTGCTATGGTTTGTGCGAGGGCCTCTAAGTGGAAGAACAATAGGAGAAGCTTCACCAACTGGATGGCATGTATGAACTGGGACATCCCCGAATCGGTGTTATCTTAGTTGATTTGTTTTGTGTTTGGTAGTTTGTGTCCTTTGGGGTTTGCCCCTAGGACTGTGGTTCCCCCTTGTTTATTGTTTGTAAATTGCTTTCCTGTGTTCTAATATACATAATTTTCCCAAAAAAAAACTTATATTGGTCCCGTGCGACGTTTTCGTGCCTCTTAGGGGGGCGTTGGGGGGTTGGTGTGGGTTTTCACCCTCAAACGGCTTGTTTTAAAAGCCAATCAACGTATTTTGGAATTATCATAAAATTCTAAAATCGAGAGACACGTGACTACGCGATTAGTTTTTACAAGTTACCTTAGTCCGGTGCGAGGTGTTCGAGCCTCTTACAGGGCCGTTTGGGGGATGGTTTGAGTTTTCACCCGTTAAGGGCTTGCTTTTAAGGTTAATTGATATATTTTTAAATTATCGTTATATTCTCAAACCGACAGGCCGTGACTACACTGTTAGTTTGTACAACTTACATTGGTCCCGTGCGAGGTGTTTGTGCCTCTTACGGGGCAATTTGGGGGATGGTTTGGGTTTTCACCCCCAAACGACATGTTTTTTAGCCTAATCTACGTATTTCGAAACTATTGTCATATTCTCAAACCGGGAGACCCTAGACCACGCGGTCAGTTTGTACAAGTTACATTATTCCTGTGCGAGGTGTTCGTGCCTCTTACGGGGCCGTTTGGGTGCTGGTTTGGGTTTTCACCCTTTAAGGGCTTGTTTTTAAGCTTAATCGATATATTTTCAAATTATCATCATATTCTCAAGCCGAGAGGCACGTGACTACGTTGTCTGTTCGTACAACTTACATTGGTCCCGTGCGAGGTGTTCGTGCCTCTTAGGGGGCCATTAGGGGGATGGTTTGGGGTTTCACCCTCAAACGGCTTGTTTTTAAGCCTAAACCCATTTTGAAGTTATCGTCATATTCTCACATCGGGAGACCCGTGACTACGCGGTCAGTTTCTACAAGTTACATTGGTCCCACGCGAGGTGTTCGTGCCACTTACGGGTCCATTTGGGGGTTGGTTTGGGTTTTCACCCTCAAACGACATGTTTTTAAGCCTAATCTACGTATTTTGAAATTATCGTCATAATCCGAAACCGGGAGACCCATGACTAGTCGGTCAGTTTGTACAAGTTACATTGGTCCCGTGCAAGGTGTTCGTGCCTCTTACAGGGTAGTTTGGGGGCTGGTTTGGGTTTTCACCCATTATAAAGAGAGTTGTCAGTGGGAATTTTAGAAATGCAAAATTCGCGTGTATTTGCCAGAGGAGGTAAAGTATCCGAAGGTTTGGACATAGGACGGAGTGTGGCTAACTGAAAGTGGAAATTTGGAAAAAAAAAATCTTGACTTGTAAGAACAAAGTTATCATGGTGGGAGTCAGCCACTACATTTAGAAGTGGAATGCTATGCCTATAGGAGAATCTTAGTTACAGTTTGACTGCATGTTCCTTTATCAGATGCTCAGAATAAGATGTGAACATTGTCCTGAACTCATCACAGGTGGAGAAGAGAACTCTAAGTGGGAGATCGACTCGTAATTATAATTACTAACACTTGAAAAGGGATTTCTGCTGGATGGTCGATTAAGAGGTTGATAATGTCGTACTTTGTCAATGGAGATGATAATGCTTCTTTGTGTGGGAAGCTAAAAGAATCAAAGAATTTAGTCAAGAATGAGACTGGATACAACAGTGGTAGTGTAGCACCACAAGGGGGTGTGTATTCACATCAGGGAACCCATTTGAATGATTCAGATAGCTGAATTCTTACCAAGTGAGGGTAGATTCAGTAAGGACTATTGTAGTCAGTAACATGTTCTTTAGGGCCAACAAGGCTAAGAGAACGAAGGGGGTAGCCATCAGAAATCGAGTCTACCAAAGTCCGACATAAGGAAAATCCGAATATGGTTAGTATGACAGGTGATAAGTGGATTAAGTATCGAGGTATTTTGTGGAGAGTGAAATCACACGTGCTAAAATATTTTTCCCGAAGCGAGTATAGGGGACAAGAGTATGGTGTCTAGTAAGGGACAACGATTAAAGTAGTTTTGTTTTGGTTTAGACAGGTGTGTCACGTCCGGAGACCATCTGTGCAGTCAGCACGATTGGCGAGGTAGAAGTATGAGTTTTATCCTCGACGGATGACGCGTGTTTTATGTGACCCGAGTGAGTCACTACTTCTTTGTTCATTGCTAGATTAGCATGTGATACGAGTTAATGTGTATAACTATAAACATTATTATTATGTGAATATTTTTCCTAGTGTAGCGGGATTATCCTTAGTGCTATCCGCGGAGGATGAATGGGTATATTAATAGTGTTATATACTTTATTGAGATTACTCGTTTTAGTGATGTGATATACGAGTATGATATTGTCTTGGTTACAACTTTATAGCAATGGTTAGTACGATAGTAGGCAGTTATTGCAAGGCTATCGAAATGGTTGCATTAGTGCAACATGTTTTGTTCTGGCGAGGCCTCACCTGCGAGAGGGTCGGACTCACACTTATATTATCTATTTTTAGAGACTTCAGAGGGAATAGTGGGCTCGAGATATTCGATCCCGATGCATGTAAGGACTTTGTTGTTATGATTCAGTATGTATTAGGTTTATTGTTGCGCGAAAAAATTTAACTCATTATGATGTTTTGTGATCAAGACTTGGTGATAGGAAGAGCGCATTGATATATCTATCCTTTAGAGATGTGAGAGTTAAGAGTTGGACCCATATGTTTGGGGACAGAATTTAGAGAACCCTGAGTGTATGTATTCGAGGTTTATGGAGTGAGATTACCACCAATTTTTGAATGATTGTACAATTGGTAAAATGTTCATTGTTAAGTATAATTACGGGAAGAGATGTAACTTTTCTGTCAAGAGAAGGAATAAAGGGGTACATGCTACGGACGAAGGGCCTAATAGATTTTGATAACCGACAATGCTACGTAGTAATGTATCAGGGGGTTCCTTGTTTAGATTTCGCTTTGTGAGACGTCCCACGCATGAAATTTAGCGTAAGGTTGGAAATAGGGAGATGTTCGATCATTAGTCCATGAGTTTGGTACCTCGGTCGTAATAGGAGCAGGTAATTATATCTGTAAGTTGGAAGTTGAGTTATGATTTAAGGCCAGTGGAGCCGATTGTGTGGTAAGAAAGCATTAAAAGTTTTATCACCCCGAGTTGAGGGGTGGAACGATGATAAGAAGGATTTAAAATTTCAATTTCTAGGGTGATTGAGAGTACCCAAGTGTTGTAATCACGTTGTGAGCACGAAAAGAAAGAATTAGGTGTTATGTGTGAAGCGTATGTGATGCCTACGCTAGTATGCATGGCTTATAAGGTGTGTAGGTATCCTGGAAGCTGATGCTAGAATCGCCCGAGTTGTAGGGATGTGGGAATAGACGTGTGGAATATATGTTTGTGGGACTAGCATAACGAGGTGGAAGTGGTAGAGTGGATTAAGCGTCGCATGAGGGACGATAATCCATATATACGTGTGCGATTAGAGTAGCACACCCGAATGTGGTTGGAAGACTGTGGGAAGCCATTTGAAAGGAGTATTCCTTGAGAAGGGTAGAATTTAATTATTATGGAGGACGCTCGGAGTGGAGTTATAATTACTCGGAGTGATGATGTTAGTATGGTATAAAAAGTCCAGAAGTGCACATTGTGGAGAAAAGTACACGGGTCGGAACTTTTAATAATATGCCAAGGAAAGAAGGGGAGTATTAAGTGTCACTTAATGTGAGACATTTCAAGTAAAATTCGATGTTTAGCGGGACATAGTGAGGAGTCTCTGCATGCACCACTCATAGATAGAGATCAGTTGGAATAAGAGGATCAACCAGAGAAATTGTGGGGCTATCAACAATTCCTGTAATGGAAGGGGCCGGTAAAGTCGGTAAAGTTTCCTGGATGGGTTTCCATCCTCAAGGAAATATTAAGGGTTCATCCGAACATGTGGAACAAGTCGCCCAAGAAGGAAGTGATTGATATTCCTTTGGGGTGATTTACAATATTAACTAGTGTTCCTCAGTCTTCCTTTGCAAGGAAGGATCGCGCTGGTACGTGGTCCTACACGGTATTATTTTGAATCGGGATGAGATTTTTAAATCCCACCTTCAATATGGGATTTCAGGAAGCAACGGGGGCAAAGTTTCGATTTGAGTAGGATGTATCACCCATAGCCAGGGAATAGGCGCACGGTGATTAACGATTAGTGGAGCCGCGTGAATGTAATTTTGGATTCATTGTGATCGTTTCACTTCCACAACGGTTATAACTAGCAAGTGGAGTATAGTACAATAATTGGGGGATGATATTACCTAATGGAAGGGTTCCGTGGTAGCACGTGTATCTGTTTATTGTGAACATGATGCTTATTGAGGTTTTGATGTGGGAAAAAAAAACCTTAACTTTCTCACTCTGAATGCTAAGAGAGGGCGAATAATCAAAATTTTGGATTGGTTGAGTTGGAGTCGGATGACTATGGTAGGATTCCACCACTATTTTAGGCGAATAAGAGTGGTCAGATGTTCGTAGGGTTTCTCTCAGAATGGGAGTTTTGTGTTTAGAAATCCGAGTAGTTGTCATGTAGTGAGGTGCGGCCTCCTAATGATATTTAAATGATGGGAATTAATAATATATAGGCATGTCTTATGCGAATGATGTCGGATAGGAGCACAATGTGAAGTGTCTTTAATGAGAGTGTTAAACAAGCTTGCTGCGAGGCCCGGGCTATAGTAATTAAACGCCTTACTATGTAGATAGTTTGCGTACTGATAAGGTATCCATATTTGTTTTACCAGGGAGGCCTTATTTTCTGAATTTCGGGATGAAATTCCGTTATTAGGGGGAAAGTATGTAACACCCGTATTTTTGTGGCTTTTAAATTTAGGGATGTACTAAATTTAATTGAGATAAATTAATTTAATATTAATTTGGAAATTGTTTATTATTTGCTAGCGTGACGAGAGTTAGTAATTATTGGAAATTTGTCGAATATTACTAAATGAGTAAAGTAATATGTAAGATTGATTTTATAAAAATTATCACAAGTGAATAAAATGAAAATTATGGAAATTTAAGTCGGGACGTGCATGTGTCGTGTCAAGACTAAATTGTGATTATTAAAAGTGAATAAATTATAAGTCACTCGTATGGTCGTTCTGAGTGCGTCAATGTGTCCGGAAGGGTCGAGATAGTCAAAATAATGTACCCATGGGTTCAGTTTTGGTCTCGGGGCAATTTTAGGCCTAATTAGCATCCCGAGAGGGTGTTTTGGACATTTCATATTTTTGGGTAATGAAACCCACGAATTTACCAAGGTTATATCAGATGTTAGGGGTTGTTATCTAGGGTTAACATAAGCAAAACTAAAGAACGGCCATTGGAGAAGAAGTGGAGAAGCTTTCCAAGGAATTCTAGGCCAAAAACTCCGTCGTTTGCACCGCCGTCACCGCCAAATTGTAGATCGCGCGACGAGGAATACAACCACACCACTTTCTTCCACAAATCAGAAACAAAATTTCCAAGCAAGTATCTATCTTGCTGATTTCTAGTTAATGTTCCTTCCATGTTAGTCTACGAATGAGGATCATATATTTTATTTGAAGAATTATATGTTTTACAAGAAAAATCGCATGTGTTGTAGAGAGAATCTATGTAGCCTGAATTTTGATCATATGTAGAGGTTTTATCATGAAATTGGAAATAATATTGATGAATGAATTGAGGTTGGTTGAGTTCTTTAATTGAAAATTTGGAAACTAGGGTTATTATGAATTAATTTGGGGATTTCATGTAATCTTAATGATTTTTGAAGAATTAATGATTCTAGGAGGTTATGAATGATATATAACCATGTTATTATTGATTGGGATTGAAGATGAGACGTTGGGGATTAAACTGTAGAGGTTTTTAAGCTTAAAAATGGTGAATAACGAGACTACCAAAGGTAGAAGACGAAACAGTCCAGCTCGCGCGTAGTCGCGCAAAGTCATTCGAGTGAGATGCAATGTCGAGTGAAGTCGTTCGAGCGACACATCGAAGTCGTTCGAGCGAGATCCATTTTGGTTCGAGCGAGATTTCTAATTTTTAGGGAATTTCCTATTTTACCCCTATTTTAGTGAACGGTTAATTTGAGTGAGGAAAACCAGTATCCGAGGAACCCAAAATTGTACAAAATTATTGGGAGTTGTTTAGGTGTAATGATTTAAATATTTGGGATGATGAGTTTACCCTGAAGATCACGAGAGTGAGATAATCGTAATTAGGACTTATAATAGTAAGTGAGAGTATACCTACTAAAATTATACTTAGTGAGATAGAATACTTCGAGAGATGAGAACTAAGTATGAAATAAATTATAAATGAGAATAAAATAGACGAATCCGTTATGCGAGATAATTGAGTAATATGTGCTAAGAACGGATAATTATAATTATGGGTCGTGGGTGAACCTAATTTGGAAAATGTGAATAATTACATATATGACTGCGTGACTGTGCATATATTATGTATTTGTGTAAAAATCATGCCCGCGCTACTTGCTATCACGGAGGTTACCGCACCGGGACAGTCTTATCTCGATGGGACCTTTATGGGGGATATTGACTTGTACCCTAGAACATAGGACTCCTTGGTACATGTTATCTGATTGATAGCCAGACGGTCCTAAGAGACGTGAGGGTATGTGATGAACTCTTAGTGACTTGGAACTATGCTTCGCCTCCATTTTTTTTTTGGGAAAAATTATGTATATATATCAACAACGGAAACTACAACAAGTACACATAGAGATGAAACTCATCACCTCCCCTAGGGGTATGCCCCACAGGGGAGAAAACCAAAAACAAATGAAACAAGTGTAAGAAGCCACACACCCCGCGATCCCCTACTCAAGAACACTCTCCGGGATACCCCAATTCATGCAAGCCATCCAATTCTCAAATCTCCTCGTCCCCTTGCTCCAGATTGCGACTCTCGCTCTGATCATAACTTCGATATCTCTGACAATGACATCCTTGCTCTTGGCCACCCGCTTAAAATGTCTGGCGTTACGCTCCATCCAAAGGCAGTACACAGTAGAGGAGAAAGAAATATTCCTAATACGATTATAAAAACTCGTCCCGCTGTAACATGAAATAGCATGAGCCAACTCACCGTCCCAATCCAAAGCCTCTCTGTACTCCTGATTCCTGGTTCTAACCTCTTCCCAAACCTCCTTCGCAACTGAACACTCATTGAAGACGTGCGGTATGGACTCTACCCCATTAGAGCAGCTACAACACACGTTATCCTCCGAGATGCCCCAGTTATAGAGCTTGTCCTTAGTGTGAATCGCATCCTTACAAATCATCCAAAGAACAAAAGCACATTTGGGGATATTACCCTTATTCCACACAATTTTGTGCCAAGGAGCAGGAGGGAGGGTGGGGGTTATCTCCTCGTAGGCTGATCTGATCGAAAACTCCTTCTGGTTGGGAATCCAGACCACCTCATCTGCAGAATCATGCCTAATGCCGGGCAAAACCGCATTCCTAATATCCAACAGCTCCCAAGTAACCACCGTTGGCCATCTCCACCTCCCCTCGACAATGTAATCAGCAACCAAAGCCTTATGGTTACTAGCAGCGTCATAGATAACACGGTCCCCAAACAAAGGATGAAGTGGCCCCAGAGGGTGCCAGTTATCGTGCCAGAAAAAGGTATCCCTACCGTTACCAATACTCCATATGATGAGAGGTCTGACCCGATGTCTCAACTGCATCATCTTCCTCCAGCTCCAAGACGAGTCGCTGGCTATATTAATAACCCACAAACTTCTTCTCTTCAACTTATACACATTGCACCACTTAACCCAAAGGCAGTCCTTCTTGCTACAGAGGTTCCAAAGCATCTTCATGATGGCCACCACATTCCACCTCTCAATGCTTTTGATACCCAGTCCGCCGCTCTCATAGTTATTACAAAGATCATTCCAAGCCACCTTGGCCCCCGTATGTTTAAGATCGGAACCAGTCCACAGGAAATCCCTCATCAACTGCTCAATCTTGAGAATAACCCCCTTAGGCAAGATGAACAGACTAGACCAATAGACCTGGATCCCGAACAAGACAGTCTTAATGAGCTGTAATCTACCGGCGTAGCTGAGAAGCTTGTTGGTCCAACACTTGATCCTCCCAGTTAACCTGTCAATTAGCCTACTGCAATCCTCCTTCTTGAGTCTGGTGGTGATGAGAGGGACCCCGAGGTAGAGGAACGGGGGGTTGCTATGACCAAAACCAAGAATATCCCCGATCTGATCGATCCGATCCTCCTCCAATCCCGAGCAATAGAAGCTACTCTTACACAAATTGGGAGTGAGGCCCGCAATGCTACAGAACTCATTAACCGCCTTCTTCACAATGGTACAGGAGGGAATGTCCCCCCCACATAGAATTATCACATCATCGGCGAAACATAAGTGGTTAAGCCCCACTTCCTTACACTTGGGGTGAAAGGTAAACAATGGGTTGGTGCAAGCTTTGTCCAAGATACATGAGAGAGAATCCATCACCAGAAGGAAAAGATAGGGAGATAGGGGGTCTCCTTGCCTCAACCCCCTCCTTCCCTCAAAGAAGCCATGTAGGTGCCCATTCAGACTGATAGAGAACCTGGTGTTAGTCATACATTCTCTAATCCACCCAACGAAAATGGCAGGGAACCCCAGATGAGTCAGCAAGGTGAAAAGAAATCCCCAATCCACCGTGTCATACGCTTTCAGCAAATCAATCTTCAAGGTACATCTCGGCGGGCTAAGCTCACTATGGTAATTCCTCATGACCTCCTGGAGAAGAAGGATGTTATCAAAAATAGACCTCCATTTAACAAAAGCGGCCTGACTCGGATTGATCACATGGGGGAGGATAGGCTTAATCCTGTTGGCAAGAATCTTCGATATGCACTTATAAATAGTATTGCAACAAGATATGGGTCTGAAATCATGCTTACCGTTCGGAGTGGTAACCTTTGGGATAAGGGCGAGGGCAGTACGATTCCATTGCCTAGGTAGGTAGCTACACCTGAAGAAGAACTTAACAGCCTCATTGACGTCATTCCCCACAAACTCCCAATTCTGCTTGAAAAAGAAGGCATTGAATCCGTCGGGACCCGGGGCTTTATCCGACCCAATGGCGAACATAGCCCCCTTTATTTCGTCATCATCAATGGGCGCAGTCATAGTCGCGGCGGCCACCTCACTGACTCTTTTCACTACATTCGCATCCAGAATGGGAGCAGGGTCCGCACAAGTGCTGCTATTGCCCAGAAGGTTGCGAAAGAACCCCACTGCCGTATTAGCCACCCCCTGAGAGCCTTCCACCCGCACCCCATTCTCATCCTCAATGCTGATAATCTTCCTCCTGGCGGTATCTTGATTAGCCCTCTTATGGAAAAAGGAGTTATTCCCATCCCCCAACTGTAGCCACTTGACTCTGGACCGCTGCTTATAATAAGACTCTTCGGCGCTTCTGAGCTCCAGGTAAGCCGTTAACTTCTCTCTCTCTTCCAGTTGTAAGCTAAGGTTGCTCCCGTCACTGTCAAGTCTAGTCTGCACATCATCAAGCAACCTCTTAGCCTCCTCCACCCTCCTAGAAAGCTGGCTATAGAACTTCTTATTAAAGTTTTTGAGGTTAAACTTCAATCTACGCATCTTCTTACTCAATCTCACCATGGGATTACCCACATCGTCCCCGTACCAAGACTCAGTCAGAACATCCTAGAAATCAGCATGGCCCATCCAAAGTTATAGAATTTAAACGGTTTGGGCCTATTCGGTTCCCCGGGAGCAAGCAAGATAATGATCGGGAAGTGATCCGAAACACCCTGAGGAAGAACAGTCGCCTGAGACTCGGGAAAGTAGGTACTCCACGTGTCGTTATGAAGAACCCTATCTAATCTCGATTGGACATTGTCCCTACCCCCTGGCGATTATTCCACGTGAACCAAAGCCCATTCGTCGTCATATCATCAGCCTGGATATCACTAATACACTGGTTGAACGCCTCCGTTGCACCCATGTCAATGCCATGCATCCCGCTTTTCTCTTCATTGGTTCTCACAACGTTGAAGTCCCCCATAAGTATCCAAGGCTGCCCATCAGTGCAATCCCTATTGAGCTTGAGAAACTCCCAAAGAGGCTCTCTTCCGTGAGGTAAGTTCTCCCCGTAAATGAAGGTCGCAAAAAACTCGCAATTACTACCACAGGCCTTCACCCTACACAACATGGCTTGAGGGTGAGACTGGACCATTGTTACCGCCAAACAACTAGGATTCCATCCTACAATCACCCTGGCAACACCCCCCCTAAAGGGCAGTTATCAATGAGATCCCAATGTAAAAAACAATTATTTTTAACATAACATAAATTTTCCTTCCTTACTTTTGTTTCCACCAAGCAAACAACGTCAAGCTGCTGGTCAATCATTAACTTACTAACTTCCTTCTGTTTATGCGGGGAATTAAGACCCCTAATATTCCAAGACCCTATCTTTATCATCAAGTTTTGCTCCCCTTCCCCTTTCTCCTGTTCTTGCCACCGGAGTGGTTCGCCTTAGTCATCTCTCCCTTATGCTTGTTGGCAAGCTCATCCACGACCGTTACTCTCCTAGCAAGTGCCGAAGGTTCCGGAGTTACCTCAAACTCGCTGTCATTGTCCACGGCGCTAAACTGGTTGGATAACCGTATCGTGGGTGAGATCACTCTAGGGGCAATCTCACAGACCTCCACAATGCCCCTAACCTCCTCCTGAGCCTTATTCATCACACCCGATGGCTCTCCTATCTCCCGGACAGTAACTGGGATAGGCTTCCTCGTCACCTGTTTCCAATCAGAACCTGCATGGGATTTGGTCAATTTAGCACCAGCTTCCACAATAGTTTTCGGTACCATGTTTAACGTGCATGTAGTGATATTGTGGCCAAAAACGAGGCATTTAGGGCACGAAGGTGGTTTGGCTTGGAATTCAACTCGCACCGGTGCACTAACACCGTCCTCCATAAAAACGTTGATGCTATTGGGATATGTCTCCTTAGCTTCGACCTCGATGCAAACTCGAGCATAAGAAATTCTATTCATCTCCTCCGTGACAGCATCGGCAAACAAAGGGACTCCTACCGAACTCGCAATGTAACTGAGTCCTTCCTCCGTCCATAGCTGGACGGGAATGTCGTGGAACTTCACCCAAATGGGTATCTTCTTCACTGTATCCTTGTGGAAGCTAAAACTAGCATGCCATTTTTTCAGAATAATGGACATCCCCGCAAAATGCCACGGGCCATTGTCAAGAACCTCATCCCGTTGAGAGGGGTTGTCAAAAAGAAAGAAGAAAAAACCATTGTCGTGTGCTATCACTTTGGTCATCCCAAACTTGCTCCACAATCTGGTGGCAGCGTTATTAACGTAGGAGAAAGGGAGTTTTTTCCCCAAAAAATAACCCACCAAACTATTCTCCCACCTTTTATGGCCACCGGTAGCAACTGCAGCGGGAGGCGTTACCGTGATGATAGAATCCACAACAGAGGGCTGGTGGTAGGTGAGACGAATCCTAGGTTGTTTTTTTTCTGCCGCTACAGTGCTCCACGTCCTATCATTGTGTCTCGGTAGTTGTTGGGAAGTCAGTTCCGTCTGGAGAGTTGGGGCGCTCGTCAGTTTAACTGACAGCTTTTCCGTGTCAACAGGAAAGTTTCCCAACCCCTCTATCTGATCTACGTTCCTTGGTTTTGTCAGCAACACTCAAAGCCAACACCTCACCCTCGTTCCACCCATCAGACTGGCAATTGGAGTTAACGTCAACGACCGGGGAACCATTCCCATAGTTCTCGTCGCCCGTAACTTTGGTCAAAATGGCCTGGCCATGAACCCCGGTGCCGGCGATGGGAGTGGGAGGTCCCATCACAGCTCCTAACCCCCTGGGTTGTCTATGAGGTCCACGGCAAACTGGCCGTCTTCTAACTCTTCGAACCCAGCCACCACCTGTGTAGGCCTGGCAAGTCTGTCACCTGAAGGCTTGACCGTGGTTACCATGGAGTATTTGATAGTGTTAGTAAGGTAGGAAAGGTGTATAGAAGGTGACGGGAGGCGTTTTGGGGCAGGTGGTTCTAGAGAGAAGTTGGAGCATTTCTTTGGGGTTTTTTGCTTCGCCTCCATTTGTATGTGTTTTGTGTTAATACAGTTCGAGAGTCATTCCGAACTAGTATTTCCCTTAGTTTGTGTGATACGGGGACTTGATAGCAGAGTATGTCAGCACCATAGATCTTACGTGGGGTGCCGTTAGTATATATATTATATGTGTGACTAATATATATATGTATATTTACATGGGAACTTTCTACTGTTCGTATAAGTAGATAAGTAATGAATAAATGCTTCTACTTTATTATAAGTGTTCGGGAACTTTATAACGGTAATGAGTTGTTTTAAATAACGTAAGAAATCTTGAAGAGAATGATTTCCTAAAGTAAATATCATAACCTCGCTTTTCACATGATAAAACCTTATGGAGAATAAGATAGGGAAATTGATGAGATTTATTAGTACTGTAGGCGTGCACACTAGATGAGAGGTGAGAATTCTCAAGAAAAAGTCGCATACTAACATGGTTGTTGCATTAGCAGGTAAGCATTTTAAATACTTGCTAAACTAATTTTAAACTGTTTTACACTCGGGCTCTGACCCGTTTCCGGTTATATCTTTCAGGTGCCCAGCCACAGGGGCGTCTTGCGTAGATTCTTTGGCCGGACGCGCTGCCGGTTATGTGGGAGTTGCATGACATTACTTAGACGACCTCGATGTTGAATCTACTCTCATTCTAGTTCTGATTTGTTAGGGCATGTGTCGCCCGTTTCCTTATTCAGTTGGATTTATCAGAGATTATGTTCATTTATCTTTAGTATTTTTACTCTTTGGGATTTGATTACTGTTAGGATGGTTTTCCTTGTAGTTTTAAAAAAATTGGTATTGGATTTTTTGAATGGTTAAATTCATGGGTGTTTATTTCCAGTCTTAATAATTGTGTGAATCTTAAACTGTTACTTATTAAAGAATTTCATAATTGGATTTAATAAATGGAAATAATGTTTTAAATGGTGTTTAAATTGGAAAGTTTATTTTGTGACAGTGATGCTAAGAATGAACCAACCGTTCACCTTGATTATAATTTAATAAAGGACTGATCACCCGGCATTTAATTAGGTGGAGTGTTACAAAGGGGTGCTAGGTGTAAATTTGGTGATCAAAAGTCAAGTGGGGGAATAAATTGGCTAAAAGACCACTTAACGCATACCCACAATGGTATTACAGCTTGTAAAAAGGTTTCAGCTAAAGTAAAAGTTGAATGTTATGTTGCCTTGACAAATTACAAGCAAGTAAACGCTAAGCAAAACAGTTTATTGGCGGAGACGGGGGCGGGTTCAACAGAAGTTTTGAGTTATGGTGCTAAGGAAGAATCCCCAAGTAGTAGGGCTGGTAACAATCAATCTTTGTCCAAGGGACAAGGTTATCAATTCCAAAGTTGCGCAAATAACACTCAACACAACAATAACTCATTTTGCTTCGTCATTTCTCAGCCTCCAATTCCTTAACAAGCATAAAAAAACACTAGAAATTATGTTTTCTAGGGCAAAATTTTCTCAAGTAAAGAAGCCAAAAGGAAATTTGTGAAAAGAATTGTGGTGAATCACCCAAAATTTTGGCCACGTGTAGCATATTGTTTGAAGACCATTGTCTCACTTATTAGTTTGTTGAGAGAGGTTGATTGTGAGGAGAGGTCGGATGTCCCATTGCATAACGGTTGACTTTGGAAGGACCTATTGTGGAAGGGTTTATAGGGGATAGGTTGACTATTTACAGAGCCATAGGGATGGTTGACTATTTAAAATTGTATATGCGACCGGTCGACTATAAAGGTCACATATGACACTGGTTGACTATTTAAGGTTGCATATGAGATATATTGACTATTTAAGGTCGCATATGAGATCGGTTGACTACTTTATATCATATAGGGGATGTGTAACTATTAAGGGTCATATAAGGACTGGTAGACAATTAAGCGTCGCGTAGGGGGCTGATTAAAAATTCTAGGTCGGACACATTAACAGTTAAGGGACACATGGGATCGATTGACTATTTAAGGTCACATATCAACTATTTAAGGTCAAATAGGGGATCGATTGGCTATATGAGGTTGTATAGGAATCGGTTGACTATTAAAGGCCACATCCAGGATTGTTGGCAATTCAAGGTCACATTGGAGAAAGTTCTATAGTTTTGATCCCATAGGAAACAAATTAATTTTTTATGGTGACATAGGGGACCAGTCGAAAGTTTAAGGTCCCGTACAGGACAAATTGACGACTTAAATTCGCATATGGGACTGATTGTATGTTTAAGGTTGTATGAGGACCAATTGACTATTTCAAGTTGCATTTGGGAAATGACAATTTCAGATATTTGGGGGGATGGGTTGCCTATTTAAGGTTTTATAGGAAACCTATTAATGATTTAATAACCGTTTACCCTTTAAGGTTGCATGGGTAAAAGCCTAACCACCTAAGGTTGCATAAACGATCGGTTAACTATTTAAGGTCCTTTGGGGATCAACTGAGTATTTAATGTTCCAAACGGACATGTTGACTATTTACTGTCTTGTAGGGGACGAGGTTAGCAGTTAAGGTCACATTAGAGTCAGTTGGCTATTTATGGTAGCATATGGGATCCGTTGAATATTTAAGGTCGTATAGGGGACCCGATGACTATTTAAAAATGCGTGGGGGAGTGATTAACTATTTAAGGTCCCATATGGACTAGTTAAGGACACATAATTGATGAATTAACTATTCAAGGTTGCATAGAGGACATGTTAACTAATTAAGGTCATATAGGGTACTAGTTGACTATTTACGGATCCATAAGGAACGGTTAACTATTTACACTCGCATAAGGGGTCTTATCATCGTTGGCTATTTAAGGTCACATTGGAGAACATTTAATGTCTTAGATCCCGTAGGAAACAAATTGATTTTTTAAGGTGAAATAGGACTAGTTGACAGCTTAAGGTCCCGTGCAGGACAAATTGACTATTTAAAGTCGCATATAGAATGAATTGTATATTTAAGGTCGCATAGGGGAACAATTGACTATCTCAGGCTGAATTTGGGGAAAGACTTTTTATGTTATTGTGGGGGAGAGTTGTCTATTTAAGGTTTTAAAGGAGGCGATACCATGCTCTCCCTTCTTCGATAACCACCACCCACTCACCGCATCTCAAACCACTCTCTAGCTTCCCCATGTCCACCTCTTGTCAAGCCACTGTTGTGGATGGCAAAATCCTACCCCCTTACTTTTAAGTCTCAACTTTCTACTTCCATGTGTGGTAAGGCAGTAACCCTCCACCTTCCCTCTTCGTCTGGTGAGGTCATTGCCAGTGTTGATGATTGTGAAGATGGCCAGTTTATCCCTACTATTGCAAGTATTCCCAGTGCAAATACCCATATGTCGAAAACTTAAGAGTTAAACGATGATAAGAATATATATTGGGACTTCCTTAATAGTATTGGTTACTCCCATGAAGACTTTAATAAGTTTAGTCTCTCTAATGTCCGGAAGGATGGTGCGCAACCAGTAAGAG
The DNA here is from genome assembly GCA_949130495.1 of Sambucus nigra. NCBI lineage: Eukaryota > Viridiplantae > Streptophyta > Magnoliopsida > Dipsacales > Adoxaceae > Sambucus > Sambucus nigra. The sequence goes on along the minus strand of CASBWL010000580.1, from coordinate 105,445 downwards.
CAACGGAGATGACTCAAGGGTCTAAATTAGCTAGACGGGCTGACAGTTGCACTGGGCTCAATGGTACTGTTTTGGATTTGGATGTAGCAGTGTAGGAAAAGGTGTCAGATGATCTTGATAAAAATAATACAACCCATACCATGCCAACAAATGTTATTGTGCCAACTACCAATACCAAACAGACATGAAGCTCAGTTGTAGCTCCCAAACATACCCCTAACCTCAAACTTTCATATCACAAACCCGAGATGGTAAATGGCAGACCTCAAGAGAAACCCCCACCAGAGGTTGCACCAACTGGTAATGCCATGTGGCAATACAGTCCCGTTGGTTACTTTCTTCGAAAAAAACTGCCTTTCTTCCTTGTTAACAACCTCGCCCACAAATTATGGAATAAACATGGGCTCTTGCAAGTTATCCCCCATGACAATGGATTCTTCCTCTTCAAGTTCAAACACATTGAAGAAAGAGACCTAATCATCATGAATGGACCGTGGCACTTTGCAGGGAACCCCGTTATTTTGAAAACATAACATCCAAATTTCAAACCAAATAAGGACCTCACCACATTTTTGCGCATATGGGTCAAGTTTCACAAGATCCCAATCAAGTATTTGAAGGAAGAGGGCCTCAGCTACATTGCTAGTGCCATAGGTAAGCCTCTATATGCTGATGCAGCCACTAAAAAAATGAATAGGCTTAGTTATGCTAGAATCTGTAAAGATATTGAAGCAAGGGATAGCTACCCAAAAACCATTGATCTTTTACATGAGGATGGGGAATCTACTAAAATTGTAGTGGAGTACCAAGGCATGCCCTTTTCATGCTCCAAATGCCTGGTCTTTTGACACAAAATAACCAAATGCCCCCATGTCACGAGGGTGTGGATGGCTAAACAAGTGCAACCAATAAAAGAATCCCCACTTCCTTGACAAACTCATCATCAACCACCAAATTTTAGCACTGAATGGAACCAAGTTGGGAGAAAAGGTTTTGATGAGGAAAAAACCAAAAACATAGAACAGGTAATGATAAGGAGGAGACCAACACCACTAGCCCTGATAAGGTTGTACCACCGAACAGCTCCAACAGTTTGGCAGCCCTATAAAACTTGGAAGAAGATAATGAAACTGAAACACCCCTGCCCCATCTGCTATAGCCTTAACAATTAACGACATTAATGGGCACGGCAAAAATATGGAACCCAATTTATCAAATAAGCAGAAGAATAAACTTTTTAAGAAGTTCCATGGTACGCCCAATACCAAGGCAGGTACATGCTTAATCCCCTTAAACCTCAATGATAAAAGTTGAAACTTGGAACATTAGGGCCCTCAATTCACCCCTAAAGCAATAAGAAGTTCGTAAAATAATTAGAGAGTCAAAATAATGTACCCGGAGGTTTAGTTCGGGTCTCAGGGAGTTTTTAAGCCTAATTGGCAAACCGGGAGGGTATTATAGATATTTTACATTTTTGGGAAATTAAACCCACGAATTTCCTAAGGATATATCAGCCTTTAGGAGATATCTTCCAGGGTTAACAAACACAAAACCAAAGAACGACTATTAGAGAAGGAGTTAGAGAGCTTTCCAAGCAACTCAAGGCCAAAGACTCACCCGTTTGCACTGCCACCACCTCCAAAGCGTAGATCGCGCGACAAGGAACGCAACCATACCTCTTTTGTCCAAAAATTAGAAACTCAAATTCTAGGCAAGTATCTATCTTACTTTGTTTTTAGTTAATGTCTCACCCATGTTAGTGTAGGATTATCAAGAACATGCTTTATGAAAGAAATTGATAATTTAGAGACCTTAAATCGCATGTTTAGAGAAATTTAATATATTCTGGAGATACCCATCACATGTAGAGGATTACCCATGAATTAGTATGGATTTAGTAACAAGAAATCTGGGAAATAATTAGAAGAATGTATGTTTCCTCCAAAATTAGGGTTCTTGAGGATTTTGTCAATTTTACCTCATTAATTCGATATCGTTGATGAATTTGAACATGTTTCACGTAGGAAATCATATAGTTAAGTATATAGAACCAGTTTTAATGTTGTTTGGGAGTTTGGGCGAAATTGATAGAGGTTTTGAGGACTTTTGGTGATGAAACCCGTAGGATAGTATATGCAGAATCTGGGAAATATCTGGGCGATCGATCGATCGACCTTGAATGTCGATCGATCGACTGGATCGATCGATCGACCCCCTTCCTTCGATCGATCGACCTCTTCTGAATTTTGAACCTTGTTCTTTATTCTTAATGATTAACCATGTGCCACTTTGTGGGAACCCTTATACATATTTTATTTACCATAATGGGACTTGGGAAACACCAGTAGGATTGTTGGCAAGGTTCGGGTGATACGATTCATATGTGATTTAACCGTGGGGTTTCGGGAATATAAATTTAGTGGGAAATCATGCGTACGTTATAGTATATCTTGTGAGAATATAAGAAGGTTTCGACATGTAGAGTAGTGAGGGTGCACCTACTGATTTTATATTATTTTGAAAGGATACACTTCGAGAGTCGAGAAGTACTTAAGGATTTGTTATACTTAATATAATAAAAAAGAGTGATTTACTTATACGTAAGAACTCGAGCGTTATATGTTACGCATAGCTAATGTTATGGGTCATGAGCATACCTAGCTGATTTACGTAAATATATACATGAATGCATGTATATATATTATTTGAATATCTGTGTTTAATCATACCCGCGCTACTTGCTATCACGGAGGTTTTCGCGCCGGGACAGTCTTATTCTGATGTGACCTTTATGGGGGATATTGACTTATACCCTAGAACATAGGATTCCTTGGTACAGGCTATCTGAGAATGATAGTCAGACGGTCCTCAGAGACGCGAGGGGTATGTGCTGACCTCTTAGTGATTTGGAACTATGCTTCGCCTCCATTTTGTGTGTATTGTGTTAATACAGTTCGAGAGTGATTCCGAACTAGTATTTCCCTTCGTTTGAGTGATACGGGGACTTGATAGCAAAGTATGCCAGCACCATAGACTTTATGTGGGGTGCCGTTGGTATATATATTATATGTGTGACTAATATATATACATATATCTATATGGGAACTTTCTACTGTGCGTATAAGTAGTTAAGTAATGAATAAATGCTTCAACTTTATTATAAGTGTTCGGGAACTTTATAACGGTACTGAGTTGTTCTAAATAACGTAAGAAATCTTGAAGAGATTGATTTCCTAAAGTAAATATCATAACCTTACTTTTCACATGATAAAACCTTATGGAGAATAAGTTAGAGAAACTTATGAGATGTATTAGTACGGTAGGCGTGCACACTAGATGAAAGGCGAGAATTCTCAAGAGAGTGTCGCATACTAACATGGTTGTTGCATTAGCCAGTAAGCATTTTAAATACTTGCTAAACTAATTTTAAAACTGTTTTACACTCGGGCTCTGACCGGTTTCCTGTCTTTTTCTCTCTCTTGTATATATATATGTATATGTATTACAGGTGCCCAGCCACAGGGCGTCATGCATCGTTCCTTAGATTGGACGCGTTGCAGCTTATGTGGTAGTTGCAGCCTTTGTTTTAGACGACCTCTTCACTGATTCACCTCCTGTTTTAGTACTTCATAGTTAGGGCATGTGTCACCCGTTTCCCTATTCAGTTGGAATTGTCAGAGATTTATGTTTATTATTTAAATTTCAATATTCTGTACTCTTTGGGTTTTGATTACATTCAGGATGATTTAATTTGTAGTTTTATAACTTGGCATTGGTTTATCTGAATGGTTGAACTCTTGGGTGTTTATTACCATTCTTCATATTTATGTGATTCTAAAATTGTTAATTATTAAAAAGGTTTTCATATATGGATTTAAATAGAATGTAAATAAGGTTTTAAATTTTTTTGACACTTATCTTAATTATTTAGGGTGTTTAAATTGGAAATTTAATTTTACGACAGTGATGCTAAGAATGAACCAACCGTTCACCTTGATTTTAATTTAATAAAGGACTGATCACCCGGTATTTAATTAGGCGGGGTGTCATAGGTGGTATCAGAGCATCAGGTTCTTGGGTCCTTAGAATCTGTGCGGCTTATTGTGCTTCCAGCGTTGCTTTGTTGATATAGAGCCCTATATTTAGGATTGTTGATTTCTATGGTGATATTTCCGTTCTCTTTCTATAACGTATGTACATTAGTGAATCTTATTCGCGTTCGGGCATGTTCGAACAATGAAATATGGCAGGCAAGGTCCATTGGGTGGACAGCAGGAGGCAAGGCTTAATTGAGGTTGTAGAGCACATTCGAGGATGATGACCGTAGTTAAGGTCACCCCTATTATGGCACGAGAAGCCAGGACTATAAAAATGGCTAGGGTGCAGCCTATGATTTCCAGATGCTTCTATAGTCGAAAGAGGTGCAAGAGTAGACTCACCCAATGTGGTACGACTGGGAAAAAGTCAGACGAGACATTGAAGGGAGCTGTCAGTGGAAATTCTAGGAATGCGCAGATTGTGTGTATTAGCCAAAGGAGGTAAAATATAAAAAATTTGGACATATTACGGAGTGTGGCTAACTGATAGTAAAAAAAAAATTAGAGTCAAATTTTTCTTGGCTTGTCGAAACAAAGTTATCACGGTGGGAGTCAGCCACCACTTTTAGAACTGGAATGCTATGTCTATAGAAGGATCTTGGGTACAGTTTGACCGCATGTTCCTTCATCGGATGTTCAGGATAAAATGTGAACGTTGTTCTGAACTCATCAAAGGAGGACCGGACAGAGGTCCATTTGTGATTATGAATCTAAACTGTTAGCGAATCTTGTATCGGAGGATGTAGATACAAATGGAGGAGAGGACTCCAAGTGGGAGATCGAGTTGTAATAATAATTAATAACACTTAAAAAGGGAACTCTACTGGACGGTCGACTCAGAGGTTGACAATGATGTGCTTTGTCAATGGAAATGATAATGCTTCTTTGTGTGGGAAGCTAAAAGAATCGAAGAATTTAGTCAAGAATAAGATTGTATGCAACGGTGGTAGTGTAGCACCACAAGGGGGTGTGGATACACATCAGGCGACCCATTTAAATGAATGGGATAATGGAATTCTTACCGAGCGATGGTGAATTCAGTAAGGACTACTGTAGCCAATAGCATGTCCTTTAGGGCCAAAAGGCTAAGGGAACAACGGGGGTAACCATCAGGAATCGGGCCTACCAAAGTTCGAGAGAAGGACAGTCCTAGTATGGTTAGTATGACAGATGATAAGTGAATTATGTGTAGAGGTATTTTGTGAAGAATGATTCACATGCGTTAATGTTTTCCCGAAGTGAGTAAAGGGACAAGAGTAGGATGCCTAGTGAAGGGCAATGATTAAAGTAGTTTTTATTTTGGTTTGGTATGCGTGTTACGTCCGGGAACCATTTGTGCAGTCAAGACGATTGGCAAGGTAGATGTATGAGTTTTATCCTCGGAGGATGAGGCGTGTTGTATGTGACACGAGCGAGTCACTATATTTTGTTCATTACTAGATTAGCATGTGAGACGAGTTTAATACGTATAACTATAAACATTACTATTATGTGAATATTTTCCCTAGTGTAACGGGATTATCTTTAGTGCTATCCGCGGAGGATGAATAGGTGTATTAATAGTGTTATGTAATTTATTGAGATTACTCGTTTTAGTGATGTGATATACGAGTATGATATTGTCTTAGTTCAACTTTATAGAATTGGTTAGTACGATAGTAGCCAGTTATTGCAAGGCTATCAGAATGATTGCATTAGTGCAGCATGTTTTGTTCTGGCGAGGCCTCACCTGCGAGAGGGTCGAACTCGCACTTATATTATCTATTCTAGAGACTTTGGAGGAGATAGTGGGCTCGAGATATTCGATCCCGATGTGTGTAGGGACTTTATTGTTATGATTCAGTATGTATTGGGTTTAATGTTGAGCGAAAAGATTTAACTCATTATTATGTTTAGCGCTCAGGACTTGGTGATAGGAAGAGCACATTGATATATCTATCCTTTAGAGATGTGAGAGTTAAGAGTTATACCCATATGTTTGGGGACAGGATTTCGAGAACCCCGATTGTATGTATTCGAGGTTTATGGAATGGGATTACCGCCAATACTGAACGATTGTACAATTGGCAAAATGTTCTTTGTTAGGTGTAATTACGGGAGGAGATGTAACTTTTCTGTCAAGAGACGGAATAAAGGGGTACATGATATGGACGGAGGGCCTAACGAATTTCGATAACCGACGGTTCTAGGTAGTAGTGTATCTCGGGGGGTTCCTTCTTAGGATTTCAGTTTGCGAGACATCCCACGCATGAAACTTAGCGTAAGGTTGGAAGTAGGAAGATGTTTGGTCATTAGTCTATGAGTTTGGTATTTCGGTCGTAGTAGGAGCAAGTAATTATATCTGTAAATTGGAAGTTAAATTATGAATTAAGGCCAATGGAGCCGGTTATGTGGAAAGAAAGCATTGAAAGTTTTGTCTTATCACCACGAGTTGAGGGGTGGAACGATGATAAGGAGGAATTAAAATTTCAATTTCTAGGGTGGTTGAGAGTACCCAAGTGTTGTAATCACGTTGTGAGCATAAGGAAAAGAAATAATTGGGTGTTATGTGTGAAGTGTATGTGATGCTTACACTAGTATGCAGGTTTATAGGGTGTGTGGGCATCCTGGTTAGCTGATGTTAGAATCGTCCGAGTTGTAGGGATGTGGGAATAGACGTGTGGAATATATATTTGTGAGACTAACATAACGAGTTGGAAGTGGCAGAGTGGATTAAGCGTCGCGTGAAGAACGATAATCCATATATACGTGTGCGATTAGAGTAGCACACCCGAATTTAGTTGGAAGGCTGTGGGAAGCCATTTAAAAAGGGGTATTCCTTGAGAAGGATAGAATGTAATTATTATGGAGAACACTCGGAGCAGAGTTGTAATTAGTCAAATGTTGAGAGCGACTGACGCATACAAAGAGTGAAGATGTTAGTATGGTATAAAAGATCTGAAAGTGCACATCGTGGAGAAAAAGTGCAAGGGTCGGAACGTTCAGTATACGCAAAGGAAAGAAGGGGAGTATTAAGTGTTACTTAATGTGAGACATTACAAGTAGAAGTCGATGTCGAGCGAGACATAGTGAGTAGCCTCCACGGGCACTACTCATGAATAGAAATCGGTTGGAACAAGAGGAGCAACCAGAGAATTTTATGGCTATCGACAATTCCTATAGTGGAAGAGGCCAGTAAAGTCGGTAGAGTTTCTTGGATGAGTTGACAACCTCAAGGTAAGATCAAGAGTTCCTTCGAACGTGTGGAACAAGATGCCCAAGAAGGAAGTGATTGACATTCCTTTGGGGTGATTTACAATATTAGCTAGTGTGCTCCAGTCTTCCTTTGAAAGGAAGGATCGCGTCGGTACGTGGTCCTACATGGTATTTTTCTGAATTAGGTTGAGATTTTTGAATCCCACCTTTAATATGGGATTTCAGGAAGCAGCGGGGATATCGTTTCATTTTAAGCAGGTTGTATCACCCATAATTCGGGCAGTAAGCGAGCGGTGATTAACCATTTGTGGAGCAGTGTGAAAGTAATTTTGGATTCATTGTGATCGTTTCTTTTCCACAACGGTTATAGCTAACAAGTGGTTAATAGTAAGGTAATTGGGGGAGGATATTACCTAATGGTAGGGTTCCGTGGGAGCACTTGTACCTGTTATTATGAACAAAATGCTTATTGAGGTTTTGGTGTGGAAAAACCTTAACTTCCCTCACTCTGAATATTAAAAGATGGGTGGATAATCAGAATTTTGGATCGGTTGAGTTAGAGTCTGATGACTATGGTGGAATTCCATGACTATTTTAGACGAACAAGAGTGGTCAGATGTTCGTATGGTTTCTCTCATAATGGGAGTTTTGTGTTTAGAAATTCGAATAGTTGTCATGTAGTGAGGTGCGGCCTCCTAATGATATTGAAATGATGGGAATTAATAATATATAGGCATGTCTTATGCGAATGATGTCGGATAGGAGCACAATGTGAAGTGTCTTTAATGAGAGTGTTAAACAAGCTTACTGCGAGGCAGGGGCTATAGTAATTAACGCCTCACTATGTAGATAGTTTGCGTACTGATAAGGTATCCAGATTTGTTTTACCAATTAGGCCTTATTTTCCGAATTTCGGGACGAAATTCCGTTATTAGGGGGAAAGTATGTAATACCCCGTATTTTTATGGCTTTTAAATTTAGGGATTTATTAAATTTAATTGAGATAGATTAATTTAATATTAATTCGAAACTTTGTTTTAAATATTTACTAGCGTGACGAGAGTTAGTAATTATTGGAAAATTGTTGATTTGTTAAATATTACTTATTGAGTAGAGTAATATGTAGAATTGAATTTATTAAAATTATCACGAGAAAATAATATGACAATTATGGAAATTAAGTCAGGACGCGCCTGTGTCGTGTCGGGATTAAATTATTATTATTATTAAAAGTGAATAAATTATAAGTCGCCCGTATGGTCTTTTCGAGTGCGTCAATATGTCCGGAAGGGTCGAGATAGTCAAAACAATGTACCCTGGGGGTTTAGTTTGGGTCTCAGGGCGTTTTTAAGCCTAATTAGCATCCCAGGAGGGTATTATAGACATTTTACATTTTTGGGCAATTAAACCCACGAATTTCCTAAGGATATATATCAGCCTTTAGGAGTTATCTTCTAGGGTTAACAAACACAAAAACAAAGAACGGCCATTAGAGAAGGAGTTAGAGAGCTTTCCAAGCAACTCAAGGCCAAAGACTCACCCGTTTGCACCGCCACCACCACCAAAGCGTAGATTGCGCGACAAGGAACGCAACCATACCACTTTTGTCCACAAATCAGAAACTCAAATTCCAGGCAAGTATCTATCTTGCTTTCTTTTTAGTTAATGTCTCACCCATGTTAGTGTAGGATTATCAAGAACATGCTTTATGATTGAAATTGATAATTTATAGACTTTAAATCCCATGTTTAGAAAAATTTAATATATTCTAGACATACCCATCACATGTCGAGGATTACCCACGAATTAGTATGAATTTAGTAACAAGAAATCTGGGAAATAATTAGAAGAATGTATGTTTCCTCCAAAATTAGGGTTCTTGAGGATTTTGTCAATTTTACCCCATTAATTCGATATCGTTGATGAATTTGAACATGTTCCACGTAGGAAATCATATAGTTAAGTATTTAGTACCAGTTTGAGTGTTGTTTGGGTTTTGGGGAGAAATTGATAGAGGTTTTGAGGACTTTTGGTTATGAAACCCGTAGGATAGTATATGCAGAATCTGGGAAAGATCTGGGCGATCGATCGATCAACCTTGAATGTCAATCGATCGACTGGAACAATCGATCGACCCCCTCCCTTCGATCGATCGACCTCTTCTGAATTTTGAAGCTTGTTCTTTATTCTTAATGATTAACCCTGTGCCACTTTGTCGGAACCCTTATACATATTTTCTTTACGATAATGGGACTTGGTAAAGACCAGTAGGATTGTAGGCAAGGTTCGGGTGATACGATTCATATGTGATTTAACCGTGGGGTTTCGAGAATATAAATTTAGTGGAAAATCGTGCATACGTTATAGTATATCTTGTGAGAATTAAGGAAGGCTTAGACCAGTAGAGTAGTGAGGGTGCACCTACTGATTTTATATTATTTTAAAAGGATACACTTCGAGAGTCGAGAAGTACTTATGGATTGGTTATACTTAATAGAATAAAAAAGAGTGATTTACTTATACGTAAGAACTCGAGCGTTATATGTTAGGCATGGATAGAATAATGTTATGGGTCGTGGGCATACCTAACTGATTTATGTATATATATATATATATAAATATTTTTTTTTTCGGTAATTAAATGTATTAGAAACAGAGAACCAATATACAAAGCCAAAAGGCCAAAGGGTCAACTAGAAACAAGCTTCTAGAGACCAAAAACACAACACTTAGTCATACATAAGAGAATAGGGTAATCCCCATAGGTTACACGTCATCCAATTGGAGTAGGATCTTCGAGACTTCTTCCATCTGATAGTCTTACCTTGCACCAACTCCTCAATGTTCCTAATCACCTTGTTTGCAGTGGAGTGGCCCCTATCGTGAAGTCTGCAATTCCTTTCCTGCCAGAGACAGTAGATAGTGGCAGAGAACGTGGTGGTTTTAATCTTGGAATTTAGGTTCCCCCCTTTACTATCAGCAGCAGCTCTTCTAACCTCATTCTCCCAACTCTCCACATCTCTATAAGACTGGTTGCGAAACAGAATCTCATCCCAAACAGTTTTGGAAAAAGGGCAATCCATTAATATGTGCTTGATAGTCTCAATGCCCGAGTTGCACAGCATACAATCCTTATTTTCAACAAGACCCCACTCCATGAGCTTATCTTTAGTCACTAAAGCCTTACGGCAAGCAAGCCAAAGAATGAAGGAACACTTGGGAATGCACACCTTGTTCCAAACCAACCCATGCCAGTGAGCCTCATTGCCCCTTGGACAGATGGAGACATACGCGGAGGAAATGGAGAAGCTACCAGTCTTATTAGGAGTCCATGTCACTTTATCAGTGAGCAGCGGATAAATAGGAGGCAGGGGAGAGTTTTTGATGTCATTCAATTCCCACGTAGTGGAAGCAGGCCATCTCCAATTATCCCCAATAATGAAATCAGAGACCATAGCCTTGGAGTTGCTAGCAGCATCATAAATAGTTCTGTCCCCAAACAGAGGTTGAAGAGGGCCAAGATGGTGCCAATTATCATGCCACATAAAGGTTTTCCTACCATTGCCAATATTAACTTTAAACATAAGCCTACAATCCTCTCTAGCTTTGAGAATTTTCCTCCAACTCCAAGAAGAGTCTTGAGGAATGGGGATTGCCCATATGCTTCTACCTTTAATTTTATAGGTATGGCACCATTTGACCCAGAGACTATCCTTCTTGTTGAAGAGGTTCCACAAATTCTTCATAATTGCAGCCTTGTTCCAATGAGTCAAGCTTTTTATCCCCAACCCTCCTTCCTTTTTAGGCATGCACACATCATCCCATGCCACTTTAGCACCACTGTGCTTGAGCTCAGGACCAGACCAAATGAAGTCTCTAATACATTGCTCAATTGCCCTGACCACACTTTTAGGCAGAATAAAAATAGAAGACCAATAGATTTGGGAGCTAAACAAAACCGAGGTAGCGAGCTGTAGTCTACCTGCATAGCTCAAGAATCTAGTGGTCCAGCTCTTGACCTTATTGGTAATATTATCAATAAGAACCTTGCAATCCCCATGCTTGAGTCTGGTAGAGATGAGGGGAACACCTAAGTATCTGAAAGGGGGTTGTTGATGGGAGATACCCAGGGCAGAGGACATAGCATTGATAGTAGCAGTATTAACTCCAGAACAATAGAAGTTACTTTTGGAGAGATTGGGGGATAGCCCACTGAAACCAGCAAATTCAATAAGAGAATCCTTGATACACTCAACAGAGGAAATATCACCACTGCAAAACACCACCAGGTCATCAGCAAAACACAAATGATTGATGTTAGCCTCTTTGCACTTGGGATGAAAGGTAAAGGATGTCCTACTAGTGTGCTTGTCAAGAGTACAAGACAGAGCCTCCATAACAATAAGGAAAAGAAAAGGAGAGAGGGGGTCCCCCTGTCTCAACCCCCTTTTGCCTTCAAAGAAACCATTCAGGGACCCATTCATACTGATAGAGTACCAAACAGAAGAGATACATGCTTTAATCCAATAAATAAATCTGGTAGGGATGTTAATTTGGGCCAAAATGTCAAGAAGAAAATCCCACTCCACTGAGTCATAAGCCTTCATGATGTCAATCTTGACAGTGCACTTCGGGGGACTTGAGTCCCTATGGTAATTTCTCATAAGCTCTTGCAGCAACAGGATGTTATCAGTAATGGATCTCCCATGAACAAAGGCAGCTTGACTATTGTTAATGAGGAGAGGCATTAGAGGTTTAAGTCTAAGGGAGAGAATCTTAGAAATGCACTTGTAGATAGTGTTGCAGCAGGCTATAGGTCTAAAATCAGACATAGTGTTTGGGTTAGGAATTTTGGGGATCAAGGCAAGAGAGGTACTATTCCACTGTCTGGGCATGAAGCTATGGTTGAAGAATTGAAGAGCAGCAGCTATCACATCATCACCCACAACATCCCAATTCTTCTTGAAGAAACCAGCACTATAACCATCAGGCCCAGGGGCTTTGTTGGAAGCAATGGAAAACATGGCATTTTTAATCTCAACAGCAGTAATAGGGGCAGTCAGGGCATGGCATTGAGAGGGATCCAACTTCCTCTTCATCAGCATAGGAGGGGTAGTAGCACCCCTCCCCTTCCTTCCAAGAAGATTGGAAAAGAAGTTAATGGCCTCTCCATTAACAGCCTCAACACCTTCAATAACATCACCAGTAGCATTATGGATACATAAGACCTTTCTTCTAGAGGTGTTAGCTTTGACTTTGTTATGGAAGAAATTGGTATTCATGTCTCCAAGCTGCAGCCAGTTGATTCTGGCTTTTTGTCTGTAGTAGGCCTCTTCAGCAGCACGAAGTGAGCAGTACAACTTAGCACAATCCTGCTCCTCAGTTCTAAGCAAGCTGTTAGAACCATCACTGTCCAGGTTAGTTTGAATGAGGTCCAGCTGGCCTTTAGTGATCCTCACTCTCTCAGAAATGTTGGAGAAGAATTTGTGGTTAAGGGATCTAAGCAGAGGCTTGAGTCTTCTAAGCTTATGAGAAAGGCTGGCCATAGGAAACATGTTGCAGTCCACACTCCAAGAGGTCTCAAGAATGGGGCTAAACTCAGAATGATTCATCCAGTAGTCAAAGAACTTGAAAGGCTTAGGCTTGCTGATCTGGTTGAGGAAAGTAATGACAATAGGGCAATGATCAGAAGCTCCAGGGCACAGGTAATTAGCATTGGAATCAGGGAAAGTCACCCCCCATTGAGGGTTGTGCATCACTCTATCAATTCTAGTTTGGGTGCACTCCAAACCATCACTCTTATTGCTCCAAGAGAACCATAGGCCATTGGATAACATGTCATCCATCATAATGTCAGATAGACAGTTGTTGAAATCTTATTCTGATGTGACCTTTATGGGGGGATATTGATTTATATCCTAGAACATAGGATTCCTTGGTACAGGCTATCTAAGAATGATAGTCAGACGATCCTAAGAGACGTGACGGGTATGTGCTGACCTCTTAGTGACTTAGAACTATGCTTTGCCTCCATTTTGTGTGTATTATGTTAATTCAGTTCGAGAGTGATTCCGAACTAGTATTTCCCTTAGTTTGAGTGATACGGGGACTTGATAGCAGAGTATGCCAGCACCATAGACTTTATGTGGGGTGCCGTTGGTATATATATTATATGTGTGACTAATATATATACATATATCTATATGGGAACTTTCTACTGTGCGTATAAGTAGTTAAGTAATGAATAAATGCTTCAACTTTATTATAAGTGTTCGGGAACTTTATAACGGTACTGAGTTGTTCTAAATAACGTAAGAAATCTTGAAGAGATTGATTTCCTAAAGTAAATATCATAACCTTACTTTTCACATGATAAAACCTTATGGAGAATAAGTTAGAGAAACTTATGAGATGTATTAGTACGGTAGGCGTGCACACTAGATGAGAGACGAGAATTCTCAGGTGAGTGTCGCATACTAACATGGTTGTTGCATTAGTCGGTAAGCATTTTAAATGCTTGCTAAACTAATTTTAAAACTATTTTACACTCGGGCTCTGACCCTTTTCCCGTCCTTTTCTCTCTCTTGTATATATATGTATATGTATTACAGGTGCCTAGTCACAGGGGCATCATGCATCGTTCCTTAGATTGGATGCGCTGCAGCTTTTGTGGGAGTTGCGGGCCTTTGTTTTAGACAACCTCTTCATTTAACGGTTCTTCTTCAGCTGCAGCTACCTCCCTAGGCAGTGGAATTGTACAGCCTTGTCCCTCATTCCTAAGGTCTCTACTCCTTCTGGTATGCAGGACTTTAGGCCTATTTCTTGTTGTAACACCATTTACAAGTGCATTTCGAAGGTCCTTGCCAATAGAATGAAGATTCTTCTTCCTTATTTTATCAACCCAAGTCAGGCTGCATTTGTTAAGGGAAGGACTATTTCAGATAATATTCTTGTACTTCAGGAGATTATAAGGAACTACCATAGGGTTCTCAACCCCCCTAGATGCACTCTTAAGATTGATCTGCTAAAGGCCTACGATACTATGAGTTGGGAGTTCCTTATCAAGATGCTGATGAACTTAGGGTTTCCCATTGTTTATGTTGGATGGATTAAGGAGTGCATTTCTTATACGAGGTTCTCTATTTGTTTGAATGGGAATCTTCATCGGTTCTTTGAGGGTAAGAGAGGTTTGAGACAGGGTGATCGTCTCTCACCTTATCTCTTCCTGCTTGTTATGGATTCGTTCGCTTACATCATGGATAGGGTCAGCGCTGACCCAGAGTTTTCTTTCCATCCTAGATGTAAGGAGGTGGGGTTAAACAACTTATGCTTTGTGGATAACGTGTTTATCCTGTGTGGCAGGGACATTCCTTCGTGCACTATTGCAAAAAAGGCTATGAATGACTTCTATAGTATCTACGGCCTCATGCCCAACCTTAACAAGAGTTGTTTCTATACTTCAGGCATTGATGAGGAGGGTATCAATCATATTAGGAACATTCTGGGTTTCAGGCCCCAGCAACCCTCCTTTCTTGTACCTGGGAGTGCTTCTTGTCACTTCAAGGCTTAAAAAGGAGGACTGTGATAGGCTGATTGATAAGATTATTTCTAGAATCAAGTGTTCGATATGACAAGATTATTGCTAGAATCAAGTGCTGGACCAATAAGTTTCTTAGCTACGCGGGCAGATTACAGCTGATCAAGTCTGTGATTTTTAGGATCCAGGTGTATTGGTCAACTCTTTTTATCGTGCCCAAGGGAGTTATCAAAATAATAGAGCATCTATTGAAAGATTTTCTTTGGACTGGCTTGGACCAAAAGCACAAGGGTGCTAAGGTTTCTTGGGTGGACCTGGAAGCTATATGAATGGGGGCTAGGTATTAAAAGCATTGGTAGGTGGAATGTGGATGCTATTTTGAAGATGCTTTGGAACCTTAGTAGTAAAAAAGATTGTTTCTGGGTTAAGTGGTGTCAATTGCATAAACTTAAAACAAGGAGTCTCTGGGACATTACTATTACAAGTGACACCTCCTAGAGTTAGAGGAAGATGATGTAGCTTAGATATCTGATCAGGCCGCTTATCAAGAGGAACATTGGAAATGGTAGGGATACTTTTTATGGCATGATAATTGGCACCCCCTGGGGCCGCTGCAACCCCTATATGGGGATAGAGTTATCTACGACGCTGCTAGAAATCAAAAGGCTCAGGTGGCAGATTTCATCACTGGGAATAGATGGAGCTGGCCTAGTACGGTTACTTGGGGACTCCTTGAAACTAGAAACGCGATCTTGCCTTGCATTAGGTATGAGGTTGTTTGGTCCCCCAACCAGTCTGGGTTCACTATTGGATCTGCCTACGGGGAGCTTATGCCTAGTCAGCCTATTATGTTCTGGCATAATTTAGTGTGGAATAAGGATAATATTCCAAAGTGTGCCTTTATCTTATGGTTGATTCTGAGGGAGGCTTTACACACAAAGGATAAACTGTTCAGTTGGGGCATCATGAGGATAACCTGTGTTGCACTTCTACCGTTGGGGATGTGTCTATTGCCCACTTGTTCAATGATTTCCACGTTGCCGGGGAGGTTTGGGAGGAGGTTAGATTTAGAAATCAGGAGTATCGTGAAGCTATGGACTAGGAGAGTGAGGTGCAGCATGCTTGTACTAAACTATGGTGGTTCCAACCTCTAGAACCGTGTTAGAAGAATCTCATTTTCTTCAACTCTCTACTACATTTAGATGGAGAGAAATGTGAGACACTTCAAGAATTCAGATAAAAGTGTCGTTACCTTAGTTAAGGACATAGAGTTTATGATTAAAGCCAGGGCCATGGCATGGAAGAAAGGGAGAAGGCGTTTTGTTAACTGGATGGCATGCATGAATTGGGAAGTGCCATTGAGTAGGTCTTAGTATGTAGGGTTGTTGGGGCTTTGGTCCTTTGTGGTATTTATTTTCTTCTTCTTGGGATAGGCTCCTAAGGATGTTGCATGTTTTCCTCATGGAGTAGCCCCCTAAGGATATTTTCTTCCTGTTGTGAAGGTCTTTGTTTGTTTTTTTCCTCTTGGGGTATGCCCCAAAGGATGTTGCAAGTTTTTCTTTCCTGCTCTTGTAAGTTAGAATTTTCTTTTATATACATAATTTTTCCCTAAAAAACGAATGGAGTGTGGCATGTTGCATGGCTGAAGAGTCCTACCTCAAGCAAAAGTCCAGAACTAAGTGGCTGCAGGAAGGTGACATGAACACTAATTTTTTCCATTCAAAAGTTAGAGGCAACACTAACAGGATCATAATCCTATGCATAAAGAACCAACTAGGCCATAAACTGGAGGGTCATAACTAAGTTGCTATGAAGGTTGTTAATTACTTCTCAAACCTTCTGAACCCAAACCACAATTTCCATAACCCACACATTCTCAACCATTCCATCACAAAAAAAACTTACTCCACATCAAGCTAACCACATCATAGCCCCTATATCCAATGAGGAGATAAAAAATGCTCTTTTTAGTCTTGGCAAGGACAAGGCCCATGGCTTTGATGGGTTTAATACTGAGTTCTTCACCAAAAACTGGAATCTAGTGGGGGATGAGGTCACAAATGTTGTTGCATCCTTCTTCCATAATAACACCATGCTCAAACAGTGGAATTGAACCAACCTGGTGCTTATCCCTAAAGTAAACACCCCTTTCTCCATGCAGGACTTCAGGCCTATAGCGTGCTGTAACACCATATATAAGTGCATTTCTAAGATCCTAGTGAATAGGATGAAACCTTATATTTATAATCTTGTCAATGGGAGACAATCAGCATTTGTGCAAGGTAGGGCCATTCTTATTATGCAGGAGCTAATGCGCAACTACCACAGAAATCAGGGCCCACCTAGATGTGCCCTAAAGATTGATATTTTCAAGGCATATGACTCTATCAACTGGTAATTTATTCTTCACATCCTCCGTCACATGGGATCTCCCCCATCTTTATTTGCTAGATCAAAGAATGTATCACAACTGTTAGTTTCTCCATCAGCATTAATGGCTCCAACCATGGGTTTTTTCCTTATAGTAGAGGTTTGAGACAAGGAGACCCACCTTCTCCCTTTCTATTCCTCTTTTCAATGGAAGCTTTTTATGGACTTCTTGACCTCCACACTAGATCTCCCCACTTTACCTTTCACCCCAAGTGTAAAGAACTCCAAATAAACCACCTGTGCTTCATTGATGATATGTTCATTCTTGCAGGAGCTGATATAAAATCCTTGGCCATCATTAATTATGCTATCCAGGAGTTCATCTCCATATCTGGGCTTCTCCCAAATCCCCATAAATGTTCTCTCCTCGCTGCTGGTATCTCAAACTCTGAAAAGACAACTCTTTCTAATCTACTGGGAGTCCAAGCTTGCAACTTCCCCATCAAATAACTAGGTGTCCCTCTCATATTTACAAATCTTAAACATGTGTATTACCTGCCTCTTATTGATAAGATCACTCATAAAATCATGAGTTGGACAAATAGGTTCCTGAGTTACACTGGTAGGCTGAATCTCGTAACATTTATGCTGTTTAGTATGAAAATATATTGGACTAGCATTTTCATTTTACCCAAAAGAACAACTAAGGAGATTGACTCTAAGCTGCATAAATTCTTGTGGTTTGGACTGACATGAAGCACACTGGAGCAAAAGTGAAATGGATCAGTATGCTATCCTAAGAATGGAGGGGGCGTGGGGATCAAATGCTCAAATGAGGGGAATATTGCTAGTATGTTTAAACACCTCTAGAATCTATGTAGTAAGAAAGACAACATGTGGGTTAAGTGGTGCCACATCTACAAACTGAAAGGTAGAAGTCTTTGGCATATCCAAACACCTTCTGATGCCTCTTGGACGTGGACCAAAATCATGAAACTTAGAGGCAAGATTTGGCCCCTTATCAAAACCATTATTGGTAATGGCAGGAATACTTTCATTTAGCACGACCATTGACACCCGAATGGCCCTTTGTGGCCCTTTATGGTGATCGAACCATCTATGACGCAGCAAGAAACCACAAAGAAAGGGTGTCTGATTTCATTGTCAATGGGAACTGGGCATGGCCTTCTACTATCACTTGGGAACTCAATGATATTAAGTAGGCTATCCTTCCTTGCATCATCCATACTAATGAAGACATCATCACCTGCGCTCCCATGACAAATGGGTTGTTTACCACAAAATCTGCTTGGAATTCCATCAGACATCACCACCCTCCTCCTGATTGGGCCCCTATGGTCTGGAGTAGTAGCATTATCCCAAATATACGTTTATCCTATGGTTGGTCTATAGAAATGCAATCAACACTAAGGACAAAACCCTATCTTGGGGTATTGGTCGTGACAACATCTGTGTGCTTTCTGATAATGAAATTGAGACTCGTGACCATTTGTTTTTCAACTGTGCTTTCTCGAGTGCAATTTGGGAGGACACAAAATACAACAATGCATAGGTCAACAACACCACTTCATGGGAGGAGGTGCTCTCGGATGCTGCTTCAAACTTCAAGGGAAGAACTCTCAAGGATAAGATTATAAGAACCTCCTTTGTAGCAACCATCTATTGCGTATGGATGGAAAGAAATAATAGAATTTTCAAAAACATAAAAACAAATCATGATGATATCATGAGCGGGATTACCTTTTTTGTTAAGTGCAAGTCCTATTTTTTTAATAAGTAAGAATAACATTAATTAAAGGACATATGTACACAGATAAACAAAAGAGGGGCATACTCCCCCTAGGTTAAATTTCGTAGACAAAATTTACCCTGACTAAACAACTTAAAAACAAAACATATTAATTAGAGAGTAACAAGTTTTCATCTAGGCCCCAATTCATGCAAGTTAGATAGCTATTGAAATTTCTTCTCGATTTTTCCCAGCTACAAGATTTGCATCTGATAAAGAAGGTGATTTCATCCATGATTGGATCTAATATTCTTGAAGATTCTTTTGTTTCTCTCCACCCAGCTACATTAAATGGCAGCAGCAAAGGAGGCACATATGATCATGTTAGTTATAGATTTCCCAACAAAGTGATTGGCAACATCCAAAATGATATAATCCCAAGAGCTAAAGGCATATGAGTTGTTGTGTTTTGTCTCCTCCCATATCCCTTTGGTGCAGCTGCAGTTAAAGAAAAAATGGTCATGATTTTTTATAGCATTTTCACACAGAACACAAATATTATCTTACGAAATACCCTACTCATAGGTTTTGTCCTTCGTGTTAATAGCATCTTTGCAGACCATCCATAGAATGAAATCACATTTAGGAATAATGCAGGTGTTCCACACCAGTGGGCCCCAAATTGGTTGGTTGAGATGCTGCCTAATGGAGTTTCATGCAGATTTTATGGTGAAAAGGCCATTTACCATGGGAAGCCAAATGATACTATCCTCATGAATGATGTTGATGGGTGGAAGAACATCATGTTTTATCTCATTGAGTTCCCAAGTAACAGATGAAGGCCAAGCCCAAGCACCATTTCTAATGAAGTCCGCCACTTTAGCTTTATGGCTGCTTGTTGCATCATATAGATCGTTCTTTACCCATATTTCATCCATAGTGAGCCAACAGGGTGCCAATGGTCATGCCATATGAATGTGTTTTGCCCATTCCTAATGATGGTTTTGATGAAGGGTCTGACTTTATCTCTCAGCTTCAACAGTTTGTTCCAAGTCCAGGATGCATCGGTTGGGTTGTGAATATGCCACACGCTTACCTTTCAATTTATATATGTTGCACCATTTAACCGATAGAATGTCCTTCTTTCTACATAAGTTCCATAAGGGCTTAAACATGGCAGCTTTGTTCCAAACATGCCTAGTATATCTGTATGCTGAAAAGAACTGAGATCACAAGATTGAGCCTACCCCCATAGCTCAAAAAATGATTAGTCTAACTCATGATTCTGTTATTGATATTGTCAATAAGAGGCGGGCAATCCTCATGCTTCAGTTTAGTTAAAATGAGTGGAACACCCAGATACTTGATGGGGAAATGGTCCAATTGATAGCCCAAAAGATTAGAGATAGCTAGTTTCTCATTGTTTGAAATACCCGAAGCAAGGAAGGAGCATTTGAGAGGTTTCGGGTACAAGTCGGACATTGCACTGAACTCATAGATGGCAATGTTGATGATGGAAAGGGAATTGATGTCAGCACCTGCTAAGATGAACAAATCATCAGCACCACAAAAGTGGTTTATATTCAGCTTTTTGCATTTAAGATGGTAAATGAAGTGGGGAGATCTAGTGTGAGATCAAGGAGTCCAGCAAAAGCTTCCATTATTAATAGGAATAAAAAGGGGGAGAGGACGTCTCCTTGTCTTAACCCTCTCTTAGGTGAGAAGAATCCATGAGTATCTCCATTTATAATTATTGAGTACTTCGGAGTAGTCACACACTCTTTAATCCAGGTAATAAAAGGAGGGTGAAACCCATGTGGTTAAGAACCTAGAAAAGGAAAGTCCAACTAACAGTGTCATAAGCCTTGAGAATGTCATTTTTTAAAGCACATCTAGGTGGCCCCAAGTCCATATGATAATTTCTCATAAGCTCTTGCATTATAAGAATATTATCCCCAATGGTTCTACCCTTCACAAAGGCAGACTGCCTTTCATTAACAATGAGAGGGGTGAGAGGTTTCATCCTATTTATAAGGACATTAGATATACATTTGTATAATGTATTATAACAAACAATAGGATGAAAATCCTTCATACAGGTTGGGAAATTATTTTTGGGGATGAGAACCAGATTGGTGCAATTCCATTATTTTAGCAGTGAATTTTGGTAATTTCGTATTTTGGTAATTTCGTATTTTGGGAAATTAAAAGTGACGAAAATTGGGAGTTTTAATCTGATGTGGATTTAACCCACTAAGCCCATTAACCAAACCATATTAACCTAGAAGGCTACGTAGGTTATTAGAAGAGTTTTCTAAGTTTCCCAAATCAAACCCTAGCCACCTTAAACCACCATTGGAGAAGAAGCTTGGAGAGAGGGAATTCTGCAGAAAAACTCTATCAAACCATCATCCAAACTCAGAGACAACCAAGGCAAGTGACTTAATTCCATTTAATTTCAAAGAATGTTCCTTCCATGTTAGAAAGATTCGAATTTTGTGTTGTTCTTGGTGAAATATGAAAACCCATGTAGTTTGGAGTTTAGAACTTGAAAATTTTGAAGAGAATTGCATGTAGAATGATAGGTAGATTATTATTCTCATGATCATTGTGATTAGAAGAAACAAAAACGGATTTAATTCTGGGATTTGATGATGATATAAATCTAGGGTTCATGTTCTTGATAAAATTAGGGAAAAGTATAAAATCTTGTGATTTAATGATGTTTAGGATGCATTAATGCCTTAAAAGATGTTAGTATATGACCTTAGCATGTTTTAGTATGATTAGAGGACTTAAAACACTGTTAGAACGAACTTTGGAGAAGACTTGAGGTGTTAAAAATGATGAAAACGAGTTTTAGGAAAATCTAGGACGAATCTGGTAGGTCGTTAGAAGCCCCTGCCCAGGTCGTTCGAACGAACTCATTCGAACGAGCTTCTAACGAATCGACCAGTCGTTCTAACGAAAGGGAGCCTCGTTCGATAACTTCGTTCGAACGAGATCTCGTTAGAAGGGACAGTTCGTTCGAACGAACTGGATCTCGTTCGAACAGCCTCGTTCGAACGAGACTTCTAACGAGTTGACAGAGGAATCTCGTTCGAACAGTCTCGTTCGAACGAGACTTCTAATGAGTTGACAGTTTGGTCTTTTTTGGACTGTTTTGATTTTTGGAGTCCCGTAAACTTGTTCGAGGATATAGATAACCTTCCTTTGATGATGTAAGGATAGATTTGGGACTTTTGGGTTATTACGAGGAGTAAATTTATATACGAGAGATTTAATTCAATGAACCGTTTGGGTTGAGACGTGAGTGTCTACTACGACGTGAGAATAGATTATGGCGTGTATGATGATAAACCGGAATAAAATAAGTTGTAGATATTATAAGTTAGTACGAGAAAGCGTTATGTACTACGATTAAACTACGGGATTACTAAGATGTGTGTTTACTTAGTATTGGTATATGAATTGTGTGTATGACATACCTACCATACTTGCTATCACGGGAGGTTTGCGTTCGCTTAGGGCCCTCTAATCCCTGTGTTGCCCGGATTTAGACTGGTTACCTTGATGAATATAGGACATAGAAAGACTTATTGGGATATTAATAAGTCCGCTGATCGTAGGAGCGTAGGTATGTGCGTGACCTATGTGATGTGACTGTGTTCGCCTCCATTGTTTGTGATGTTGTTATCTGTGAACTATTCCTGAGAGATTCGGAATATGTAATCCTTATGTACGTGATGTACCGGGATGGATAGCAGAGTATGTGTGCACCGCAACTTAGTTCTCGGGGTGCTTATATTGTATATTTATGATGTGAATAATATACACTTAATTAATGGGAACCTTCATGTTAATGTTGTGAATATAATTACAGTATTGTTTCGAGAAATATAAAGAGTTAACTGATAGTGATATATATATTGCATATTGAGCATCTGAGTTTACGTTAAACCCCTACATAATTACGAGCGTTATAATGTTATTAGAACCGAGTAATATGGGTAGGACCTATGATAGTCTAGCTGGTTATGATGTCACTTAGCTAGTGGTTTGTGTCGTTATAGATGGGTACTTACGTTAGGAGTGCACAGTTAGACGAGAGGTGATAATATCATGTGAGTGCACGTCCTAACATGTACTTTGCATTTAATGTTTTAAATGTTTTTAAAGCACTTGCAGGTTTTTAAAATATAACTCCACATTCGGGCTCTGACCCGTTTGCTTTTCAAATCTATTTTTCTTTGTAAAACCATTTTAGGTGCCCAGCCACAAGGACACCAGGCATAGGACATTCATTCAGGTGACGAGCTGTAGCTGTTTGTGAAAGCTACAGGGATTTGCTTGTAGACGCCTCTATCACTTGGATTCCAGATTCACTATCTATCAGTTGTAGGGCATGTTGCCCATTTCTATTAGAGTTACATTTCCATTTCAGTTCAGACTTTGACATGTACTGTTTTAGTTTTCGGTTTATTTATTTCAGTTATGGGATTGTAGTGAGGAGTTTTTCCTCCAGACTTTATTTACGTTATGTGATGGTCATTCTATTTACTTCTTTATGGTGAATGGTGTTATTATTCTTTATTACACTTGTTGCATGTTAATCAGACTTTAATTAAAATTTGGCACTTACTTTTTAAATACTAGGTGGTTAGTAATCATTAAAATGTTTTCGACAGTGATGCTATTAACTGGACCAACTTGGCATTTTGAATTAATTTAATAAAGGAGTAGCTACCCGGTATTTAATTAGTCGGGGTGTCACAGTAGGGAGGTCCCTATTGCACCTGACATGCCTTAAGTTCTCATTCCTGGTTTTTTTCTTCTGATTCTTAGATAAGGTGGGATCAAACTTTCCCCCCTTACTATCAATATCAATAATCTTTAGAGCTATACCAGAAGGGGCATGTGTTGAGTATGCTTCACATTCCTCTTGTATGTCTTGGAGTGCGTCAAACTGTTAGTTATGGTCGGTTCTTTCCCTACAGCCTGCTTTTTGGGAGTCAAAGTTATGGGTTCATTTGGTATGTTGGTAGAATTTTCCTCTTCCTGATCTTTGAGACTAACACTTTCCCAAGTCTGTTTTTTTTTTGCCAAACCTGAGTCCATTCATCACTTTTTGGTTCAACTATTTCCTCAATCTCGGAGAAGTTTCAATAATTGGCTTATTTGTATGAATTGGGGTCTTGATGACACTAGACTGCTTTATGACTAATTGTTTGTATGGCCTCATGGAGGCTAAAGTTCCTGGTTTTCTAATGAGGTCTACGGAATAATTTTTCCTACGAAATTGATTCCTAGGTGGGTATGCCCACCTTAAGTGTACAGTTCTCAGTTTTATTTCATTTCTTACTTACCAAAAAAAGGGTTTTTAAAGAGAACATGCTAATTATTTAAGAACCGTTTACTATTTAAGGTTGCATGGGGGAGTGACTGACTATCTAAGTTCGCAAAAATGATCGGTTGACTATTTAAGGCCATTGAGTATTTAATGTTCCAAATGGACATGGTGACTATTTACTGTCCTATAGGGGACGAGTTTAGTAATTAAGATTGTATTGGATTTGGTTGGCTATTTGTGGTATCATGTGGGACCCGTTGACTATTTAAGATCGTATAGGGGAGCAGTTGACTATTTAAGATCGCGTGAAGGAGTGACTGACTGTTTAAGGTCCCATACTGACTACTTAAGGACACTTAGCGGATGAATTGACATTCAAGGTTGCATAAAAGACATGTAAACTAATTAAGGTCACACAGGTTATTAGTTGACTATTTATGGATCCATAAGGAACGGTTAACTATTTAAGGTCCCAGGGGAGACCGATTGACTATTCAAGGTTGCATTGGGGACCTTGCAAGGTCTATTTGGGGACGGTATGACTATTTAAGTTTACTAACATAGAAAAACGAGATTAAGGAGTTTTAGTTTAACGATATAACTTTGACGAGGCAAAGGAAACATATTCAAAAATAAACTTTGATGAGAAATGTGGGGAAAAGTAAAATTTCGTTCCTAAATAAATATTATAAAAATGAGATGAAATGTAGAGAGGTAAAAAAATGGGGGGGACTTTTGATACGAAATATTCATTGAAAGATGAGTTTACATGGCTAGAGGATTATGTAGGGAAAAAAGGGTAAAATACTGAGAGTACTAGAAAAATGACAGAGACTCATAGATTACGGAACCCTCTTAAAAACTAAATCAAATACAGAAAGGGCAGATATGATTATTATATTTTAAAAGAAAAGTAAAAGTTTAGGCTTTTACGAAAACAATTTAAGGAATTTTATTGCAAAATAACTTTTAATATAAATATAGAGGGAAATGTAATGGTGTAAAACCGAGAGTTAAAAGGAAAGGCCAAAAAAATAGACGACTATAACTTTATTTAGCTGAATTTAGCCAAATTTAGCAAATTTAAATAGACGATTAAGGTCCTTGAGACACCTGACTTCGTATCCAAAGAGTTTAGAAGCTAAATAACATATTTTAGAATTTAGTACATAAACCTTAGTTGATTATTACTATTTCAGATTTGGGTATCATGTCAACCAAAGAATAGGGTTGGAAATATGCATACCGAAAGTAGTGCAAAAAGGGTGTTAGGTGTAACTTTGGTGACCAAAAGTCAAGTGGGGGCTTAAGTTGGCTAAAATACCACTTAAGGCATACCCACAATGGTATTACAGCTTGTAAAAAGGTTCCAGCTGAAGCAAAAGCTGAATGATATGCTACCTTGACAAATTATAAGCAAGTAAAGGCTAAGCAATACATTTTGTTGGCAGAGATGGGGGCGGGTTCAGCAGAGGGTTCCAGTTATCGTGTTAAGGAAGAAGGCCCGAGTAGTGAGGTTGGTAGCAATCAATCTAGTGGTCCAATGGACAAGGTTATCAATTCTAAAGTTGCGCAACGTACACTCAACATAATAATAACTCGTTTTGCTACAGCATTTCTCACCCTCCAACGCCTTAACAAGCATAAAAATAACTCGAAATTCTGTTTTCTAGGACATAATTTTATCAAGTAAAGAAGCCAAAGGGAAATGTGTTAAGAGAATTGTGGTGAATCACCCAAAAATTTGGCCACATGTAGCCTGTTGTTTGAAGACCGTTGTCTCACTTAATAGTCTGTTGAGAGTGGTTAATTGTGAGGGGAGGACGGATGTCCCATTGATTAACGGTTGACTTTGGAAGGACCTATTGGGGACGGGTTTATAGGGGATCGATTGACTATTTACGGAACCATAGGGACTGGTTGACTATTCAAGATCGCATAAGAGACCGATTAACTATAAAGGTCGCATATGACACTGGTTGATTACTTAAGGTCGCATATGAGACCGGTTGACTATTTAAGGTTGCATATGAGACCAGTTGACTATTTTAGGTCATATAAGGGATGGTAATTATTAAGGGTCGCATGGGGACCAGTTGACTACTAAAGGTTGCATGGTGGACCAGTAGACTATTTAGGGTCGCATAAGGACTGGTTAACAATTAAACGTCTCTTGGGGGACTCACTAAAAATTCTAGGTCGGACAAGTTGACAGTTAAGGGTCATATGTGAGCGATTGACTATTTAAGGACCAATGGGGGTTGAATTGACTTTTAAGCTCACATATCAATTATTTAAGGTAAAATAGGGGATCAGTTGACTATTTGAGGTTGTATAGGAATCGGTTGACTATTAAAGGCCACATCTAGGATTGTTGGCAATTCAAGGTCACATTGGGGAATGTTCTATGGTTTTGATCCCATAGGAAACAAATTGATTTTTTATGGTGACATAGGGGAGCAGTTGAAAGTTTAAGGTCCCGTACAGAACAAATTGATTATTTAAAGTCGCATATGGGACTGATTGTATATTTAAGGTTGCAAAGAAGAATAATTGACTATTTCAAGTTGCATTTTGGAAATGACTATTTAAGATCTTTGTGACAACCCGCTATCCGAAATAAAGGGTGGCCAGCGCTATACCTCGATAAAATAGGGAATCATTGATAAATATCATTCTCAGCATCACTACAATATGCAAAGTATAAGGAATAACCACACTATATTCCAGAAAATGGGTTATCAAAACTTTGGTTTTGAAATAAGAAGAGAACATTTTTAGCAACCCATAATAGAAATAGAGGGTGGAAACCCCCACAAGCGTACATAAGAAACCCAAAAGATACAAAAGGACGGAATGAAACGTCGGTCAAAAGTAACCATACAACATACAAATAGTACCAAGTTTTACATAATAGATCCATTATACAATTACAACGGTTTGGGCAACATGCCCGAATAAACTGATCATAACTAGAAAACGTAAATGGAGGCGTCTACACCAAAACATCCCGTGAGACCCGCACGATATCACGGCTCCTCAAAACATGTGGAAAGGAAGGTCATTACGGGCGACCGTGCGGCGGAACACCTGAACGGATTATATATATACATACACACAACAAGAAAGGAAAACCGGTCAGGGCCGGATATATGTGATCAAATAGATAAATGACAAGTATGACAATGATGCATAAGTAAGCATGGATGATAGTCTAGCATGGTAACATCATGTAAGGAACCAAAGCTGATAGATGACTATGTAGAATGAAATTCATATAAAACAGAATTAAAAGTACTTATGAGCCTTTAATCATCTTTCAACATATTTCGATTTCGATCTTCTTTTCCATTCCTTATCAGGAATATAATTATCATCATGTGCTCTATATGGCACTAATCTCAATAGCATGCTCTTTGTGGCATAAATTTTCTCTTTATGGCATTCATGTTCCATCGAGTCCAACTCGAAAATTAGAATAATCATAAATATAAATATAACGGTTCTAAGACCGCCCGTCCGGGTTTCCCCACTGTGCGCGTTCCTAAATAACCATCATCTTCCAGGGCCTAACATAAGACAACCTGGGATCCTATCGAAATCGTCGGGAAGCGGCCATATGCCTGCGGGGTAGTCAAGACCACACCCAGAATCTCCTACCCATCGCAGAAAAATAGAACAAGCGCTCATATGGCCTAGGACTATATCCACCCTGCATTCATTAGCCAGGGGGCTTCACCTCTCGCACGGACTTCCCTTAAGATGGTATTTAGAGAGGTGTGTAACATCCATTTTATTTATTTCCATAACATGATTTAGTAATTTATCATTTATCTTATCAATTTCCCATTTTAACAAATGTATAGGCTTAAATCGGGACTATACGTATTACGTACTGTCATAACATCCTCGATAAGAAATTCAAACTCCAAAGTTATTTCCAAAGCCTCCTTTAAGCTTTAACATAAACCCTCAAGTCAAATCTAACTCAAGTTAATTCCTAAGGTCTCCAAAGTGACCTAAAGATGTTCTAGACCCTTATAGAACTACAAGATAAAAGTAATGCCTAAACATCACTTTAAATTCCCCCTTAAAAGAACCCTAGATGAACCCTTTCGAGTCTAGGATGTCGACCCAACTCAACTAATACTCTAAACCCTATGTTTACTTCATTTAAGAAGGTCCCTAATTACTAATCCTAAAGAAAAAGGGTTAAAATTTAAAAGAAAAATTTTGGAAAAGTGCAGGGCTACCGAATCAATTCGCCCCCTTGGCCGAATCGATTCGGCCAGAAAATTTGGGTTTCTGCATAACTGCCGAATCGATTCGGATCGATTCCGAATCGATTCAGTTCACAAGACCTGAGCACTAGACTTAACAGAATCGATTCGCCCAGGGGGCCGAATCGATTCGGGCCTGCGATTTTGCCAAGATTTGGCTATGGAGTCTTGGACTCCATTTTCTACCCCAACTCAAATTTCTTCAAACCAAACTTATATACCAACATCAAGATAACATCAATGATATTATTGACCATCTTAAACCTCATGAATCACCCCAATCATCTTTGAATGAATCAAAACCCATAAATACATAAGAAAACCCCAAGTTTGCTAAACCAAAATCACTACATCATTACCATAGCAAATCATCTATCTCAAGACACAAATAGCAAGTAAAAACTTGCCTTGATTCAGCAAATTGCAGGTCTCTTGGTTGTAGGAGCAAGAATCTCTCTCAATCTCCAAATCTTTCTTTCTACTCTTCTCTTTCTCTCTTTGGTTTAGGAAGGAAATTAGGGGAAATTGGAAGACTTAGAAGGTTTAAGTCGTGACCTAAGACAAAATCCCACTTAATTAACTAGTAGTGCGATAAAATAATACGCAATAGCATAATTAAGGCACAACCAGTCAAAAATGCCCAAAACTACAAAATACAATATGGTACATTATCTGACTATTTCGCACGTTCCGGAATCAACTGCAACCTCCAAATCATCATTTGGACATTTTAAAATTTAATTTAGGTTCCGGTCTCATTATTAAGCCAAATATCATTTTGAGTTCAGATGACATTAATAAGCATACATAGCAATATTTACCCATAGATCTGATATGTATGCAAACTCATATTAGATACCAACTTTTCTACATTGAATTAACATTCAAATCATAACTCAACACTTGTCTCCAATTACTATACTAAGTAATTACTATAAAATATGGTCTCATAAGCGAGGGTTATTACATACTCCCCCCCTTATGAGGGAATTTTGCCCCCAAAATTCAGGCGTACCTCATAAGAAAAGATGTGGATATTTCTCCCGCATCTCGTCCTCACGTTCCCAAGTTGATTCGTTGGCATGATGATGACTCCAATGAACTCTCACTAGGGGCACCACACGAGATCTTAACTTTCGCTCCCCAAACTCAAGGATAGCAACCGGTTGTTCTTCATAAGAAACATCGGGCTACAAATCGATATCTTCAAAAGGAATGTGCCAAAGGGCACCTTCACACCTTCTGTACTTCTTCAAAGAGGAGACATGAAATACATCATGGATTTGTTGTAAAGGTTCCGGCAAGGCGAGTTGGTATGCCACGGGACCAACCTTTGCAATCACTGGGAAAGGTCCAACAAAGCGCGGTGCAAGCTTTCCTTTCTTCCCAAAACGTTTAATACCCTTCATCGGGGACACTCGCTCTAACACTTGGTCTCCAACCTCCAATTCCATATGTCTCCTACCCGCATCGGCATAGCTCTTTTGACGATCTTGGGCTATCCGTATGCGATTTTGAATAAGCTCAATCTTCGAAGAAGTGTCTTGGATCATTTCAGGTCCAAGGAACTTGTTATCACCCACTTCCAACCAACAAGCGGGCGACCTACAAGGCCTGCCATACAGAGCTTCATAGGGTGCCATTCCGATAGTAAATTGGTAAGAGTTATTATAAGCAAACTCAACCAATGGAAGGTATTATTCCCAACTGCCCTTAAAATCGAGTATTCACATACGAAGCATATCCTCCAACATCTGGTTTACCCTTTCGGTCTGACCGTCTGTTTGAGGATGATAGGAAGAGCTTAACTTCAACTCGGTCCCCATAGCTCCTTGGAAACTTTGCCAAAAGTGGGACACAAATATCTTATCTCGGTCGGAGACAATATTTAAAGGTACCCCGTGAAGTCTGACGATCTCCTCGATGAACAATTGGGCATAACGAGCAGTATCATAATCGGTGCGCACAGGCAAGAAGTGTGCCGACTTAGTCAAACGGTCGACAATCACCCAAATTGAGTCGTGACCCTTTTGCGATCTAGGCAAGCCCGTAACAAAGTCCATCGAAATGCTCTCCCATTTCCATACGGGAATCTCGAGCAAACCTGTCGGTCGCTGGTGGTCAATCTTAACCAACTGACAAGTAGTGCATTGAGACACAAACTCGGAGATATCCCTCTTCATACCCGCCCACCAATACCAACGACGCATATCTTGGTACATCTTGTCCCCGCCTGGATGCACCGTGAACTTGGACCCGTGGGATTCCGCCATTACTGCACGTCTCAAATCTCCATCGTCGGGAACCACAAGTCTTCCATGGAAGCGTAGTCCACCCTCAGAACCAATTGAGTACGATTCGGCTCCCTCAGACAACAACTGGCGTGTATGGTCTTGACAAACTTTATCTCCTTTCTGAGCTTCCACAATCTTTGCTATAATCGTGGGAGTAACCGTCATCACGGAAAGGAATGCTCTCACTCCTGCATCCTCTAGGCTGAGTTCTTTCCACTTAGCTTTCCACACCTCAGCTAAGTCTCCATCAGGCTTTCTACTCAAGGCATCTGCTACCACATTCGCCTTTTCGGGGTGATAATGAATATCAAATTGGTAGTCTTTCACAAACTCCAACCAACGACGCTGGCGCATATTCAAATCCTTTTGGGAGAATAAGTATTGTAGTGATTTGTGGTCGGTGAAAAGACTAAACTTTTCCCCCAAGAGGTAATGCCTCCATACCTTCAAGGCAAATACAACGGCGGCGAATTCCAAGTCATGTACCGGATAGTTCCTCTCGTGAGGCTTCAACTTACGAGAAGCGTACGCAATGGGTTGTCTCTCTTGTTGAAGAACACCTCCTAACCCCAGAAGAGATGCATCGGTGAAGACGAGATATTCCAATCCCGGCTTTGGCAATGCCAGGACTGGAGCCGAAGTTAGTCTATCCTTGAGCTCATCAAAAGCCGCTTGACATGAACTGTCCCATACAAATCTTACTCCTTTCCGGGTTAAATTCGTCAATGGGCTAGCAACCTTGGAAAAGCCCTTAATGAATCGACGGTAATAACCCGCCAAGCCCAGAAAACTACGAACTTCAGTGGGCGTCGTGGGCTGACCCCACTCTTTCACCGCGATCACTTTACCCGGATCCACCGACACGCCTTGGGATGACACCACATGCCCCAGAAATTGAACTTCCTTCAACCAGAAGCCACATTTCTCAAACTTTGCATATAATTGATGATCCCTCAATCTCTGCAGGACCAACCGCAAGTGAGCAGCGTGATCCGACTCTGTCTGAGAATAGACTAGGATGTCATCGATAAAGACAATGACAAACTGGTCAAGGAAATCCCGAAACACCCTGTTCATAAGGTCCATAAACACTGCAGGGGCATTGGTTAGTCCAAAGGGCATAACCAAAAATTCATAAGATCCATAACGGGTCAGAAAGGCCGTCTTGGATACATCTTGCTCTCGTATCCTCAATTGGTGATACCCCGTCCTCAGATCGATCTTGGAGAAGTAGGAAGCTCCCCTAAGTTGATCAAACAAGTCGTCGATGCGAGGTAAAGGGTATTTATTCCGGATGGTGACTTTATTCAACTCTCTATAGTCCACGCATAACCGGAGAGAACCGTCTCTCTTCTTCACAAACAATACCGGAGCGCCCCACGGTGAGGTACTACGCCTAATAAAGCCCTGCTCCAATAGCTTCTGAATCTGATCTCTCAGCTCCCTCATCTCCACAGGAGCCATTCGATAAGGAGCTTTGGCGATCGGTCGAGTTCCCGGCATTAGATCAATCACAAACTCTATTTCCCGACTTGGAGGTAATCCCGGTATCTCCCGAAAAATATCTTCAAAATCTCTAACGATTGGAAGAGAATTTAGGGGAACCACGACATCTCTAGATGCATCTTCCGCAATACAATATAGATAAGCACTCGTGCTCCCTTCCATGCAAGGCATAACTATCAGGAACATCTCTTGTCCCGGAACCGTGAAAACTATACTCTTCCCGTAACAATTTACTATAGCACGATACTTCACTAGCCAATCCATACCCAAAATTACATCGTACCCGACCATATCAAGGACGAGCAAATCAGCCTCGAAACACAAGTCACCAAGGTTAATTCCTACGTTTTTACATACGAAGAAAATCAATGAGCCATCGCCCATAGAGGATTCAACGCTAGTGAAGGTACTTTCAGCAGATTTTATCAAACCTGAAGTTTGGGCAAAACTTCTAGAAATAAAGGAGTGTGTAGCACCCGTATCAAATAGTATTCGACCCATGTGCCCATGAATGAGAAACTTACCCTCGATCGCTGGTGGTGCCGGAGGAGCTGGAGGAAGCAGAGCCTCCTGAATATGGTAAACCCGACCGTACTGCAATTGACCCTGTTGAGGAGGAGCAACCGGATTAGGCGCTTGGGGCGAAAACTGTACATACGGCTGCTGTGGGGCCCTTGGAAGATGCCCTCCAACCAACTGAGGACATGCCCTTTTATAGTGGCCCATCTCCCCACACTGGAAACATTTATTTGTCGTATTATCCTGATTCCTGCCTTGGTTATTTCGGAATTGCCCCGCACCTCGGCCCTGTTGGCCCCTACATCCATTTCCACCTCTACCTCCCTGTGGTTGCTGACCACCTTGACCCTGCCTGTTATTATAGTTGCCACCAGCATTAAACCCACCGAAACGTTGACGCTTTGACGAATCCCCCTGCTGAGGATCCCTCTCAACCTGCTTGTTCCCCGAGGATTGGGATGAAGAAGATGTTCCCCCTCCGCTCCCAGTTCCTCCCTGCCTCACCGCTTGCCCCGCAGTTACAACCTTCTTCTTGTTTTGCACAAACAATCTATGTTCTTGACAGTGAAGTAAAGCAGCATTCATCACATCACCAAAGGTCACCAGAGATGGATTTCCAAGTAAATGTTGTTTTATCCGCCAGTGCAAACCTCCCACAAACTTGGAGATCCTCTTCGCTTCTGGAGTTACTTCATCCGGTATAAAACTTGCTAACCGGGTAAACTCCTCCTCGTACTCGGCAACCGATCTCTCCCCTTGTACCAAATCCTGAAGCTTCCTCTGCATTTCCCTCTGAACTGCAGGAGGGAAATACTTTCCATCAAACAAAGCCCAAAAATTTATGATGGACATAGTATCCCTTTGTTCGGGTGTCGTCATTGACTCCCACCAGTGCAAGGCCGGTCCGACAAGCTTGAAAGTAACGAGAATTTGCTTTTTCTCCTCACTACATTCCACCATCCTAAGATGGCGCTGCATATCTCTCTTCCACTGGTTCGCCTTGATAACATCCGAACCTCCCTCGAATTCCGGGGGATGTCCCTTAAGGAAAGACTCCCTCACCCGTTCCCACTGAGAAGGTCCCGTAGGAACTAGTGCTTCTTGTCCCCTAACTTGAGCTTGTGGCATTTATTGGGCCACTGCAGTCATCGCGGCGTTGACAGCTTGGGCCACAATATTTGCCACTTCAGCAGCACTGATATTCCCCTGCTGCGGTGGAGGACCAAACTCATCCTCAACAACCCTATTACGTCTAGCGGGACGTCCTCTCTTCGGCGGCATCTGAGATAAAGACGAGATAGAGTTAAAACATAATATAAGACAATCTATTTAGCAAAAGATCGCATACATAGGCAGCAAAACAATCCTAACATTAAGTTCTATATCAAAGAACGCTACGGTAGAACGTGACAAGTCCGCATAGATCCTAAAGACTCTAGAACCCGATGCTCTGATACCATCTGTGACAACCCGCTATCCGAAATAAAGGGTGGCCAGCCCTATACCTCGATAAAATAGGGAATCATTGATAAATATCATTCTCAGCATCACTACAATATGCAAAGTATAAGGAATAACCACACTATGTTCCAGAAAACGGGTTATCAAAAACTTTGGTTTTGAAATAAGAAGAGAACATTTTTAACAACCCATAATAGAAATAGAGGGTGGAAACCCCCACAAGCGTACATAAGAAACCCAAAAGATACAAAAGGACGGAATGAAACGTCGGTCAAAAGTAACCATACAACATACAAATAGTACCAAGTTTTACATAATAGATCCATTATACAATTACAACGGTTTGGGCAACATGCCCGAATAAACTAATCATAACTAGAAAACGTAAATGGAGGCGTCTACACCAAAACATCCCGTGAGACCCGCACGATATCACGGCTCCTCAAAACATGTGGAAGGGAAGGTCATTACGGGCGACCGTGCGGCGGAACACCTGAACGGATTATATATATACATACACACAACAAGAAAGGAAAACCGGTCAGGGCCGGATATATGTGATCAAATAGATAAATGACAAGTATGACAATGATGCATAAGTAAGCATGGATGATAGTCTAGCATGGTAACATCATGTAAGGAACCAAAGCTGATAGATGACTATGTAGAATGAAATTCATATAAAACAGAATTAAAAGTACTTATGAGCCTTTAATCATCTTTCAACATATTTCGATTTTGATCTTCTTTTCCATTCCTTATCAGGAATATAATTATCATCATGTGCTCTATATGGCACTAATCTCAATAGCATGCTCTTTGTGGCATAAATTTTCTCTTTATGGCATTCATGTTCCATCGAGTCCAACTCGAAAATTAGAATAATCATAAATATAAATATAACGATTCTAAGACCGCCCGTCCGGGTTTCCCCACTGTGCGCGTCCCTAAATAACCATCATCTTCCAGGGCCTAACATAAGACAACCTGGGATCCTATCGAAATCGTCGGGAAGCGGCCATATGCCTGCGGGGTAGTCAAGACCACACCCAGAATCTCCTACCCATCGCAGAAAAATAGAACAAGCGCTCATATGGCCTAGGACTATATCCACCCTGCATTCATTAGCCAGAGGGCTTCACCTCTCGCACGGACTTCCCTTAAGATGGTATTTAGAGAGGTGTGTAACATCCATTTTATTTATTTCCATAACATGATTTAGTAATTTATCATTTATCTTATCAATTTCCCATTTTAACAAATGTATAGGCTTAAATCGGGACTATACGTATTACGTACTGTCATAACATCCTCGATAAGAAATTCAAACTCCAAAGTTATTTCCAAAGCCTCCTTTAAGCTTTAACATAAACCCTCAAGTCAAATCTAACTCAAGTTAATTCCTAAGGTCTCCAAAGTGACCTAAAGATGTTTTAGACCCTTATAGAACTACAAGATAAAAGTAATGCCTAAACATCACTTTAAATTCCCCCTTAAAAGAACCCTAGATGAACCCTTTCGAGTCTAGGATGTCGACCCAACTCAACTAATACTCTAAACCCTATGTTTACTTCATTTAAGAAGGTCCCTAATTACTAATCCTAAAGAAAAAGGGTTAAAATTTAAAAGAAAAATTTTGGAAAAGTGCAGGGCTACCGAATCGATTCGCCCCCTTGGCCGAATCGATTCGGCCAGAAAATTTGGGTTTCTGCATAACTGCCGAATCGATTCGGATCGATTCCGAATCGATTCGGGCCTGCGATTTTGCCAAGATTTGGCTATGGAGTCTTGGACTCCATTTTCTACCCCAACTCAAATTTCTTCAAACCAAACTTATATACCAACATCAAGATAACATCAATGATATTATTGACCATCTTAAACCTCATGAATCACCCCAATCATCTTTGAATGAATCAAAACCCATAAATACATACATAAGAAAACCCTAAGTTTGCTAAACCAAAATCAATACATCATTACCATAGCAAATCATCTATCTCAAGACACAAATAGCAAGTAAAAACTTGCCTTGATTCAGCAAATTGCAGGTCTCTTGGTTGTAGGAGCAAGAATCTCTCTCAATCTCCAAATCTTTCTTTCTACTCTTCTCTTTCTCTCTTTGGTTTAGGAAGGAAATTAGGGGAAATTGGAAGACTTAGAAGGTTTAAGTCGTGACCTAAGACAAAATCCCACTTAATTAACTAGTAGTGCGATAAAATAATACGCAATAGCATAATTAAGGCACAACCAGTCAAAAATGCCCAAAACTACAAAATACAATATGGTACATTATCTGACTATTTCGCACGTTCCGGAATCAACTGCAACCTCCAAATCATCATTTGGACATTTTAAAATTCAATTTAGGCTCCGGTCTCATTATTAAGCCAAATATCATTTTGAGTTCAGATGACATTAATAAGCATACATAGCAATATTTACCCATAGATCTGATATGTATGCAAACTCATATTAGATACCAACTTTTCTACATTGAATTAACATTCAAATCATAACTCAACACTTGTCTCCAATTACTATACTAAGTAATTACTATAAAATACGGTCTCATAAGCGAGGGTTATTACAATCTTGTGGGGGACGGGTTGCCTATTTAAGGTTTTATAAGAAACCTATTGACTATTTAAGAATTGTTTACCCTTTAAGGTTGCATGGGTAAACGATTAACAACCTAATGTCGCATAAACGATTGGTTGACTATTTAAGGTCCTATGGGGATCAGCTGAGTATTTAATATTCCAAATGGACATGTTGACAATTTACTGTGCTATAGGGGACGAGTTTAATAGTTAAGGTCGCATTGGAGTCAATTGGCTATTTAAGGTCGTATAGGGGACAATTTACTGTGCTATTGGGGACGAGTTTAATAGTTTAATAGTTAAGGTCGTATAGGGGACCAGATGACTGTTTAAGATTGCGTGGGGAGTGACTGACTATTTAAGGTCCCATGTTGACCACTTAAGGACACTTAGCGGATGAATTAAGTATTCAAGGTTGCATAGAGGACATGTTAACTAATTAAGGTCACATAGGGTACTAGTTGACTATTTACGGATCCATATGGAACGGTTATGTAACGCCCCGACTCGGATATAAAGATTATTAAAGAACTAACTTGATCCGGTTCGTACGTTAATTGTGAAGTGCAATGAAACACCCTATATAATGTTTCTAATCCAATTTTAATAGTATTTAACATTACACTTATTAGCATGCGAGTCAAATTTATAATTACTACGTGATGTGACCCAAAGGGAGTGCCCCCAAGGTCAAGTAAACAGAGCTAATAATCGTAAAGCAAGTAACTACTTACCTGTACAACGCTCTAAAAATACGGAATGACATGCAACCTGCCGTAACAAAGGAGGGATGTGAGTCGAATGCTCAGTGGGAACATATACAAATGTAGTATAGAAATGAACGACAGAAAGGAATACTCACACGCTACATTACATGCATGTGAAAATACGTATATATCTACATATATACCTTCAAAAATACATGTGTCGAAGTATTTAACCATTTTTATTACAAAAACGTTATTTGGTTCCATTTGGCCTTCCTGGCCTTACAAAATAGTCATTTTGTATTATCATGCTTCGAAAACTAGCACTTACTCCCATTAACTCATGCATAGTCAACATATATCCTTTGTTCGGGAAACCTTTCATTTTCATTTAGAACATTTATTTCTCTACATTCAATTAACTCACGCCCAAGTTATTTAACCATATCATAAGACTTTCATCAACACACGGACACATCATGTTCGAAAACTACCTTTTTTTCCTTTCGAAAGCCTCATATAACACACGCTTGTGTTTATTATGGTTTGAGCCTCATTAGGTAAGTTAAGCATCATTAAGTTAACTTATTTAACCATCCCATGTTACCACATGAACCTTAAACATTTAATGCGTTATTCTTGCATTAACAAATTAATGGATCAATACCATCCATTTGTGCCTCTTTCAAGATTATTCAATTCATTACTTACCAGTATCTGTAGGGATTCCACCAACAAACACTCACGGAATTCGTGGCCTCACACCACCGGTCTCCGCCGCCATATACTACTACAGTTGGTTTGGGGTCTTTCACCACTAGGGACTGCATAGCCCAGCTTAATTAATTATCTCGGCATCAACCAATATAATTATCTTACCAATGTGTTCAATATTTTTGTGACACACCGCCTAATTAAATACCGGGCGGTCAATCCTTTATTAAATTAAAATCAAGGTGAACAGTTGGTTCATTCTTAGCATCACTGTCGCAAATGCAAGACTTGGAAGCAAGAAGTGAAGTTTTTAGGGCATGTGGTATCGGTGAAGGGATTATCTGTGGATCCGAGTAAGGTGTCAGCCGTGTTGAATTGGGACCAACCCATGACACTTACTAAAGTTCGTAACTTTTCGAGATTGGCTGACTATTATCGGAGATTCATTCATGTTTTTTCAAAGATAGCGGGACCAATGATCGAGTTAACAAAAAAGGGTGCACCATTCTTTTGGATAGAGAAGTGTCAACACGCGTTCGACACTCTCAAGGAGAAATTGACTTCTGCACTGGTTCTCGCTTTGCCTAAGAGTGAAGTAAAGTTCATGGTTTACACCGATGCTTCTCTGCAGGGATTAGGTGGAGTTTTGATACAGGAGGAAAGGCCAATTTCTTATGCCTGTTAGAAGCTTAAACCACATGAGGTTCATTATCCAACACTTTGCACGGGACCAATGTAACTCATAGAAACTGACTGCGTGGTCACAAGACGCCCGATTGGAGAACACGATGATAATTAGACTTAGGCTTAAAAATATCCCGTTAGAGGTTGAAACTTCGTAACACCCCCCGAGCGACCTCATTAGACCTCGCACATGGCCATTTTAACCCATCGAAACTGACCGCGTACACGACGATAATTTGAAAATAGCTAGACTTAGGCTTAAAAACATGTCGTTAGAGGGTAAAATCCCCGATTTTAGAACTCGACGATAATTTGAAAATATGTAAACTTAGGTTTATAGATATAAATATGACGTTAGCGGGAGAAACCCTGAAACACCCTCGAATGGCACCATGAGAGGCAACAACTGCTCGCACGAGACCAATGTAACTGGTAGTA
Organism: Sambucus nigra; assembly: GCA_949130495.1. Taxonomy (NCBI): domain Eukaryota; kingdom Viridiplantae; phylum Streptophyta; class Magnoliopsida; order Dipsacales; family Adoxaceae; genus Sambucus; species Sambucus nigra. The sequence continues at coordinate 65,940 of CASBWL010000580.1, read as the reverse complement.
ACTGATCGCGTGGTCACGAGACCCCCGATTTAATAACACGATGATAATTTGAAAATATCTACACTTAGGCTTAAAAACATGCCGTTAGAGGGCGAAACCCCGAAACACCCCCCGAACTACCCCGTGAGAGGCACCAACAATCGGGTTCCATAATCCACAAATCTCCGTCATTTTTTTAGTAGTCTTAGTATTTTATTATCTTGTCTTACAAAATCCTAAAGCCGTGTAAAAACATCTTTCAATAAATATTTTAACCCCCCCCCCCCCCCTTTTTATTTTGTTCCTCTCTACTTTCATCTCATTTTTGTAAGTTTTATTTTTAAAAATATCTTACCCTTTCCATTCATTTCTCATCAAAATTTAGTTTTCAATATAGACCCTTTTTCCTCATAAAATTATATCTTTAAACTGAAACTCATTAATCTCGCTTTTTATGTTAATAAACTAACTTTTTACTTGATAGTTAATTTTAGATCTTAGCAAAGTTTACATATTTTCAAATTATCTTAGCAAAATTATATCTTAGTAAAGTTTTTTTTGAAGTAAAAGTTTCGCTAAATTGTTACCAGGGCTCTTGTGCGTCCATAAATAGTCAACCGATCCCCTATTCAGTCTTAAATAGTGAACTGGTCTCTCACGTGTCCTTAAGTAGTCAATGTGGGACTTTAAATTGTCAATCGGTCCCCTACATGACCATAAATAATCAATCGTTTCCATATGAAATCTTAAATAGTCAACCAGTCTCCCAACGGATCTTAAATAGTCAATCACTTACCGATGCCACCTTAAATAGTCAAGTTGTCCCCCATGGGACCTTAAATAGTCATACCGTCCCCAAAGAGACCTTGCAAAGGTCCCCAATGCGACCTTGAATAGTCAATCGATCTCCCATGGGACCTTAGATAGTTACCCGACCCCTTTTGCGACTATAAATAGTTAATTTGCAATACCCCACCCTAGAAAATAGGTATTTAACGTTATTTAAAGTGTTTTCGCCAAAGAAAAATAGGAGGAATAAATAATTCAAGTGTAAGACGTCAAGTAATACATAAGGTGGCATATTACGTAAATGGTTTAAATAAAAAAAATCCAACGATGCATGTGTCTCATTAATGCGTATTTAATCTCTAATAGTATTGGCTAGGATGTCCATTAAGTTTGAGGAAAAAATATCAAGGAACGGATGTGACACGGACAAGGTTAATACGATGCGACATTTAAATGGTACGAAAAGCAAAATATCGCAATATGGGTTTAATGAGACAGTTTTATGTTGCATGGTTCACACGAGTTTTATTTTGAGTTTATATAATTATTTTAAGCACTTTGGTTAAGTTTCGTGCGATTCGAACAAGCAACGAATGCTACGCAAGCATGTGTACTAATTGTCTTACGACGCGCGACACATCGAAAGTCCAGTCTTGTGCAAATTGTTTAGGATGTCTCGGGAGGTCAAAAAATATTTTGAATATTTTTTTTGACTCACAAAAATATAAAGAATATTATTAAGAAGAGAAAAATAAAAAAAAATACTTTTGTACGGAGGTCCCGATTCTTGCGCACGTATAGGACAATTCGGGAGACCAACCGACTATTGTAAATATGATTTTTTAGCCAAAAAAATGCAAGGAATATGATTCTTAAGTTAAAAATTTCAAAAAAAAAAAGAATTTTTTTTGGGCTGGTACCAAAAGTGACGCAAATAAACTTTTGTGGGTGTTTTTGGGCATTTTTCAAATGATTTTTGGGGTCACATGTTTGTTGAGTTGTAATCTCTTTCAAGACTTATTATGCAGATCTTGGGGAACCAAATTACACACATTTGGGCATTCAACACCTTGGTTTTGTTGGTCGAGGGTGGAAAGCTTCCATAATTACATTATAAGATAAATGGGAGGGAAATACTTGGAGCCAAAACTCTCAAATATTTTTCAGATTATATCTCCATCTTCTAGCTCTTGCAAGAGTTGTTCTTACTTCCAAATTCGTGGTCCTCCTTTGCCACCACTTTTCCACCATCAAAACACCACATTGGAGGTCCCCAAACTCCATTAAAACACTTCTCAAAGTTGGGACGGCTCATAGGAGATTTTTAGATAAGTTTTTGGAGCTCAAAGGAAGTCTTGTTGGGTGATTTTAAAAGGAGTTTCTCATAGTAGAAGAAAGAGTAGTTCATAGAGCTTGAAGATTAATTGAGAGTTTGAAGAGTGGGCTATTGTGACTCCCTTTAGGGCCACCTTTGGAGGTGGGGGAGTCACCCACCTTCTCTACCATTATTTAAGGACATTTTGAGGTGGGAAATATTTATCTCTTACTAAGTTAAGTTGATGATGATATTAGTACGAGTATTTTGCATCTTGTTGATATTAGGTGTGTAGAAATAGTCATCCATGATTAAAGATTAAATACTACATGATTTCAAGATATAGTTTAGAAGAAAATGAGATTTTCTATCCTTGAAATGGGTCTTGTAGTAAATCTATGTTTAGCTTGATTTTTCTAGATATTTAGAGCTTAAAATAATTTGATTAAGGTTATAAATGCACTAATATACTTATTAGTATTATTATCACTTTTTTTCTATGAAAATCGGCACTTAAAATGAAGGATTGAATGAGTTTTAAAAATGGATTGTTTTCAGCCCACTATTCACAAATATTTTATGAAAAAAAATGTTTTAAACTAAAGTATTAAGGTGAATAAATGATTTATTTGATGCGAAGAACACTTGGTATCTATATGCCCTTTTTATGAGATTAATATAGTAATTTTAATGTTGATGAATCATTACGAAATGAGCAAATGGAGTTTCATTTACAAAGTGTACTATTTAGTTTGTTAAACTAAGTTTTGGGGTTAAAAGTATAAATAAGTGAAAGTGTAGTCTTCTTACAAACTTTGGGTGAAAATATAAATAATAAAAGTCTAGAAGACTTAGTGTGAATAAAATGACTAAATATGAGTTTTTATACGAAATGTCATAATTAAAGTGTTGAACACTAAGTTTGAAAGATAAGAGTGTCAAATGCTTGAATATTGACGAAATGAGTTTTAAGTTGTCAAAAGACATAATTAAAGTGTGTAGGCTTAAATATGAGAAATAAGACTTTAATATGTAAAAAGCGTGATTTTATATATTAAAAAGGGCTAAAATGCAAAATGTGTAATTTGGCAAAGTGAGAAGTTGAACAAGTGTTTTAATGAATAAAATGTCTAAGTGTAGAGCTTGGAACATGAAAGGGTATTTTTGTTAATAACACTTGAAAAGGATAAGGTTGCACGTTTTGGTAAAGAAAAAGGGTAAATTGGTAATTTACTTAAAGTGTGACGTTTTTATGAAATAAAATACTAAAGAGTGTTTTGGCACTAATTTGGAAAGAATAATTTAAGTCCTTAAAGCGGAAATGATTTTTGGGATAAACATAAATGCGTGCGTGAGAAAAGGGACTTTAATGGAATATAATGATTTTTCCTAAATGAATAGTGGAAAAATGGACGATTAAGTCCAAGGCTTTAGCCTCGGCTCGAAAAGGCAAATTAATGTGAACATTATGAAAATTGTAATACCCCATATTTTTATGGCTTTTAAATTTACAGATTTATTTAATTTAATTGAGATAAATTAATTTAATTTTAATTCGAAAAGTTGTTTTAAATATTTACTAGCGTAACGAGAGTTAGTAATTATTGAAAATTTGTTGAATGTTATTAGATGAGTATAGTAATATATGAGATTGATTTTATAAAAATTGTCACATGTGAATAAAATGACAATTATGGAAATTTAGTCGGGACGCGCCTGTGTCGTGTGAGGACTAAATTATTATTATATAAAGTGAATAAGTTATAAATTATAAGTTGCCCGTATGGTCATTTCAAGTGCACCAAAGTGTCCGAAAGGGTCGAGATAGTCAAAATAATGTACCCGGGGGTTCAGTTTGGGTCTCGGGGTATTTTTAGGCTTAATTAGTACCCCGGGAGGGCGTTTTGGACATTTTGTAATTATGGGTAATTAAACCCACGAATTTGCTAGGGTTATATCAGATAGTAAGTGTTGTCTTCTAGGGTTAGCATAACCAAAAACTAATGACGGCCATTGGAGAGGAAGAGGAGAAACTTCCCAAGGAGTTCTAGGCCAAGAACTCCTCCGGTTGCACCGTCGTCACCGCAAAATGGTAGATCGCGCAACGAGGATCTCAACCACACCAAATTCTTCCACAAATCAGAACTTTGAATTTCAGGCAAGTATCCATCTTGCTTTAATCAAGTTAATTATTAGTCTAGGGTTGATTAGAATTAGTGTTCTTGAAAGAAAACAATAATTGGAGACAAAAAAAATTAAATGCTGTAGAGGTAAAGATTATATTCTGGAAATCCATTTTACATGTAGAGGTTGAACCACAAATTTCCATGGAGTTAGTGATAGAAAATCTGGAAAAAGAATGGAAGAAACTAAGTTAAAGAAAAATATTAGGGTTCTTGAGATTTATATAGATTTTACCTTTTTATTTTGTTTTAGTTGATGAAAACTCGCATGTTTTACGTAGGATATTGTTTATATGGGTATACAACACTTGTAGTACAAGTGGTTGGGAGTTTGGGACTGAAACATGACGATTTGGATGAGTTTGGGGTAAGATTTCCGTAGCTGGGTTTTCCGCAGTTTCACCATAACTGCTTGATCGATCGATCGACCCCATTTCATCGATCGATCAACCCCTCCTGGAAAACTGCATTTTTGCTCGTGTTAGCTTAATCCGATTTTATGCGTAGTAAACCTTGATTAGGGTTTCTAGAACATAATGGAACATAAAAAGGACCAGTAGGGTCAAGATAAACCCCGTTAAGTGGGACTTTAATGTGAAGGGAAATAAAGGGTAAACGGGGAGATATTCATACTTAGAAAATCATACGTGCGTTGATTTAATAATCGAAATGTCTAGGAAGTTGGAGTAGAAGGTAAGTGAGGGCCTACTGAAATTGTACTTAGGTAAATATAATACTTCGAGAGACGAGAAGTGAGTTTAGAATAACTTAATTACGAGAATAAAATGAACGAGCCCGTTATACGAAATAACCGAGTAAATTGTGTAATAACGGATAATTATAATTATGGGTCGTGAGATCACCTAATTTAGTAATGTGGATGTGAATACATATATATATATATATATATATATATATATATATATATATATATATATATATATATATATATATATATGACGGTGTGATTGTGCATATATCATTTCTGTTTAAAAATCGTACCCGAGCTACTTGCTATCACGGGGGTTTCCGTGCCGGGACAGTCTTATCTCGATTGGGCCTTTATGGGGGATAATGACTCATACCCTAGAAGATAGTATCCTTGATTACAGGCTATCTGAGTGATAGTCAGATGGTCCTAAGAGACGTGAGAGTATGTGCTGACCTCTTAGGACTGGGAACTATGCTTCGCCTCCATTTGTATGTGTTTTGTGTTAATACAGTTCGAGAGTGATTCCGAACTAGTATTCCCTTAGTACGAGTGATACGGGGACTTGATAGCAGAGTATGCCAGCACCATAGTTTGTATGTGGGGTTCATATAGTATATATATATATATTATATGAGCAATTGGTATATATATATCTACGTATATATGGAAACTTTGCACCATAGATTTTATGTGGGGTGCCATTAGTATATATATTATTTGTGTAACTAATATATATACGTATATCTATATGGGAACTTTATACTGTGTGTATAAGTAGTTAAGAAATGAAGAAATGTTTCACTTCATTATAAGTATTCAGAAATGTTATAACGATACGGAATTATTCTAAATAACGTAAGAAATCTTGAAGAGATAGATTTTTAAAGTGAATATCATAACCTTAATTTCACGTGTTAAGACTTATGGAGAATAAGTTAGAGAAGTATATGAGATTCATTAGTACGGTAGACGTGCACACTAGATGAGAGGTGAGAATTCTCAAGAGAGTGTCGCATACTAATATGATTGTTGCATTAATCGGTAAGCATTTTAAATACTTGCTAAACTATTTTAAAACTGTTTTACAATCGGGCTCTGACCAGTTTGCTGTTATCTCTTCTCTCTTGTGTATATATATATATATGTATTACAGGTGCCCAGCCATAGGGGCGTCATGCTTAGGATTCTTTGGATGGAACGTGCTGTAGCTTTTGTGGGAGTTGCAGGCCATTGCTTAGACGACGACTTCATTGTTGACTCCACTTCTAGTTCAGTTTTATCCAGTGGGGCATGCGTCTCCCTTTTTCATTATTCAATTGGTTTTGTCAGAGATTGTAATTCTTTTACTTTCAGTGTCTTTACTTCGGGCTTTATTACTGTCAGGATGTTTCCCTTTAGTGTTTTAAAGTTTGCGATTTTTTATTGATGGTTAAACTCTTGAATGTTCATTTATATTCTTATACTTAATGTGTGACTCTTAAAATGTTAATGGTCAAAGGTTTTATAATTGGATTGTCACGGTCAATGACCTTGACAAGGCTGGCCGGCTGAAAGGTGACAATTTGCCCATTTTGTTGTAGTGGGTCATCTTCTGGATTATCTTCATGATCTCTTTTCTTGTCTTCTTTTGCTCGAAGAGGAGATTTAAACCTCTGCCTTCCTCGTTCGCTGGTTCGACCACCGTTTTGACGATCAACATACCTGGTCAATTTTCCACGTCTAATGAGTGCTTCAATTTCATTCTGAAGAGCTATGCAATGCTTGTTCGTGTGACCATGATCTTTGTGGAATTCGCAATATTTGGACTTGTCTCTCTTATCAGGATCTGCCTTCATCTTTGCTGGCCATGCTAGCTCCTCGCTGTTCTTGATTTCTTCCAGAATGTGATTTATATCCACCTTCAAGGGAGTATAATTTTCGTATTTCTTCATCTGTTCCAATGCTTGCTTACCCTTTGATTGCCTATTACCACCGTTGTTCTTTTGTTCCTTCTTTTCAGTTTTACCATCTTCCACCTTGATCTCCTTAGTATCTGCGTTCTTCTTCGCAGCCATGGCTTCCTCGGCATTCATGATTTTTGTTGCTTTTGCCATCAGTTCTGCCATAGTCCTAGGTGGGTCTTTGGCTAAAGTGTAGTACAATTTATTAGGCAACAGTCCACTCATTAAATCAGTAATCGCAGTTTTCTCCTCCTAATCAATTACTTCCAGTTTCTCATTATTAAAACGAGTAATATAATCCCTGGTACTTTCACCCGTCTTTTGTCTAACACTTAGCAAGTGTGCTACTCGTTTGACTGGCTTTGCTCCAAAACAAAAATTTCCAATAAAGAGCTCTGCCAGCTGAAAGAAAGTCGCAATTTTCCCCCGAGGAAGGTTATTGTACCACATCTGAACAGATCCGGTAAGGGTTCCTGAAAATTCCTTACATCGCATCTCGTCTGGAACAACATAGATATCAGCAGCTGCCTGGTATTGTTCTATATGAAGAACATGATCAGTTTTTCCATCGTATTTTGGTGTTAGGCTTTGAATTTTGACGGTGTGGGAAAGTCCACAATCTCTTGTAAGAATGGTGTTCCTCGGACAAAATTCCTTTGTAGAGGATTTTTGTTTTTATCCATCTCCCCTAATCTATCCTCCAACCTTTGAATTGAGCCCTTCCATGCATCATTTCCTTCCTCGATCTTATTGGTTCGAGCAACTGATCGTGTTGAATTAGCCTCTTGGGATCTTTCGTGACGAGCAGCTGGTTGTGATTGAGCAGAGCCTTCCTGTAAATTAAATGGTCATTGAGAGTTCCTCGACACAATCCTAGGGGGACTTATATTCCTCCTAGGACCCAGACGATCAAAAGGAGAGACTCTACTTAACCTTTTAAGAGCACTTGTCCTCTCTGGAGATAGAGTGATGTTTTGTTGAGTGTCTGTAGCTTGTACCGAGGAAGTCCATCTGGGCTGATAAGAAGGATCGTTAGATCTCTCAGTGCGATATGAATCGCTAGTTCGCGAAGAGAGCAAACGAATATTTCTTTGAACACTTCGTTGTCCTGATTGGGCTGGCATTCCGCCTTGAACGGTTTGTATGAGTTTACGCATGGTTTCTTGCATGGCTGTTTGACCTCGGGCCAAATTAGCCATTATACCAGCCAGATCTGAAAAACTTGGGGGAGCAGAAGGATTCGGGGGAGTCCCAGTGTTTCGATTACTGGATTCCGGATTATCAACCATTGACGATGAGTTGTTTTGGTGAAAAATGCTAATTACAATCGTTTTCCACAGACGGCGTCAATCTGTTGATGTAAAAAATTAGATTTGACCTAATTATTTTAATCACAGATAAAAATGAATAAAAAATAATAGACAATCAATTTTTAAAGTGGTTCAGCCTTATAAGAATGGCCTACGTCCACTGTTTTTGTATTGCTGACTGTTTGCTTGGAATTCTCGAAGAATTATCTTCTCCCGAAATTCCGGTCCCCTCCAATGAGGAGGTTACAATGTATTTATAGCCTTGAGGTTGTACAAATGAAAGGACAATGCGCTGTTATCTAGTAGACATGTACATCTGTATGATAATAAATGAGCATTTAATGCACAGTCGTCTCCTTTTTTTTTTTTGGGAATTTAATTATATATAAAAAGACCAAAAGATTTACAGAGGAAGAATCCCCTCACAGAACAAGAAAACCTTAGGGCATACCCCACAGGCAAACAGGCCAAACAGGCCGGGACCAAACAAAACCTAAACTAGAAGTTTATCTTCAGGGATGTTCCAGTACATACAAGCCATCCAGTTAGTAAAACTCCTTCTGTCCTTCTTCCACGTTAGAGCTTTTGCTCTAACCATGTTTTCAATACCCTTGATAATAGAATCAAGGGAATTGGAGACATGCTTAAAGCATCTAGAGTTCCTCTCCAACCAAATGCAGTAGATAGTGGTGGTAAAGGAGAGGGATCTAATCTTGTCACAAAGGGTCTTCGTAGAATGGTTAACAGTAGCCAAACCCAACTCACTATACAGACCCTGGCCATCCCTATAATATTGGTTCCTAAGCATCACCTCCTCCCAAATACATTTACTAAGGCTGCACTGAGAGAACAAATGGTTATATGACTCCCTTTCAGTCCCACATAACTCACACAGGTCATCCTCAGAAACTCCCCACTCATGTAATTTAACTTTAGTATTGATGGCCTTCCTAACCACCAACCAAGTTATGAAAGAGCATTTAGGGATACACACCTTACTCCACACAAACTTGCTCCAGTTGACCTTAGGCTTATGGGCCTTTAAAAGCTCCCAAGCGGACGCAATGGTGAATATTCCATGATTTGATGGGAGCCAAACAACAGTATCAGTTCCCTCGTGGATTGTAGGAAGAGCAGCATTCTTCACTTCATTCAGCTCCCATGTCACTCTAGATGGCCATCTCCACTCCAAATGGTGTATAAAATCTGACACTTTAGCTTTAAGATTGCTAGCAGAATCATAGACAATGTTATCCCTATAAAGGTTATGTAAAGGGCCATTAGGGTGCCAATTATCGAACCACATAAAAGCATGCTCCCCATTCCCAATGCAGGTCTTGATTTGTCTTCTAAACTTCTCTCTGTTCTTGAGGATTTTCCTCCAACTCCATGAAGAATCATTTGGAATACTCAAAGCCAATATGCTTCTTCCTTTGATCTTGTAAGTATTACACCACTTGATCCATAAGCTGTCCTTCTTACTACAGAGGTTCCACAAATGCTTCGCGATAGCCACTGTGTTCCAAGTCTCTAAACATTTAATATTGAGCCCTCCTTCATCAAGAGAAACACAAAGATCCACCCAAGCAACTTTAGCCCCTTTGCTATTAGCCTCATCCCCTTTCCATAAGTAATTCCTCATAATTTGCTCAATCTTCTTTATAATACTCTTGGGCAGAATAAAAATGCTAGACCAATACACCTGAATGCTGAAAATCACAGTCTTCACAAGAAGGAGCCTACCTGCAAATCTCAAGAACTTATTAGTCCAACATCTGGTTCTCATAGTAATTCTATCCACCAAGTGAGAACAATCCTCCTTCTTCAACCTAGTTGTGATGAGAGGAACCCCAAGATATCGAAATGGAGGGGTCCCATGCTGAATGCCAAGAATAGTTGAAATGTCCTGAATCTCATCCTCACTAATCCCAGCAGTGAACAGGTTGCTCTTCTCTAAATTGATCATCAACCCAGATAAGGAGCTAAACTTTGATATTGCCTCCTTCACAATGCTGCAGGAAGCAGTGTCCCCTCCAGCAAAGACAATTAAATCATCAGCAAAACTAAGGTGAGTCAATGCTATCTCCTTGCATCTAGGGTGAAAACTGAACAGGTCTGATTCAGTAGCTTTAGTAATTATCCCAGAGAAAACCTCCATCACAAGCAAGAAAAGGTAGGGAGAGATAGGGTCCCCCTGCCTGAGCCCTCTTTTCCCATGAAAGAAGCCCTTAAGTTCCCCATTTATGCTAATGGAGAATCTGGTGGTAGTCACACATTTGGTGATCCACCCTATGACTTTGGAAGGGAAACCAACATGGTCCAACAGCTTTATCAAAAAGTCCCAGCTCACAGTATCATAAGCTTTCAGAATATCAATCTTGATTGCACATCTCGGAGGCCAAGAGTCCCTATGATAATTCCTCATTAACTCCTGTAATAACAAGATATTATCAGCAATTGATCTACCTTCAACAAAGGCAGCTTGATTAATACTAATAAGGCCAGGCATCAACTTCTTTAGCCTGCAAGTGATCACTTTGGAAATACACTTGTACAAGGTGTTACAGCAAGAGATGGGTCTGAAATCCCTCATACTTCTAGGGGTAGCTACCTTTGGTATTAAAGCCAGAGCAGTACAATTCCACTGCTTGAAGAAAGTCCCCGTGTCAAAAAAGAACTTTATAGCCTCACACACCTCTCTCCCAATGAGCTCCCAATTCTTTTTAAAGAAGTAACTGTTAAACCCATCAGGACCCGGGGCCTTGTCAGACCCAATGCTAAACATAGCTTTCTTAATCTCATCATGAGTGACCTCTTCCTCCAGGTCACAAGCCTGCTCAGGGGTTAGTTTATTCTTGATCACCTCCCCCAGGACAGCATTTGCATTCTCACACTGCACCCTATTCCCTAACAAGTTCTGAAAAAACCTCACAGCTTCAGTAGACACCTGCTCACTGCCTTCAATTCTCACCCCAAGATCATTCTCAATGCACACAATCTTCCTTCTAGCCCTGTTCTGGTTTACTTTCTTATGAAAGAAAGTGTTGTTTTGGTCGCCCAGCTGCAGCCATTTGGTTCTAGCCTTTTGTCTAAGGAAAGACTCCTCATCATTCCTTAACTCTGCATATTTGATTCTCAACTCTTTAGCAGCCACCTGCAGGACCATACTATCACCATCTCTGTCCATCTCACTTTGAATAGCATCAAGCTTAGTCTTGGTATCAGCAACCTGAGTAGAAATCTTATTAAAGAATTTCTTATTAAAGTGCTTTAAAGAGGCTTTAACTCTATTCAGTTTGCTGTAGAGCCTCTGCATTGGATTTCCATCCACCTCAACATCCCAAGCATCAATGATTGTGGGAGAAAAATCAACATGGTTCATCCAGAAGTTAAAAAACTTGAAAGGTAATGGGCCCCTATTGATAGTGTTATCCACAAAGGTGATAATAGGACTATGATCAGAAATACCACAAGGCAGGGTAATAGCTTGTGAGTTGGGGAAAAAAGCAGTCCACCAATCATTGTGTAGGACCCTGTCAATTCTGGACTGTACATTATTAACTCCAAGATGATTCTTATTCCAGGTGAACCACAGCCCACTATTAACCATATCATCAGCATTCAACTCGTTAAGACACTCATTAAACTCATCAGTAGCAGCTCTGTCAATATCCAAAATCCCTCTTTTTTCCTCTTGGCATCTGACCACATTAAAATCCCCCATGAGTAACCAAGGCCTATCATTGATCACCCTCTTATTTGCATAAAGGAATGTCCATAAACACCTCCTCTACTCAGGCAGGTTATCACCATATATGAAAGTCGCATAGAAAGAGTTACTAGTACCAACGATATTTACAAGGCAGAAAATAGCTTGTCTATGAGAAGCAATCACATCAATCTTCAAACTATTGGGGTTCCATCCCACAATTACTCTAGCCACTCCCCCATCCAAAGGGCAGTTGTGAATATACTCCCAATGATAGAAGCACATATTCATGACAGTTACCATGTTGTTCCTTCTAATCTTAGTTTCAACAAGACTAATAAGGTCTAATTTATTATCTCTAATTAGCTTAACCACCTCCATCTGTTTGTGGGGAGCATTAAGACCCCTTATATTCCAAGTACCCATCCTTGTCATCTAAACTTTTTGTATTTGCTGCCCGAACTCTTCTTCACCTTGTTGTTGCTACTGCACACCTCTTTCCCATCCCTTCTGATGACATCTCCAAACCTCCCCTGATCAAGTTCATCCACTGCTTTAATTTTAAGGGCCAGCCCTATAGGGGCAGGGGTTGTAACAAGAGGAGAGTCCTCCACATCATCTAGAATACCAAACTGATTAGAGGTTGTAACCAAGTTTGTATTATTCTCTCCATCTTCAATCTTACCTGTACTCACTATCTCACTAGTCATACCATCTATTTCCATCCCACTCTTGACTAAATCAATTGTTTCAACAGTTTTGGATGGCTTATAGGCTTTAATTTGCACTTTGGTCCAGCCTTCTTCCAAGGCCTTTTGAATCTCAGCTTGGCCTAAGATAGGATATACCTCTGCTTTATTATTTTTTGCCACCCAAGCTTTCTTCCCCTTAGGACAGTTGATCAGGGCATGACCAAATATTCCACAATGGACACAAGATGGAGGTTTCTCTTGGTATTCCACTCCAACTACTGCAATGGATCCATCCTCCATGGTGACATCAATGTTATTTGGGAATTCTGCCCTGACATTTAACTCCACACAAATCCTTGCAAAACTGATTCTCTTCATACCTTCAGTAACTGTATCAGCATACATAGGAACTCCCACTGAGCTAGCAACATAGCTAAGCCCCTCCTCTGTCCATAATTGGACAGGTATGTTATGGAATTTCACCCAAACAGGTATCTTTGAGGTTGAATCTTTGCTGAAAGAGAAGTTTGGTGTCCATTTTTGGATAATAATTGGGTTCCCCACAAAATGCCAAGGTCCATTATCAATTACCTCATCCCTCATATTAGCATTATCAAACATAAAGAAGTAGACTCCATTATTGTGTCCCACTATTTGATTGAGGCCAAATTTATCCCAAAGCCTGTGTGCTATACTGCAAACCAAGGTGTAAGGCAAACTTCTCCCCAGAAAACACCCTACCATACTGCTTTCCCACTTAGCATAGCCATTTTTTGCCACCTCTGGAGGTGGGGAGATTGTGATTCTATTATCTACAATAGAGGGAGCATGGTAAGTAAATCTTAGCTTGGTCTGTCTTTTATCCGCTACAACTTCTTTCCAAGATTTTTCCACCTTGGCCAGGGGAGGGGAAGCTAAGGGGCCATCTTTTTCAATATCCATCATAGGATTCGTAGTCTTTACCTCCACTAACTTACATCCCTCAGTGAAGGAGACCTCATCTTTGAGTATGGCACCCCTGAACTGTAAAAAGTCCTCTTGGGTGAAACCTTTTTCTTCGAGAAATTTTTTATAAACATCCTTTTCTTCATTTAACTCCTTAATTCTAGAAACATCAGCATTAGCCCTTGCAATGCTATCTTCCGAAGCAGTTACTTGCCCCTCTTCAAGCTCCTCAGATTCGCACGCATCTACAAAACAAACTCCTACCGGACCAGTCTTCATTCCACCCTCCAAACCAGGAGAGCCACTACCACGAGTGGCCGGAGGTAGGGGAGGCATAGTAGATGGCGATTGGAAGTCGGAGCTGGTTGATTTAGGAAGGCGGCGACTCGCCGGCGGGGGTACTCAATTTAGGGTCGTGTTTGGTTGGGGTTTTTTTAGTGAGAAGGGAGAGCATTTTTTTTTACTTTATGCCTGATTGTTACATGGCGGATACTTAGTATAGTCGTCTCCTTGATTATCCTGATTAGAGTGCTATGCTGCTCGGACCGCCTAAGTAGCTCGGACCGCTTAAGCTGCTCAGATCGCCTAAGTAGCTCAACACACTTGAGATGATCGGGGCCCTTGAGTTCCTCGTGGCTTCTTAGTTTCTCTATGATCTTGAGTTGTTTGGAGTATAGGAGTTCCTCGGGGGGTTGAGTAGCTCGGTATAAGCATTTACAGTTGTCACATAGGTTGACACGCGTCTTCAAATGATAGGTCCATATCAGCAGAATAAATTTGTTATCAACAATCATGGAAGATTCCTCGGAGGCAGCTTCATCTTTTTCTTCTTCTCCAGGAGTGGGAGGAGGGCCGTGAGTGTATCGCTGGAACAATTCAGAATTCTCAACAATTTTCAGCTCCTGCAAGGCTGCAACCCATCCATCCCTAAAATATTTGAGGCTGGCATACTCCATTTGAGAAGACATGGCAGCCAGGCCTTTGTTCCAGCCTTTTTCCTAACCAGCGCTGAAGGACTTTTTAACTGCATTTTTTTCTTTTTGCCTTCTTCGAGGAAGTCCTGTCAATAAGAAGTTCCTCGGCAGCCTTCAATTTCCCTTCCACCTCCTGTTTCTGGCGATCAACATCATGAAGTCTAACAACTTCCTCTTCAGCATTTTTGAGCTTATTCTCCAGCTCTTTAGTATTCTTGAGCTTATCCTCAAGCTCTTTATTATTCTTCTCAAACTCTTTCAATTTTTTCTCCAAATCCTTGGAGACATCCACAGCTCGATCTCTTTCTTGTTCAACAGACTTAATCTGCTTCTCCCAAGCAACTTTATTTTCCTCATACTTCTGATGAGAATCTTTCAAAGACTGGGTTAATCCAGTAAAAGCCTTTTCTACTCTATCCGAGGAACTGGAGGCCCTGATGGCTTCATCTATTTTTATAATGTTGTTGAAACACGTTACCAGCTGAGAAAAGAAATAACTCTAAGTCAATGTACGAACATAGTATTAAAAAGTAAAAGGCTCAGATCAATAATAATTACAGAGGCAATGTGTTGAGAAGCCAGAGCAGTAACTCTCTCACGAGTGAGAGTATTTTCAATGTCATGGACTTCTGGGATAGTCCAAGATTTTACTAAGCCCACAGCAGAGCTCGGGGGAACAAAGGTTGAAACATCACCTTCTATAATTGAAGGTTGAGAGACAAATTCAGCAGGTCTCTCAGAAGAACTTTTCTTTAACCTCCTCGAAGGAGCAGGGACATTTTCAACTAAAGACGTAGTCTTTGTTGGTGATATGACAATAACCTCACTTGGAGGAGAGATCGCAACAGTCTTGCTTGGAGCCACAGGGGGCTTCTCGCCAATGTTCTTGGCAGCAGCAGAAGGAAGTGCATCAATGGTTTTCATCCCCTCTTCTGGGATATCTTTCTTACTTTTCTTTGCCTCCACAGCATGAAAGGCAGACTTATCAAAATAAGCAGGAGCTTTTCTCCTCTTCATTATGTCACCGATAGGAATATTTGACTCTGAAGAAGAACCTTCCACACTAGTATGAGCAGCTGGTACTTGGTCAGGATTAAACACCACTAAACGAGCAGTGAAAGACGAGGTATAACTCTTGTACTACAACAAATAAGAAGCTGATCTAATATATTCCTCGGCAACAGATTGGTGCAAATCCCAGATAAGTTTCAAATGCCTCAAATTAACGTCAGCTTCTTTTAGAGGCTCTCTCTTACTGTCAACTGTAGCAAATAAAAATAAATGTCAGTGAAACATTTTATCAAACACCAAGAAAACAATATTTCAAAAAATAAAAACAACCTATTCCATTGCCATAGGGGGGACACCTGGGACCCTGATATACATCATCTCCATTTAATGGAGCATGTTGCCAATTTTTCATAACAACACCATGCTCAAAGTAATCCCTATTGGCGTATGGAAGATTGACAACTAAAGCCCTATTCAAAAACCTAGTTTTTAAATAGAAAGTGGAATCACTAACAACCCATCTATAGCAGTACATAATCTCTGGAATCCCTAAACGGGTTCTATGGAGTTGGTTCAATCTATGTACACCATTAACTATTCTCCAGGTATTTAGAGCTATTTTTGCAGGAACAACGTCAAAATATTGACAGAACTCCAAACATAAGGGATTTGGAGGAAAAGAAAAGCCACATTCGGCCACAAAGAGACTAGGGAACCAATGTCCCTCACCCAAAGAAAAATAATCAGAGGGTTCAGTAAGTTCTTCCAGAATAACCCACGAAGGGATTGAAAATTCAGACCGAAATTTATCTAATGACTCAACAAGATAAACCATGATGAACAAAAGTAAATAGAAGAAAAGGAAGAAAATCTTACAGAGAAAAAGAGGTCAGGTGACAACGAACGACGGAAAGAACAAAGGCACAAGATAGAGAGAAAATGAAGAGCTCAAAGATACAGATTTGAAAAAGTGAAAGACGATAGGATTTCTGCCGCACTTAAATACTTTACCTCGAGAATAGAGAAAGCAATGATTACAAGGAAGGACATTTGCGTATCCGACGGCTAAAAAGAAGAAATGGGGCACAAATATCGAAACGGTCATGAAAATTCAAAATACTTTAAAAGCCTGATACTATGCACTCAAAAAAGGAGTTATATACAACGAAAGTTTGCCTAAAATCCATAAAAGCCGAAAATCTAAGCAGCAGAATGTTCCACACTCTTTTTAACTTCAACTGTGAAACATTGAGGGCTTCCGTTGATACCAAATTTAGTCCGCTGACGTGGATCAATTATTTGGAGACACGTGTCAACTTACATGGCACCTACAAGCACTTTCAATGAACAACACAACTGACTCCGAGGAACTTAAACTCCCTGAATAACTCAAGCGTCCCGAGCAACCCATGTTCTCCGAGGAACCTCAGTGTACCGAGCAAGTCAGGCGGTCCGAGCAACTATGGCGGCCCGAGCAACTTAGCATGCAGAACAAGAAAATCAAAGAGACGACTGCGCATTAAATGCTCATTATTATCATACAGATGTACATGTCTACTGGATAACAGCGCATTGTTTTTTCATTTGTGCAGCCTCAAGGCTATAAATACATTGTAACCTCCTCATTAAAGGGGATCAGAATTTCTTGAGAAAACCACTTGTCAAGAATTCTAGGCAAACAGTCAGCAATACCAAAAATAGTGGACGTAGGCCATTTCCTTAAGGCTGAACCACTTTAAAAATCTCTTGTCTTGTATTTATTTATTCATATTTATCTATGATTAAAATAATTAGATCAAATCTAGTTTTTTACATCAACAATGTGGAAGAAGAATTTGCGGGCACGGTACTTTGGAAAGACCCGAGAGTCCATTATGAGACTACGTGACACCGTCCCCCCGAAGGACCCGATTGCATTGGCATAGTGGTAAAAGTTTATCGACAATGAGATGGATGACTGACAATTAGCATCTCTCTAATCGGGAAGGGAAACCGGGCAAAAATGTTGGACATTTACTACTCCGAGCGGACGACTTACGCCGAGGTGGAGCACAGGACGGTAAGTTTTTATTTTTTTAAATTTTAGTTATTCTAGTTTAACATTACTTTAGGGAGTGGCCTTGGGGGTAGGCCACATAGGCTCGATGCTTATGTGGCAATTCAGATGAAAAAGGGCAAGGACAAGGAGGTGGCCCCGAGCGTCGCAACCACCATTTGTAAGTTATAAATGTTCAATTTTTTTAATTATGATATAATTTATTTATTTATTTAATTAACTAATCGTGTACTTTTTGTCTTTTCAGACAAAGCTTAAGGAAGTGCATGAGTCACAGTCTGATGCCGACATTGCATCTTTGGCTACGGACGCACTTAGCCAAGTTCTCGGGGTGGGTCGCAATGGGAGGACTAGGGGGTGAGCTCGCGGGTAGGGAAGTCTAGGATCATCGGAATGGAGATAAGAAACAGCGGGTTGGCTCATAAGGTGGACACCCATGACGATAAGCTATCAAGGTTGGAGGCGATGGTCCTAGATATGTACGCCTTCATGAAGCGTCAGTTGGGCAAGGTCAAGGAGGTAGAGGTAAACAAGGACGAGGAAGCCACTGCTTCATCGTTGATAAGAACGGACTCGGCGCCATATGATGATCCATTTCCCATTATGACCGCTGCCGAGCGTCCTGTGTCAACAATCGGTTAGTCGAGTGTGTTTTTACTTAACATATATTATGGGGAGTGGATAGCGAGGGGGTTGAGGGATTCGAGCTTCCTATGGGGTATGTTGGTTCTTGGATGTCCCCTCCAAGACATTTAGGCAAGAGTACGCATTATGCATGTGGTGGAGGGAAAGGAGAACTCACCTTTGTGGTTTAGCCAATAATTCGACGTTCAACATATTGAGGGTGTCTCAATTCATATGTCATGTGGCCTTCCTTCCTCCTCCGACCTGCTCCTTCTTCATGACATTATTTCTATCTTTTATTTGGATATTGGATTGTATTTTTATTTTTTTAATTTTGGTACATGTTGGTTTGGATATGGATATTTACCTTTCTATTTTATTTGGATATGGATTATATATGCCATGATTTGGTATGTTATTTCTATTTTATTTGGATATATGCTGTTTGGACAGGTACAATTTTACTATAACAGGTACAAATATACTGCTGGGCAGTGGCAGTGGCTATACTGCCCATCAATTTTTTTTAATTCAGCCTGGAATTTTCACGGTCTTTGACCGTGATAATTTTTTTAGTTTTGTCACGGTATTTGACCATGATAAAACTTGTCAAGGTCAAAGATCGTGACAGGATCGTGAGAAGTCTAATGAACTTGTCACGATCTTTAATCGTGACAAGTCCAGGATAAAGACAGTTGTCACCCCCTGACTTGTCAAGGTCAAAGACCTTAACAAGTTAGACTTGTCACGATTAAAGACCGTGATAAGTCAGTTGTTTTGGTGTAGTGGCTTCAACTGGAAATTGATTATTCCAGAAGGGGAGGACTTACGACACACGATAATGGTAGAGTTTCATGGATCACGATTTGCGGTACACCCTTAAGGGGATAAGATGTACCAGGATATAAGACGACAGTTTTAGTGGAGTGGAATGAAGAAAGGCAATGTAGAGTTTGTCTCGAAGTATATCACTTATCAGCTGGTGAATGTGGACAATCAAAAACCAGCAGGTGTTCTGCAGTCGTTCGAGATTGTAATGTGGAAATGGGAGAGCATTTCCATAGATTTCATCACCAGGTTGCCTACATCTCAGAGGAGTCACAATTACATTTGGATGATAGTGGATCGATTGACTAAGGTTGCCCATTAACTGCCAGTCCGGACGGATTATACCACATGACAATATGCCGATCTTCATCGCTGAGATAGTGAGACTACATGGGGTGTCACTCTATTTTATGTCTGATGGGGACAAGATCTTCATGTCTTATTTTTGATAGAGTTTTCAGGAGGCCATGCGTACAAAGTTGCGATTGAGTACAACCTATCACCCACAGATGGATGGGAAGACATAAAGGAAAAATTATATGATTGAAGATATGTTGCGAATGTGTATCCTTGACTTTAGTGGAGGTTAGGAGCAGTATCTTCCACTCGTGGAGTTTACGTATAATAACTCCTATCAGTTTATGATTGGCATGAAACCATTTAAGGCATTATATGGTAGACCTTGTCATTCGATCGGTTGTTGGTTAGAGGTGGGGGAGAATAAGCTTCTCAGACCATAGTTGATTCGGGATACTTTGGCCAAGATTGAGTTGATTCGGAGTCGTATATGGATAACTCATAATAGATTAAAGAGTTATACATATGCCAAAGCAATTCTTCCTAAAGTTTAATGTGGGGGACTAGGTAATACTACGTGTATCTCATATGAATGGGATTATAGGTTCTAAAAGAAAGGGAAGTTGGCACCAAGGTATGTGGGGTCGTTCCCTATCATCGAGCGGATTGGGTCAGTTGCATATAGATTCGGATTGTCAGAGCACTTGCATCAGATTCATGATATATTCCACATTTCATCAATGAGGCGATATCTCTGGGATGAGTTAGCTCACGTCCACATTTCATTGGAGGAGATTGATTTACAACCCGATATTTCATACGAGGAGGGGCCAATTTCTATTCTAGACCATAATGAAAGGAGGCTAAGATAGAAGGTAGTTCCACTTGTATATGTTCCGTGGGGCACCATAATGCTGATGAGTCTACTTGGGAGTGCGAGGATGATATGTGCGATAAATATCCAAAGTTATTTATACCAGATATTCTTTTTCCGAATTTCGGGATGAAATTCCGTTATTATGGGGAAGTACGTAACCCCCCATATTTTTAACGATTTTTATATTGGGATTAATAAAATCGAAATGGAAAATTAATCCGGATTAAAATAATTAGTAATTAGCGAGACAAGGGTTAATGTTTATTTGTATGAATTATATTGACTATTACTAAGTGAATGAGTAATAAATTAGTAAGAATGTATTATGATTATCATGAGTGAGACATACGATAGTTACGATAATTTAGTTCGGACGCGCGTGTCAGTCGTGTCGAGACTTAAATTTATGAGATAAAATGAGATTTATTTAAGAGACATCTAAATGATCGTTTCGAGTGCGCCAATGTGTTCAGAAGGGTCAAGATATTTAAAAAAGTGTACTCGAGGATTTAGACTCGGTCCCGAGGCATTTTTAGGCCAAACTGGCACCCCAAAAGGGTATCTTGATCTTTTGGCTTTTTAGAGTAAAGGGACCAACGAATTTACTAGGTTTTTATCAGCATGTATGTTGAGGGTTCTAGGGTTAGCAATTAGAAAAATAAAGAGAAGTCATTAGAGGAGGAAGGTGAAGGATTCCAAGGCTCCCCACACCACTTTTGCATCAGCACCAGCACCACCACTAGAGCTTAGATCGGAAGGAGAGGAAGACAACTCCACTATTTTTCGTCACAAATCAGACCTACAAACTCAAGGCAAGTGTTTATCTTGCAAAACTTCAAGTCCATGTTAGTGCAAGATTTACTATTTTCATGAATAAATGATTATTAGCTTTAGATTGAGGATTAAATTCACGTTTATGGATATAAATCATGATAGATATAATCTGCTTATGTATGTAGCACGAATCAGATAATTTAGTAACATGAGAATGGGGAGAAATATGCGTTTGTTCGTGTTCTTGAATGAAGAAGAATAATTTAGGGTTTGAGGTTAAAAGTAAGTATTAATCTAGTTTAAATGCCCTTGATGATTTAATGATTTAGTTATGCTAGAAATCGTTTATATATGTTATTATAGGGTTTAGTATACTTGGTTGGGAGTTTGGTACTGTATTATGAAGGTTTATAGGGTTAAAAATGGTGAAAACATAATAGTTAAACGAAGAAGATGAAACTGCTAGGTGCGAATAGATTCGGGTTCTCCACCGAATCGATTTGCCCAACTTCTTTATTTTATGCACTTAACCCACAAATAAATTCAGGGGAGACTTTTGAAACACTATTAAACTTCAATGATGGATGTGGTAAATTCTAGTAAGCATGCGGTGAGGATGAGATTTCCCCAATTGAAGATAATTAAGGCAATGAATTATTGGTCATATTTTGATATTTGATGAGTTCACGAGAATTAGAATGGGTCATGGAGAGCATGAGTGAACCTAAGACCAGGCCATTAGTAGAGAGATGTTATGACTACTGAAATAATTTAAGGGGTAATTAGGACCCTTCGAGAAGTGAAAAGTACTCGGGGATATACGATGAGAAGTATAATGGTAAATTGATAATATGTAAGATATTCGAGAGTTATATACTGTGTACGGGATATATTATAGGTTGCATGTATACCTATATATATATATATATATATATATGTATATGTTGTGTGAATACTATTGTATGACTTCTTATGTGTGTGAACATACCTACGCTACCTGCTATCACGGGAGGTTTCGCATCGTGGATAGTCTTATCTTGATAAGCCCACTGGGGGGGGGGGGGGATTTTAGACTTATGCCTCAGAACATAGAAGTTAGGGTTGAGCACTACTTCTGTGATTGATAGTGTGATTGGTCATTTAGGTACGTTAGGTGTGTGTGTAGCCTAAAGGCTTAGAACTATGTTCGCCTCTAAATTTTGTGAATCATAAATTTATAGTTCGAGAGTGATTCCGAACCGAAAATCCTTTATTTAGTACGTGATGAACCGGACACGATATCAAAGTATGCACGCATTGCGGGCCTCCACCGAAGGATGTCTATTCCTATGTATGATGAGAGTGGTATATACATATATACGTGTGATTTATTCTACGTTGTGTGAATTAGTAATTAAGATAAATAGTGATATCTAAAGTAACCTAAGTATGTGGAAACTTAATACTTACTTGGTGATTTTTAGTGGCTAAAGTTTTGAAAGTTCGGTAACGCATTGTATGGGCAATACAGGTGGGCACAACGAGTTAGTATGCAGGGAGAGACTTAGTTCAAACTAGTTAGGCGGGTAGTGTAACTAGGATGGTTTAGGAGAATACGTTAGGCGTAGACAGTTACTGAGAGGTGAACATGTCAAGTGAGGGCACATGATGTTAATATATATACAATATTTTCTCTTACTGCATTTTAAATACTTATAAATATTTTTCAAATGTTTTTGGGCTCTGACCCGTTTCAAATCTATTTTTGTAAAAAAAAACTTTTAGGTGTCCAGTCACAGGGTTGCCAAGCTTAGGAGTCCATTCTTTTTTTTTGGGGAAAGATTGAGTATATAAAAAAAAATTTATGAATTTACAGAGGAAAAAACCTTAACAAAAGAAAAAGAACCCCAGGGCATACCCCAAAGGCAAACAAAAGAACAAGAAGAGCCAAAAACTAGCCTACTCCATAGTACAGAAGACTATCTTCAGGAATGTTCCAGTACATACAAGCCATCCAGTTTGCATAGTTCCTTCTGTCCTTTTTCCAAGTAAGCACTTTTGCTCGAACCATGTTTTCAATACCCTTCACAATGGAGTCAAGGGAATTGGAGACATGCTTGAAGCATCTAGCATTCCTTTCCATCCAAATACAGTAAATAGTAGTAGTAAAGGATAAGGATCTTATCTTATCGCATAGAGTCTTAGTAGAGTGGTTAATAGTAGCCTTATCCAACTCACTATTAAAATCCATGGAATCCCTATAGCATTGGTTTCTTAGCCACACCTCATGCCATATACTTTTACTAAGGCTGCACTGAGTGAACAGGTGGTCATAAGTCTCCCTCTCATTCCCACATAACTCACACAGGTCATCCACAGAAACCCCCCACTCATGTAGCTTAACTTTAGTGTTGATGGCCCTCCTAACCACCAACCAGGTAATGAAAGAGCATTTGGGGATGCATACCTTACTCCACACAAACTTGCTCCAGTTAACCATAGGCTTATGTGCCTTTAAAAGATCCCAAGCAGAAGCTATGGTGAACTTCCCATTACTAGAGGGCAGCCACACAACAATATCATTTGCATCCTGAATAGTAGGAAGAATAGCATTCTTAACTTCATTCAGCTCCCAAGTCACAGTTGAAGGCCATCTCCACTCCAAGTGGTGGATAAAATCAGAAACTTTTGCTTTTAGATTACTAGCAGAGTCATACACAATGTTTCCCCCATATAAGGGGTGCAGCGGGCCATTAGGGTGCCAATTATCAAACCACATAAAAGCAAGATTACCATTCCCAATGATGGTCTTAATTTTGCTTCTAAACTTCTCTCTGCTCTTGAGGATTTTCCTCCAGCTCCATGATGAATCATTTGGGATACTCAGAGCCCAGATGCTCCTTCCTTTGATCTTATAAATGTTGCACCATTTGATCCATAGGCTGTCCTTCTTACTGCAAAGATTCCACAAGTGCTTAGCCATAGCTGCTCTGTTCCATGTCTCTAGACACTTGATATTTAGCCCCCCCTCATCCAGAGATACACAAATATCCTTCCAAGCAACTTTTGCCCCTTTGCTATTAGCCTCATCCCCTTTCCATAAGTAATTCCTCATAATCTGCTCAATTTTTTTAATGATGCTCTTGGGAAGGATAAAAATGCTTGCCCAATACACTTGGATGCTGAAAATCACAGTCTTCACAAGGAGGAGCCTACCAGCAAAACTCAGGAATTTATTAGTCCAACATCTGGTTCTCATAGTTATCCTTTCCACCAAGTGAGAGCAATCCTCCTTCTTCAACCTAGTTGTGATGAGAGGAACCCCCAGATATTTGAAAGGAGGGGAGCTGTGCTGTAATCCCAGAATAGAGGAGATCTCCTGAATCCCATCCCCATTAACCCCTGCTGTGAAGAGGCTGCTTTTCTCCATGTTGACCATAAGCCCAGTTAAAGAGCTAAAATTAGATATGGCCTCCTTCACAATGCTGCAAGACACCCTGTCCCCACCAGCAAAAACTATGAGATCATCAGCAAAACTAAGGTGGGTAAGGGCCATCTCCTTGCACCTAGGGTGATAACTGAACAGGTCAGATTCAGCAGCTTTAGAAATAATCCCTGAGAAAGCCTCCATCACCAGCAGGAAAAGATATGGAGAGAGAGGGTCTCCCTGCCTGAGCCCTCTTTTCCCATGAAAAAACCCATTCAGCTCCCCATTCAGACTAATGGAGAACCTGGTAGTAGTCACACACTTGGAGATCCACCCAATGACTTTGGGGGGGAAGCCAACATGAGTCAATAGCTGCATCAGGAAGTCCCAGCTCACAGTATCATAGGCTTTAAGAATATCTATCTTAATTGCACATCTAGGAGGGTTAGAGTCCCTATGATAATTTCTCATTAACTCTTGTAAAAGCAGGATGTTATTAGCAATGGATCTGCCTTCAACAAAGGCAGCCTGATTATTACTAATGAGGTCTGGCATCATCTTCTTAAGCCTGCGAGTGATAACTTTGGATATGCACTTGTACAAGGTGTTGCAGCACGCTATGGGTCTGAAATCCCTCATACTTCTAGGGGCAGCAACCTTAGGAATCAAAGCCAGGCTGGTACAGTTCCACTGGTTGAAGAAACTCCCATTATCGAAGAAGAATTTAATAGCCTCACACACCTCTTCCCCAACAAGCTGCCAATTCATTTTAAAGAAATAACTGTTAAAGCCATCCGGACCAGGGGCCTTGTCAGACCCAATTCCAAACATTGCCTCTTTGATTTCATCATGAGTGACCTCTTTCTCCAATAACTCAGCTTGAGTAGAGGTAAGTTTATTCTTAATCACCTCCCCCAAAACAGTGTTAGCATCAATACATCGCGACCTATTCCCTAACAGGTTCCCAAAAAATTTCACAGCTTCTCCAGCCACCTGCTCTTTCCCTTCAATTCTCACACCATGATCATCCTCAATGCTCAAAATTTTCCTTCTAGCCACATTTTGATTTACCTTCTTATGAAAGAATGTATTATTTTGGTCTCCCAGCTGCAGCCACTTAACTCTAGCCTTCTGTCTAAGGAATGTAGGAGTCCATTCTTATTTGATGTATTGAGGCTTCTGGGGATGTTGTAGGACCTCGGTAGTAGACGCTTCCACTTTTATGAGTTCATTTTCATCATTTAGATATCTTAGTCGGGCCTATCGCTCATCTTTAATTAATGGTTATTTTAGAGCTACATCATCTTGATTTTATTTTCAGTTGTTGGATTTGGTTTTACTGATGGACTATTGTATGTGGACTTCAGTCTGGAGTATTTTTTCCAATCACGTTTATTTAGTCAGTTGTTTTATCATTTACTATATTATTTTCTGGAATGCTGAATATGGTTAGTAGTTTAAATCATTGCATGTAATAAAAGATTAAAATTTTAACACCGGGTCGTTAGTGTATTAGTAACAAAATTATATTTCGACAGTGATGCTAAGAATGAACCCATTGATGATTCTTGTTTAACTTAATAATGGACTGACCATCCAGGATTAGAATAGGCGGGGTGTCACAATTCGCAGGTGGTAATAAATCAAGTTTTGGGAATCTATGAGGCAAAAGATAAACAAAGGGCTGGAGGGGACATCCAAGAACCAGCATACCCCATAGGAAGCTCGAATCCCTCAACCCCCTCGCTATCCACTCCCCATAATATATGTTAAGTAAAAACACACTCGACTAACCGATTGTTGACACAGGACGCTCGGCAGCGGTCATAATGGGAAATGGATCATCATATGGCGCCGAGTCCGTTCTTATCAACGATGAAGCAGTGGCTTCCTCGTCCTTGTTTACCTCTACCTCCTTGACCTTGCCCAACTGACGCTTCATGAAGGCGTACATATCTAGGACCATCGCCTCCAACCTTGATAGCTTATCGTCATGGGTGTCCACCTTATGAGCCAACCCGCTGTTTCTTATCTCCATTCCGATGATCCTAGACTTCCCTACCCGCGAGCTCACCCCCTAGTCCTCCCATTGCGACCCACCCCGAGAACTTGGCTAAGTGCGTTCGTATCCAAAGATGCAATGTCGGCATCAGACTGTGACTCATGCACTTCCTTAAGCTTTGTCTGAAAAGACAAAAAGTACACGATTAGTTAATTAAATAAATAAATAAATTATATCATAATTAAAAAAATTGAACATTTATAACTTACAAATGGTGGTTGCGACGCTCGGGGCCACCTCCTTGTCCTTGCCCTTTTTCATCTGAATTGCCACATAAGCATCGAGCCTATGTGGCCTACCCCCAAGGCCACTCCCTAAAGTAATGTTAAACTAGAATAACTAAAATTTAAAAAAATAAAAACTTACCGTCCTGTGCTCCACCTCGGCGTAAGTCGTCCGCTCGGAGTAGTAAATGTCCAACATTTTTGCCCGGTTTCCCTTCCCGATTAGAGAGATGCTAATTGTCGGTCATCCATCTCATTGTCGATAAACTTTTACCACTATGCCAATGCAATCGGGTCCTTCGGGGGGACGGTGTCACGTAGTCTCATAATGGACTCTCGGGTCTTTCCAAAGTACCGTGCCCGCAAATTCTTCTTCCACATTGTTGATGTAAAAAACTAGATTTGATCTAATTATTTTAATCATTTTTTTTGGGAAAAATTATGTATATTAGAACTCAGGAAAGCAATTTACAAACAATAAACAAGGGGGAACCACAGTCCTAGGGGCATACCCCAAAGGACACAAACTACCAAACACAAAACAAATCAACTAAGATACCCCAAAGGACACAAACTACCAAACAATAAAACAAATCAATTATTTTAATCATAGATAAATATGAATAAATAAATACAAGACAAGAGATTTTTAAAGTGGTTCAGCCTTAAGGAAATGGCCTACGTCCACTATTTTTGGTATTGCTGACTGTTTGCCTAGAATTCTTGACAAGTGGTTTTCTCAAGAAATTATGATCCCCTTTAATGAGGAGGTTACAATGTATTTATAGCCTTGAGGCTGCACAAATGAAAAAACAATGCGCTGTTATCCAGTAGACATGTACATCTGTATGATAATAATGAGCATTTAATGCGCAGTCGTCTCTTTGATTTTCTTGTTCTGCATGCTAAGTTGCTCGGGCCGCCATAGTTGCTCGGACCGCCTGACTTGCTCGGTACACTGAGGTTCCTCGGAGAACATGGGTTGCTCGGGACGCTTGAGTTATTCAGGGAGTTTAAGTTCCTCGGAGTCAGTTGTGCTGTTCATTGAAAGTGCTTGTAGGTGCCATGTAAGTTGACACGTGTCTCCAAATAATTGATCCACGTCAGCGGACTAAATTTGGTATCAACGGAAGCCCTCAATGTTTCACAGTTGAAGTTAAAAAGAGTGTGGAACATTCTGCTGCTTAGATTTTCGGCTTTTATGGATTTTAGGCAAACTTTCGTTGTATATAACTCCTTTTTTGAGTGCATAGTATCAGGCTTTTAAAGTATTTTGAATTTTCATGACCGTTTCGATATTTGTGCCCCATTTCTTCTTTTTAGCCGTCAGATACGCAAATGTCCTTCCTTGTAATCATTGCTTTCTCTATTCTCGAGGTAAAGTATTTAAGTGCGGCAGAAATCCTATCGTCTTTCACTTTTTCAAATCTGTATCTTTGAGCTCTTCATTTTCTCTCTATCTTGTGCCTTTGTTCTTTCCGTCGTTCGTTGTCACCTGACCTCTTTTTCTCTGTAAGATTTTCTTCCTTTTCTTCTATTTACTTTTGTTCATCATGGTTTATCTTGTTGAGTCATTAGATAAATTTCGGTCTGAATTTTCAATCCCTTCGTGGGTTATTCTGGAAGAACTTACTGAACCCTCTGATTATTTTTCTTTGGGTGAGGGACATTGGTTCCCTAGTCTCTTTGTGGCCGAATGTGGCTTTTCTTTTCCTCCAAATCCCTTATGTTTGGAGTTCTGTCAATATTTTGACGTTGTTCCTGCAAAAATAGCTCTAAATACCAGGAGAATAGTTAATGGTGTACATAGATTGAACCAACTCCATAGAACTCGTTTAGGGATTCCAGAGATTATGTACTGCTATAGATGGGTTGTTAGTGATTCCACTTTCTATTTAAAAACTAGGTTTTTGAATAGGGCTTTAGTTGTCAATCTTCCATACGCCAATCGGGATTACTTTGAGCATGGTGTTGTTATGAAAAATTGGCAACATGCTCCATTAAATGGAGATGATGTATATCAGGGTCCCAAGTGTCCCCCCTATGGCAATGGAATAGGTTGTTTTTATTTTTTGAAATATTGTTTTCTTGGTGTTTGATAAAATGTTTCACTGACATTTATTTTTATTTGCTACAGTTGACAGTAAGAGAGAGCCTCTAAAAGAAGCTGACGTTAATTTGAGGCATTTGAAACTTATCTGGGATTTGCACCAATCTGTTGCCGAGGAATATATTAGATCAGCTTCTTATTTGTTGCAGTACAAGAGTTATACCTCGTCTTTCACTGCTCGTTTAGTGGTGTTTAATCCTGACCAAGTACCAGCTGCTCATACTAGTGTGGAAGGTTCTTCTTCAGAGTCAAATATTCCTATCGGTGACATAATGAAGAGGAGAAAAGCTCCTGCTTATTTTGATAAGTCTGCCTTTCATGCTGTGGAGGCAAAGAAAAGTAAGAAAGATATCCCAGAAGAGGGGATGAAAACCATTGATGCACTTCCTTCTGCTGCTGCCAAGAACATTGGTGAGAAGCCCCCTGTGGCTCCAAGCAAGACTGTTGCGATCTCTCCTCCAAGTGAGGTTATTGTCATATCACCAACAAAGACTACGTCTTTAGTTGAAAATGTCCCTGCTCCTTCGAGGAGGTTAAAGAAAAGTTCTTCTGAGAGACCTGCTGAATTTGTCTCTCAACCTTCAATTATAGAAGGTGATGTTTCAACCTTTGTTCCCCCGAGCTCTGCTGTGGGCTTAGTAAAATCTTGGACTATCCCAGAAGTCCATGACATTGAAAATACTCTCACTCGTGAGAGAGTTACTGCTCTGGCTTCTCAACACATTGCCTCTGTAATTATTATTGATCTGAGCCTTTTACTTTTTAATACTATGTTCGTACATTGACTTAGAGTTATTTCTTTTCTCAGCTGGTAACGTGTTTCAACAACATTATAAAAATAGATGAAGCCATCAGGGCCTCCAGTTCCTCGGATAGAGTAGAAAAGGCTTTTACTGGATTAACCCAGTCTTTGAAAGATTCTCATCAGAAGTATGAGGAAAATAAAGTTGCTTGGGAGAAGCAGATTAAGTCTGTTGAACAAGAGAGAGATCGAGCTGTGGATGTCTCCAAGGATTTGGAGAAAAAATTGAAAGAGTTTGAGAAGAATAATAAAGAGCTTGAGGATAAGCTCAAGAATACTAAAGAGCTGGAGAATAAGCTCAAAAATGCTGAAGAGGAAGTTGGTAGACTTCATGATGTTGATCGCCAGAAACAGGAGGTGGAAGGGAAATTGAAGGCTGCCGAGGAACTTCTTATTGACAGGACTTCCTCGAAGAAGGCAAAAAGAAAAAAATGCAGTTAAAAAGTCCTTCAGCGCTGGTTTGGAAAAAGGCTGGAACAAAGGCCTGGCTGCCATGTCTTCTCAAATGGAGTATGCCAGCCTCAAATATTTTAGGGATGGATGGGTTGCAGCCTTGCAGGAGCTGAAAATTGTTGAGAATTCTGAATTGTTCCAGCGATACACTCACGGCCCTCCTCCCTCTCCTAGAGAAGAAGAAAAAGATGAAGCTGCCTCCGAGGAATCTTCCATGATTGTTGATAACAAATTTATTCTGCTGATATGGACCTATCATTTGAAGACGCGTGTCAACCTATGTGACAACTGTAAATGCTTATACCGAGCTACTCAACCCCCCGAGGAACTCCTATACTCCAAACAACTCAAGATCATAGAGAAACTAAGAAGCCACGAGGAACTCAAGGGCCCCGATCATCTCAAGTGTGTCGAGCTACTTAGGCGATCCGAGCAGCTTAAGCGGTCCGAGCTACTTAGGCGGTCCGAGCAGCATAGCACTCTAATCAGGATAATCAAGGAGACGACTGTGCATTAAATGCTCATTTATTATCATACAGATGTACATGTCTACTAGATAACAGCGCATTGTCCTTTCATTTGTACAACCTCAAGGCTATAAATACATTGTAACCTCCTCATTGGAGGGGACCGGAATTTCGGGAGAAGATAATTCTTCGAGAATTCCAAGCAAACAGTCAGCAATACAAAAACAGTGGACGTAGGCCATTCTTATAAGGCTGAACCACTTTAAAAATTGATTGTCTATTATTTTTTATTCATTTTTATCTGTGATTAAAATAATTAGGTCAAATCTAATTTTTTACATCAACAGATTGACGCCGTCTGTGGAAAACGATTGTAATTAGCATTTTTCACCAAAACAACTCATCGTCAATGGCTGATAATCCGGAATCCAGTAATCGAAACACTGGGACTCCCCCGAATCCTTCTGCTCCCCCAAGTTTTTCAGATCTGGCTGGTATAATGGCTAATTTGGCCCAAGGTCAAACAGCCATGCAAGAAACCATGCGTAAACTCATACAAACCGTTCAAGGCGGAATGCCAGCCCAATCAGGACAACGAAGTGTTCAAAGAAATATTCGTTTGCTCTCTTCGCGAACTAGCGATTCATATCGCACTGAGAGATCTAACGATCCTTCTTATCAGCCCAGACGGACTTCCTCGGTACAAGCTACAGACACTCAACAAAACATCACTCTATCTCCAGAGAGGACAAGTGCTCTTAAAAGGTTAAGTAGAGTCTCTCCTTTTGATCGTCTGGGTCCTAGGAGGAATATAAGTCCCCCTAGGATTGTGTCGAGGAACTCTCAATGACCATTTAATTTACAGGAAGGCTCTGCTCAATCACAACCAACTGCTCGTCACGAAAGATCCCAAGAGGCTAATTCAACACGATCAGTTGCTCGAACCAATAAGATCGAGGAAGGAAATGATGCATGGAAGGGCTCAATTCAAAGGTTGGAGGATAGATTAGGGGAGATGGATAAAAACAAAAATCCTCTACAAAGGAATTTTGTCCGAGGAACACCATTCTTACAAGAGATTGTGGACTTTCCCACACCGTCAAAATTCAAAGCCTAACACCAAAATACGATGGAAAAACTGATCATGTTCTTCATATAGAACAATACCAGGCAGTTGCTGATATCTATGTTTTCCAGACGAGATGCGATGTAAGGAATTTTCAGGAACCCTTACCGGATCTGTTCAGATGTGGTACAATAACCTTCCTCGGGGGAAAATTGCGACTTTCTTTCAGCTGGCAGAGCTCTTTATTGGAAATTTTTGTTTTGGAGCAAAGCCAGTCAAACGAGTAGCACACTTGCTAAGTGTTAGACAAAAGACGGGTGAAAGTACCAGGGATTATATTACTCGTTTTAATAATGAGAAACTGGAAGTAATTGATTAGGAGGAGAAAACTGCGATTACTGATTTAATGAGTGGACTGCTGCCTAATAAATTGTACTACACTTTAGCCAAAGACCCACCTAGGACTATGGCAGAACTGATGGCAAAAGCAACAAAAATCATGAATGCCGAGGAAGCCATGGCTGTGAAGAAGAACGCAGATACTAAGGAGATCAAGGTGGAAGATGGTAAAACTGAAAAGAAGGAACAAAAGAACAACGGTGGTAATAGGCAATCAAAGGGTAAGCAAGCATTGGAACAGATGAAGAAATACGAAAATTATACTCCCTTGAAGGTGGATATAAATCACATTCTGGAAGAAATCAAGAACAGCGAGGAGCTAGCATTGCCAGCAAAGATGAAGGCAGATCCTGATAAGAGAGACAAGTCCAAATATTGCGAATTCCACAAAGATCATGGTCACACGAACAAGCATTGCATAGCTCTTCAGAATGAAATTGAAGCACTCATTAGACGTGGAAAATTGACCAAGTATGTTGATCGTCAAAACGGTAGTCGAACCAGCAAACGAGGAAGGCAGAGGTTTAAATCTCCTCTTCGAGCAAAAGAAGACAAGAAAAGAGATCATGAAGATAATCCAGAAGACGACCCACTACAACAAAATGGGCAAATTGTCACCTTTCAGCCGGCCAGCCTTGTCAAGGTCATTGACCGTGACAAAAAAACACGCGTTTTATGTCACGGTCATTGACCTTGACACGACCGTGACAACTAATTGTCACGGTCATTGACCGTGACAAGTCCGTGATAAATTTAATTGTCACGGTCTTGTCACGGTCAATGACCGTGATAATTCTTGTCACGGTCAATGACCTTGACACGACCGTGACAACTTTTCCAGCAAAAACCCTTTCCCCCTTCTTTTTTCCCTCCCACCGTTCCCTCCCTCTCTTTCTCTCTACTTTCAGGTCCAATTTCTCTCTCTCTCTCTCTTCCATTTATATATATATTTGTGTGTATATTTATGTGTGTATGTGTATATATATATGTGTGTATGTGTGTGCGTGTGTGGGGGATGGGGTGGGGTGGGGCAGGGTGGGGGAGGGGGTGGTGGAGGGGGGCAGGGGGTGGGGTGGGGTGGGGTGCGGTGTGTGTGTGTGTGTGGTGGTGTATTTGGGGGGAGAGGGTGGTGGAGGGGGGAGGGGGTGGTGGAGGGGGCAGGGGGTGGAGTGGGGTGGGGTGTGTGTGTGTGTGTGGTGGGGGAGGGGGTGGTGGAGGGGGCAGGGGGTGGGGTGGGGTGGGGTGCGGTGTGTGTGTGTGTGTGTGGTGGTGTGTTTTGGGGGAGGGGGTGGTGGAGGGGGATGGGGTGTGTGTGTGTGTGTGGTGGGGTGTGGTGGGGGAGGGGGTGGTGGAGGGGGGCAGGGGGTGGGGTGGGGTGGGGTGTGTGTGTGGTGGTGTGTGGTGGGGGGGGGGGGTGGTGGAGGGGGCAGGGGGTGGGGTGTGGTGGGGTGCGGTGTGTGTGGTGGTGTGTTTTGGGGAAGGGGGTGGTGGAGGGGGGAGGGGGTGGGGGTGGGGTGTGTGTGTGTGTGTGGTGGGGTGTGGTGGGGGAGGGGGTGGTGGAGGGGGGCAGGGGGTGGGGTGTTTGTGTGTGTGTGGTGGTGTGTGGTGGGGGAGGGGGTGGTGGAGGGGGGCAGGGGGTGGGGTGGGGTGGGGTGTGTGTGTGTGTGTGGTGGGGTGTGGTGGGGGAGGGGGTGGTGGAGGGGGGCATGGGGTGGGGTGGGGTGGGGTGGGGTGTGTGTGTGTGTGTGGTGGTGTGTGGTGGGGGAGGGGGTGGTGGAGTCCACTTTTGGTGTGTGTGTGTGTGTGTGGTGTGTGTGTGTGTGTGTGGTGGTATCAACAATTTTTTTACAATAATCAAATACTGTAGAGTCCACTTTTGTTATTGTTTGTCAATTTATAAAATATTGCACATCCACGGACTATTATAGAATAGTGAGTGTAAATACGAGTCTAACCCATGAAAATTTATTAATTTTTCATTCAAAATAGTTGTGATTGTCCAACTAAACGAAATGAGTTTAAAGAAGAGATGAAATATTCCTAAGCTAAAACAAATAAAAATGCAAATACGAAAGACATAATCAAGTGTGCGAGTAAAAAACTGACGTTCGATTCATTATCCACATTTTACTAATAGTGTACAATAATTTAAATTTGTCGTTCCTGATTTAATAACTCAAATAAAATGACCCTCATGTTTAATTCGAAAAATAATACGATTAAGTTCACAATAACATTTAACGTCTCTAAATTTAGACACCTAAAATTTCTAATACCTTAGAAAGTTCATTTTGAAATTTCAAAGTACACTCTTTAAGTATGGACTATCAATTAATTCAATAAAAGTATAACCCATCGAAAAGTACTCACGCTCAAAATAAGAAAAATAAGTTT
Organism: Sambucus nigra; assembly: GCA_949130495.1. Taxonomy (NCBI): domain Eukaryota; kingdom Viridiplantae; phylum Streptophyta; class Magnoliopsida; order Dipsacales; family Adoxaceae; genus Sambucus; species Sambucus nigra. Next base: position 31,542 of record CASBWL010000580.1, on the reverse strand, counting down.
TCAAACACAGTCGAAGGTTTAAAACACCCTCATGCCATTTTAAATGAATGTCGAATTTCTAAAGCTCTTAGGAAATATTGAAAAATAAAAACGAATTTAAACTACACACAATATTAATCAAAAACAATAAACTTCACATGGTCCTACTAAATAAATTAAGCTAGTATAATTAAAGAGAAAATAAAAAAATGCAAGAATGAATAATAACTTTTATTAAACAAACTTACAATTAAATATGTATTGATGTAAAAAAACTAGACTTGATCTAATTTTATAATCACGGATAAAATATATAATTGTAATGATAAATACAAGAGAAAGTGATTTTTTTAAGTGCTTCGGCTATGTAAGAAAGCCTACGTCCACTGTTGTTGAATTGATTTCAGAGGTTACAAAATGCTAGGTACTCTTACAAATAAGAATATCCCCAAATCCGTTCTACCTTGCCCTTGATGAAAAGGATAAAACATAGTTATAGTGATCCGGAGGTCAAGGGTTGCAATTCCAAGAGATGTAATGCTTTTATACATTTATAATCACGATTCATTCCACTAAATAATCATGATTGCACTCAAATTTAATTATTTATAAATCACTCGAAAGAATGTGTTCTTATTATTAAAGTTGATTACGGTATATTATGATTCCCCACGTTATGTTTTCGATACCTTCTTGGTTAAATAAATTTTCTACTAACCGATTTTAATGAATATCTGATCAATTCCTTGATTCTAAAACTTAATTCTATAGGATTATAAAATAGTTCATCGGTCGGGTAAACAAAACATATAAGTCTATCAAGGGGTATCACAATCCAAATTATTTCTTGGACGTGAATTCCTCCAAATTATGATCTCATACCTATTCACACAATGATTGACCAACTTGCGAGGATCTATTGTTCTAACATATAATTGAACTTCACCCATCGCAATCGAAGAAATAATTGTGAAAGAAATTTAATATCCATAACCCTAGGGATTAAGAATCTATGAACTTTTTGCAAACGATATGAGATTTCCCATGTTTAATCAAGAACATCCTTAGACTTGTAGGGGGTGGGGTGGGGTGGGGTGTGTGTGTGTGTGTGGTGGTGTGTGGTGGGGGAGGGGGTGGTGGAGGGGGTGGCGTGGGTAGGGGTGGGGGTGGGGGGTGTGTGTGTGTGTGTGTGCGTAGGTGCGTAGGTGTGCGTGTGTGTGTGGCGGTGGGTGGGGGTGGGGGTGGGGCACCCATTTAATAACTCTTTAAATATTTGGAAAAAACATAATATTACAAAATTGAAACGAAATGGTATTGACGGAACTTACACATACGTTATAATATAGATGGAACATTTTTCTATCTGTACTATTAATTCAATTAATTCAATTAGGTAAAACGAAATGTGTACTATTAACATTTTTTTTTTATCTGTACTAATAACATTTTTTTTACAGCAAAAATGTCTCCTTCAGATGTTAAGGCGAAGATGATGATGCTGTTTATGATGATGTCGTCTGGGTTCGGTGGTAGCGGAGGCGACGAGGGCTCCTCCGCCGCTAGGCTCCCCAAATATGGAAAATTTGGGATTACCGTCGAAAATAAGTCGGAGCTTTTAGCAAGATCCCTCGAGCTGCTAAAGACGGTCATCGGCCCGGGGTTTATGAGTTGGAAGGAGGTGCCGTATGAGCTCAAGTTAGCTGTTTGGGCGGCACTACAGGTAATATTTATATGAATATTTCAATTTATATTTATATTTATATTTATTCGCAACTAACATTGTATTTGTTGGACAGGAACAATTCAACTTGGATCCAAAGCTACGCGATTCCGTCTTGGAGCAGTTGAGGGAGCAACACAAGACGTTGAAGAAAAATATGCGGTCACGGTACTTTGGAAAAACACGAGAGTCCATTTTACAATGGCGCGGATCCGTCCCGCCCAAGGAACCGATCTCATTGGCACAATGGCAAAAGTTCATTGACAATGAAATCGATGATCGACAATTGGCATCTCGCCAATCGGGGAGGGAAAATCGGGCTAAAAAGACGGACGTGCACTACTCCGGCCGGACATCTTACGCTGAGGTGGAGCATAGGATGCAGGTAAGATTTAATTTATCTATAACTACAGAAATATATTATTGGATATTAATTTTACTAATTTTACTAATTTTACTTTACTCTATTTTATTTCAGGGGGTAGGGAGTGGGCCAGGGGGTAAGCCACATAGGCTTGATACTTATGTGGATCTTCGGACGAAGAAGGGGAAGGACAAGGAGGTGTCCCCGAGCGTCGCGGCCACGATTGTAAGTAATCCGACAGTTTAATTATTGTTAACTACGTTATAATTTTTTAGTTTACTTATTTTACTAATCATGTGCTTTTTGTCGTTTCAGGCAAAGCTTAAGGAAGTGCATGAGTCGCAGTCTGATGCCGACAAGGCATCTTTGTCCACAAACGCACTCAGCCAAGTGCTTGGCTCTGATCGCAAAGGGAGGACAAGGGGAGTGAGCTCACGGGTGGCCAAATCGAGGATCATCGGATTGGAGACGAGCGACACCGGGTTGGCTCGAACGGTGGATTCACACGATGCGAAGCTGTCCCGTTTGGAGGCGACGGTCCAAGATATGTACGCATTCATGAAGCGTACGTTGGGTGGAGACCGTAAAGGGAAAGGGAAAGGGAAGGAGAAGGCGGTGGAGGAGGAGGTGCGGGAGGACGAGGCGCAGGATGACGAGGATGTGGACCTCGCTGCTTCATCACCGATACGTTCGTACTTCGACGATCCACTTCCCTATTTGACGCCCTCCAACAGACCATTGTCGACAATTGGTTGGCCGAGCGTGTTCATATTGGACGTATTTGATGGCCAGCGGATAGGGCGGGGGTTGAGGGACCCGAATATCGTCGAGGGTGGAATAGTCCATGGACGTGTGCTTCAAGAGATGGAGTCCAGGGTGCTCGTCACGCATGTCATACCCGGGAAGGAGAACTCCCTATTGTGGTTGCGCGAACAATGCGGCACGACGTATATTAGTGGGTGCGTCAATTCGTATGTCGTGTGGCCTACTCATCTCCTCAGTTTTATCCAAAACATGTAGTAACATTATTTTTAAGTTTGTCCATTTTAATTAAATTTGGATTATATCGTCATGTATATTGTTTTTAATTTGAATATTTGGATTATATCGTCATGAATATATATTTGCATTATCTTTAGTTTGTGTTGGATATATGATGTTTGGAACAGGTACAATGTTGCTAAAACAGGTACAAATATACTGCTGGGCAGTGGCGGTGGCCATACTGCCCAGCAGATTTTTTTTAAATTCTGCCCAGAATTGTCACGGTCATTGACCGTGACAAGTCCTTGACAAATCTTATCACGGACTTGTCACGGTCATTGACCGTGACAATTGGGGTCACGGTTATGTCACGGTTCTAAACCGTGACAAACGTGTCACGGTCATTGACCTTGACACGACCGTGACACAAAACGCGAGTTTTTTGTCAAGGTCAATGACCGTGACACGACCGTGACAAAAAAAGTTGTCTCGCCTCGAAATGTCACGGTCATTGACCTTGACAAGGTGAATTTGTCAAGGTCAATGACCTTGACAAATGGGCAGATTTGGTGTAGTGACCCCGATCTCCCCAAAAGATCAAGACAGCCAGAACGTGAGGTATTTTCAATTCGTTTTGGATCATTTGATTGCAATGTTATTACAGGTGGAGATGCAGGAGGTGGAGACCTTACTGCAGAGAGGAAAGCTTACCTCAATGAGTCTCAAGCTTGTTCATACATTCAACGAATAAATCTAGCTGAAGATGATCGCCCGAGGAAGGTGAAAAAAGATAAACAGGTCATTGGTTTCTCTAAAAATGACCTCGCAGGTGTGCTATATCCTCATGATGACTTATTGGTAATCAAAATGAGAATGAAGGAAGTAATAATTTCACGAGTATTAGTGGATAATGGTAGCTCGATAGATATTATGTTCTACCCATGTTTTGATAGTTTGAATCTAAAGCTATCCCAGTTGGAGCCATATCATAGGCCCCTCCTCGATTTTACTGGAGAGAATGTTTTTCCACTTGGGATGATTAAGTTGGATATGTTCATCGGAACATGGCCTGCTTGTCGAACAGAAAGAGTGCTCTTTTTCGTGATGGATAAAAATGTCCAATCAGCTTACAATATCATCATGGGAAGGGTAGGTTTGAAAAAGTTCGAAGCAATACCATCTACTGTACATCAATGTTTGAAATTTCTAACCAATTTTGGAGTAGGAGTTGTGAAAGGCAATCAGAAAGTAGCTCGGGAAAGAAGAGCGTGAAGAAACCAGGAAGAAGACTACTACTTATCAGGTAGATGAGATAGAAGATGCGGAGATTAAGACTTTAGACCCAAGAGATGAGTCTTATCTCATTAAGGGTCAGGTCATGGAGGCTACTGAAAATATCATTCGGGACGACGAGCATCCAGAACGAACAACTCAAATCAGCGCGTCACTAGATGTGTCAATAAAGAAAGAGCTGATAGCATTTCAAAGACGCAGAAAGCAGACTTTTGCATGGAGTCACGAAGATATGCCAGGGATAGACCCAAATTTCTTGTGTCACGAGCTCAATGTGAACAAGGAAATCAAGCCAGTGAAGCAACGACGAAGGGTATTCACTCCCGAGAAGAACCAAGCCATACAAGAAGAAGTAGAGAAACTGCAAAAAGCCTTTTTTATTAAAGACGTTAAATATCCTGATTGTCTAGCGAATGTGGTAATGGTGAAGAAGAAAAATAACAAGTGGAGGATGTGTGTAGACTTCACCGACCTCAACAAGGCATGCCCAAAGGATCATTTTTCTTTTCCCCGAATTGATCAACTGGTGGATGCTACCTCGGGGCACGAGTTGTTGAGTTTTATAGATGCTTATTCTTGTTACAACCAGATCAAAATGAAACCTAAAGACAGGGAGAGTACCTCTTTCATCACCCCAAGGGGAACTTATTGCTATAATGTTTTGCCTTTCGGTCTTAAAAATGCAGGTGCGGCGTATCAGAGGCTGATGAATAAGGTGTTTGCAGAACAAATAGGTCATAATATGGAGGTGTATGTCGATGATATGCTGACGAAGAGCAAGAGAGCTGCTGACCATCTAGTTGACCTAGGTCAAACCTTTGATCAACTAGAAAAATATCAAATGAAGTTGAATCCCACCAAATGCATATTCGGAGTACGTGAAGGAATGTTTCTCGGATACATTGTTAATCAACGAGGAATTGAGGCGAACCCTAAAAAGATCAAGGCTCTATTAGAACTACGATACCCAACTATGAAGAAGGAAGTGCAAAGTCTCACAGGACGAGTCGCTGCACTTAATAGATTTGTGTCACGAGCAACTGATAGATGCCTCCAATTCTTCAAAACACTTTGAAAAACTTTTGAGTGGAATGATGAATGCGATGAGGCCTTTCAAGAACTGAAGAAGTACCTTGGAACACCTCCCTTGCTATCTAGACCAGTGATGGGAGAGAGATTGTACTTGTATTTGGCGATTTCAGAGAACGCAGTTAGCTCGGCATTGATAAGAATAGAAGGTGGAGTGCAGAAACCAGTCTACTACACTAGCAAAGCTTTCCGAGGAGCAGAAATCAGATATCCAAGGTTGGAGAAGTTGGCGTTAGCGCTAATTGAAGCTAGCAGAAGAATGAGACCATACTTCCAAGCCCATACTATAGTTGTGTACACTGATATGCCATTAAGGCAAGCTCTGCATAAATCGGAGAAATCGGGAAGATTGATGTACTGGGCAGTGGAGCTCGGTGAATATGATATAATTTATGAGCCTAGGTCGTCGCTCAAAGGGCAGGGAGTAGCAGATTTTATCGCAGAGTTTACTCAAGAAAATGCTGCCGAAGAATAGGATTTGAAAACTGATCAACCTGTAGAGGTTACAGGATCATCAAAATTAAACCCTGACCAACTTACTTCGATAGGCGAGGAAGGAAAGATGACTGACGAGCAGCGAGAATTATTGGAGGAGGATGAAAGAAAGTACTAGATATTTCACCAAGGAACTCTCTCAGATCAAAATTTTGATGATCAGTTACCCATATGGAATTTGTATGTAGATGGCTCTTCGTGCACTACAGGTAGTGGAGCAGGGATTGTTTTGAAAAGCCCAGATGAGGTGGATATGGAGTATGCTATGCGCTTTCAATTTAAAGCTTCTAATAATGAGGTCGAATATGAAGCAATGATTGTAGGTTTAAGTCTAGCCAGAATGATGAAGGCAGAGCAGGTTGTTATATTCAGCGATTCGCAGTTAATTGTAAATCAGATTCTTGGAGTGTATGCAGTAAAAGGAGAGTTAATGATCAAGTACCATGCAAAATAAATAGAGTTGGTATTGAGTTTTATTGCTATTCAGCTGGTCAGAGTACCAAGATTGGAGAATGCAAGAGCAGACGCCCTAGCGCGACTAGCATCAGCCACCCCCACTGAACTACGAAGAACAATCCCTATAGAGATTCTAGCTGGTCGGAGCATAGACGAAGATCTGATCATAAACTTCATTGCGCTTGATTTGGGACCATCTTGGATGGATCCCATTAGGGCCTATATTGAAGAGGGAACTCTGGCAATTGATAAAATTGCAGCTAAGAAATTGAAGTTTAAAGCTGCCCGTTATGCATTAACCAATGGTATTTTATATAGACGAGGAGTTATAGCAGCGCTACAAAGATGTGTTCATCCCTCCGAAGTGAAAGACTTGATCGAAGAGGTTCATTAGGGGTCTTGTGGAGCCCATGTAGCTGATCGGACGCTCCTACGAAGGATAACCACGCAAGGGTATTACTGACCGATGATGAGAGCTGATTGCGCGACTTATGCTAAGAAATGCGACAAATGCCAATGCTTCTCGTCCATCCGAAGAACTCCTCAGGCATTGCTAACACCCATAACATCTCCTTGGCCATTCGCTATATGGGGAATAGATTTGGTCGGACCACTACCAACGACTAAGGGAAGATTCAAATACTTAGTGGTCGCAGTGGATTATTTTACTAAATGGGTGGAAGCTGAGCCTCTTATTGATATGACATACAGCAAAGTCTATCAATTTATTTGGAAAAATATAATTTGCAGATACGACCTCCCACATGCATTCATTACTGACCATGGAACCCAATTTGACAACGAGGAGTTTGTTGCATATTATCAACAATCCAATGTACTGAAGGTCCACTCTGCACCAGGCCATCCCCAGAGCAATGGGCAAACTGAGGTGACAAACAGAACGCTGCTAAATGGTTCGAAAAAATGACTGGATGATGCAAAGGAAAATTGGATAAACGAGCTACAATCTGTGCTGTGGGCTTATCGTACTACCCCACAAACAGCAACAGGAGAATCTCCATACATGCTGGCATTTGGAAGTGAAGCTGTTATACCTGCCGAGTTGGGTCTACCCACACACAGGGTGCGGAATTTCAATTCTCCTATCAGTGACTTGATGAGGCGATTAGATCTAGATATGCTCGAAGAAGTTAGAGAAGAAACAACAATAAAAAATGATGCATACCAACAACAAACAACTCTGTTTTACAACAAGAGGGTAAAGAAGTGTGATTTGAAGGAAGGAGACTATGTGCTAAAGAAAGTAATTCAAAAGCACAACAAACTGGAAGCTAACTGGCATGGACCCTACAGAGTAACATAAGTTGTTCGTCCAGGGACATACAGGATTGAAACCTTGGAAGGAGAAGAATTTAAGAATACATAGAATGCGGAACATCTACGCAAGTATTATCAGTAGTTGGAATTTCTATGTAATGGATTCTTCTCCAGTATGAATAAAGTGTTGAATGTTTTACCCAATTTCCTCTTTTTATTGAAATTTGTTTGGAGTATTAGTGCTACACACTATGCATCAAGTTCAGAATCAATCTCTTCCAACTCCGGTTGGTCGAGACCAAATACAACCAACTCCAGTTGATCGGTAATATAACTACCACCAACTCCGGTTGGTCGGGAAGCAAATGACCACCAACTCCGGTTGGTCGGGAAGCAAATATGACCAACTCCGGTTGATCGGTAATATAATTACCACCAACTCCGGTTGGTCAGGAAGCAAATACGAACAACTCCGGTTGATCGTCAATATAATTACCACCAACTCCGGTTGGTCGGGAAGCAAATATGACCAACTCCGGTTGATCGACAATATAATTATCACCAACTTCGGTTGGTCGGGAAGCAAATTACCACCAACTCTGGTTGGTCGGGAAGCAAATACGACCAACTCTGGTTGATCGTCAATATAATTACCACCAACTCCGGTTGGTCAGGAAGAAAATTACCACCAACTCCGATTGGTCGGGAAGCAAATACGACCAACTCCGATTGATCGGCAATATAATTACGACCAACTCCGATTGATCGGCAATATAACTACCACCAACTCCGGTTGATCGGTAATTCAAATACCACCAACTCCAGATTGGTCGGCAATTCAATTACCACCAACACCAACTCCGGTTGATCGGCAATATAATTACCACCAACTCCGGTTGGTCGGGAAGCAAATTACCACCAACTCCGGTTGGTCGGGAAACAAATATGACCAACTCTGGATTGGTCAGAAATTCAATTACCACCAACACCAACTCCGGTTGATCGGTAATTCAAATACCACCAACTCCGGATTGGTCGGCAATTCAATTACCTCCAACTCTGGTTGGTCGGGAACTTTATATCACCAACTCCGATTGGTCGGCAGTTAAAAAAAAAAAACCAAACAGGACATTTTTATCTACAGATATACATACATGTTCATCAGTAAATAAAAGAGATATTTCATAAAATATTTCCAAACCAATAACAATTAAAATTGCAAAGAAAACTAAAGATTTCTTCATTAAAACCAAAACAAATTACATAAATATGAATGGATTTCATTACATAAACAAGTCCTACTCTATAGGTTTCTTTCCCTCTGCCTTTGACACAGGGTCTATCCCAGCGGGAGGATCATCAAGACTATAAGGGGAATTTATGAAGTTTAGATCTTGCAGCATTCTGACGTTCATTATAGATGGACGATCAAGCAGGTGTTCTGGGCGAGATATTTCAAAATTCGAATGGAGACTATAATCATTAAGATACTTGGAGATTAGAACGCGAGGAATGGCCCGGGATGGAATCCAACTAAGGTCAAGCTTGAAAGGAGGCACGGGTAAATCAAGAACTCCAGGATTATAGTAATCCCACGGGAAATGACCTCTCTCCAATTTTAAAACACAAAGAGCATTCAACCAGCCCTGTTTATACCCTTCGTTGTTCGACTGTTCTAAACGAGCATCAAGATGACAAAGTGCTTCATTGTAACCAGCCATCCAAAACTCTCTGGGCTATTTATGGAATTGGTAAGTTAACCTCTCCAGTTGCTCATGAAGATTCTTCACCAGAATTTCTTTATTTTCCAAGGCAGAGCTTTGCATAGAGAGTTGCTCGGTGAGGTTCAGAATCTTCTTGGACATCTCTGCTAAGGCTTTGTTCTTCGCCATCAACTGGAATGCCTCGTTCTCCAAGGCCGCTTGAGTTCTTGCTTCTTCAATAGAAATCCGACCAGCTCTTGCTCGTCCCCGAGAAGAAGATCTTGCTCGTCCACAAGTAGAAGTGGAGGGTCCAGCTCTTTTCAAAGTTTCCAACTCATCTCGCAAGTTGGCATTTTCTACCTCCAAAAAAGAAAAATCTTCATCATTAACGAGGACCAGGGCCCCCGAGGAAGATGCGGCAGACTTGAGTTGTGTAATCTCTTCTTGCAAAATAATGTTTTCCTGCTCCAATAGCTTAGCGATCTGCCTATGCTCTTCAACCTCAAGCTTTAGAATGCTCTCTTTCTTCTCGTAAGCATAGATGAATTTATCATACCCTTTTTCAGCATTTAACTGTTGATATTTCTTCTCGTACCCTTGGTGCAAAAGTATGGAGGACTCTTTGTACTGCTGCTGGAGTTCCTCTATAGTTACTTGAAGATCCTCAATCATCTCATAATAAGCTACATTATTGTCAACAGCTCGATCGAGCAAACACTTCAGATATTGGTAAGCTTTGACTGCTCGTTCAGAAGTATCTGGACCAAGGATGTTAATGATTTGAGCCTCGTTTAGATCTGCATGACCAGCTGTGAAGTAATCATTATATTTCTTCATCAATTTCGTATCATGAGATGATAGGAGCTCCATCCTAGCCATAAACTATCAAAGAGAGGCAATAAACATAATCAATGATGATACAAACAGAGTAAGGACAAGGGAAAGTCAAGACGAACAACCAAAGTTCAAATTTTATTTCATCACAGGAAGAAGTACATAGCCCAAAATTACATCCAACAAAAAAGCAAAAGAAAGTTCCGAACAACTCTACACCTTCTCCTTGCTTCCTAAAATTTCCTCGGAAGGCTTGGACGAAGAGGTTGGTTGCTCGGAGGGCAAGGAAAGCTGCTCGGCAGAAATGTTTGCTGGTTGGGGCTGCTCGGAGCAAGTTTCAACAGCAAGGACCTGGACCCCAATTATCATGGAAGATTCTTCTGAGGTATCTTCGTCCTCTTCTTCTTCCCTAGGAGAGGGAGGAGGGCCATGAATGTGTTGCTGGAACAATTCTGAATTCTCAGAAATTTTCATCTCTTTCAAAGCAGCAACCCATCCATCCCTAAAGTACTTGACGCTAGCATACTCCATTTGCGAAGTCATAGTAGCCAGGCCCTTATTCCAGCCTTTATCCCAACCAACACTGAATGCAAGTTAGAGGAACTGTACAAAGAGAAGAAGGCTCCAACTCTGTTGGGGAGAGATGCAAGAATGAAGAAAAGGAATGTATAAAAGAAGGTACGAGTAAGAATGCAGCTGGACCCATACCCTGTTCTACCCCAAATAAGGCTGGGGATAAATCATGGAAGGATGTTGTTGCTGATAAGAGATACCCAAAGTTTAGATTAACATACCATGCCCCTTCAATAACTGATAAAAGGATCATTGTATCCCCACCTCTGGAAGTGGCTACATGTGGTTATGCGAAATGGGAAAATAGTATGGCTGGATGCTTCCTTGGAAGGAGCCTGCCCTACACTCTGGTATGCAATATTGCCCATAGACTATGGGATAAATTTGGCCTCCAAAAAATTGTGGGGCATAATAATGGCAATTACTTTTTCATGTTTGAGAATGCTAGTATGAGGGATGAGGTCATTGACAATGGGCCATGGCATTTTGTGGGAAACCCAATTATCATCCAGAAATGGACTCCAAATTTCTCTTTTGCTAAAGATTCAACCTCAAAGATCCCTGTCTGGGTGAAGTTCCATAATATCCCTATGCAATTATGGACAGAGGAGGGGTTGAGCTATGTTGCTAGCTCAGTTGGAATTCCATTGTATGCTGATACTATTACAGAAGGAATGCAAAGAATAAGTTTTGCCAGAATATGTGTGGAACTAAAAGTCATGGAAGATTATCCCAAAGTCATTGAAGTTAGAATGGAGGATGGATCATATGCTGAGGTTGGAGTGGAGTATCAAGAAAAACCATCTTCATGTGTCAAGTGTGGCATATTTGGGCATGGAATGGTTAACTGTCCTAAGGCTAAGAAGGCATGGGTGGCAATAAATAATAGAGTGGAGGTGTTCCCATACAAAAGTAAGATAGAGGTTCAGAAGGCCCTTGAAGAAGGGTGGACTCAAGTTCAACATAAGGGTATCAAAACCCCTACAGGTACTGATAATGCCATTAGTGGAGTGTTGGAAAAAGGAGCTCTAATTGAAGAAGGAAAGGCTGCAAAAGAGGGGAGGAGGAATATTGACCTTACTAAAGTTACAACTCATAATCAATTTGACATATTAGAGGCTGCAATAGAGGATGAGCCTATAGTGCAGCTCAAAGGCCATCATGCTGGGAACTCTGAGAACCTTTCTCCTGTTGAACTAGATAACTGTGGGGGGACAATACAAGGAAAACCAGGTGTGGAGGGCAGTAATACTGACAGTACTATGACCTCTAACCCCTCAGAAGGTCTGGAGATAGACAAAGATGAGTTGACTATGGTTACTACCCCTGTTCCATCTGGGTTGGTTCTGAAAATTAAGGCAGTAGATGAGTTTGACAAGGGGGATAGAGTGGATGGTAAAGGGGTGTTCAGGAGCAACAAGAATGACAAGAGGAGATCAGGCAACAAATCAAATAAATTCCGATGACCAAGATGGGAACATGGAATATTAGGGGGCTCAATTCCTCCCATAAACAAATTGAAGTGGATAAGTTGATCAAGGATAATAAGCTAGATCTGATTTGTTTAGTTGAGACTAAGATCAGGAGGAATAACTTAGAGAATGTTAAAAGTATGTGTTTTTACCAGTGGGAGTATGTTCACAACTGCCCTATGGAAGGTGGGGTGGCTAGAGTGATTGTGGGATGGAATCCCAAGATTCTAAGTATTGAGGTGGTTGGTACTCAGAGACAAGCTTTGTTTTGCAATGTGAATATTATAGGAACCAATTATTCCTTTTATGCCACTTTCATCTATGGGGACAACATGACTGAAAATAGAAGGAGCCTATGGGATTTTCTTATGGAGAACAAAGGTGTGGTTAATGATAGGCCTTGGATTCTCATGGGTGATTTTAATGTTGTTAGAAATCAGGATGAGAAAAAAGGTATTAATGGCATTGACACTGCTGCTACTGATGAATTTAATAACTGTTTAAGGGATCTAAATGCAGATGACATGGCAAATAGTGGGCTTTGGTTTACTTGGAATAAAAATCAGCTGGGCTGCAATAATGTGCAATCAAGGATTGATAGGGTGCTGCACAATGACATATGGACTGATGTATTTCCTAACTCTCAGGCAATCACCTTGCCGTGTGGAATCTCAGACCATAGCCCTATTATTACCCTTCTAGATTACAGTAGCAACTGGAAGCCTAAGCCTTTCAAGTTTTTTAATTTCTGGATGAACCACCAGGAATTCATGCCCATTCTTATTGAGGCATGGGATGTTGAGATGGATGGTAACCCGATGATGAGGCTGTTTAGGAAGCTGAATAGAGTGAAAGTATCCTTGAAGAATTTTAATAAGAAGTTTTTTAACAGAATCTCCATTCAGGTAACTGACATAAAGAGTAAGCTGGATAACCTTCAGAGAGCTTTGGACATTGATGGTTCCAATGAGGAGCTCCAAATGGAGGAGAAAGAGATGAGGGAGAAGTACACTTACATGAGGAATGATGAAGAGTCTTTCTTAAGGCAGAAGGCTAGGACTAAGTGGCTGCAGCTTGGTGATCAGAACAATGCCTTCTTCCATAAGAAGGTTAATCAAAACTTGGCTAGAAGGAAAATTGTGAGCATTGAGAATGATATGGGGGTGAGGGTGGAAGGAAGAGAGAAGGTGGCTAGGGAATCTGTGAGATACTTTCAGAATCTGTTTGGGAATAGGGTGCAGTGTGTGGATGCTGATGATGTTCTTGGGGAGGTAATAAAGACTAAACTCAACTCTCACCAAGCTGAGTTATTAGAAGCTGATGTCTCCCATGATGAAATTAAGGCAGCTATGTTTGCAATTGGGTCTGACAAGGCTCCTGGACCTGATGGTTTCAATAGCCATTTCTTTAAAGAAAACTGGCAACTTGTGGGGGATGATGTGTGTGATGCAATTAAGTACTTCTTTGATACTGGTATGTTCTTTGATCAGTGGAACTGTACTGCCTTGGCTTTAATTCCTAAGATATCTACACCTGTTTCTATGAAGGATTTCAGACCTATCTCATGCTGTAACACCATCTACAAATGCATATCCAAAGTGATCACTCGTAGGCTTAAGAAGCTGATGCCTATCCTTATCAGCAATAACCAAGCTGCTTTTGTGGAAGGAAGGTCTATTGCAGACAATATCCTCTTACTCCAAGAGTTGATGAGGAACTATCACAGGGACTCCCTCCCTCCTAGATGTGTTATCAAGATTGATATGCTCAAGGCATATGATTTGGTTAGCTGGGATTTCTTGATTAATCTTTTGGTGCAGTTTGGGTTTCCTTCTAAGGTCATTGGGTGGATTACCATGTGTGTGACCACTACCAGGTTCTCTATAAATCTGAATGGTGAGCTGAATGGGTTTTTTCCTGGTAGAAGAGGGCTTAGACAGGGAGATCCTCTATCTCCCTATCTGTTCCTGCTTGTGATGGAGGCATTCACAGGGATTATCTCCAAAGCTACTGAATCTGCCCTTTTCAAACATCATCCTAAATGCAAGGAGATGTCCCTCACCCATCTTAGTTTTGCTGATGACTTGGTTGTTTTTACGGGTGGGGATAAAGAGTCCTGCAGAATTGTCAAGGATGCCATTGCTGAATTTAGTTCCTATTCGGGACTTATGGTTAACTTAGATAAAAGTAGTCTTTTCACTGCTGGGATCAATATGGATGGGATTCAGGAGATTTCTTCTATCTTGGGCATTCAACATGGGCACCCCCCCTTCAAATATCTTGGGGTGCCTCTCATTACTACTAGGCTGAAAAAGGAGGATTGCCAGATCCTGGTGGATAGGATCACCATGAGAGTCAGATGCTGGACTAATAAGTTTTTAAGTTTTGCAGGTAGACTCCTCCTTGTGAAGACTGTCATTTTCAGCATACAAGTTTATTGGGCTTGCACTTTTATTTTGCCTAAAAGCATAATAAAGAAGATTGAGCAAGTTATGAAGAATTATCTATGGAAAGGGGATGAGACTAACAGTAAAGGTGCTAAAGTTGCTTGGGAGGACATCTGTGTGTCTCTAGAGGAAGGAGGGCTAAATATCAAGAGTCTAGAGACATGGAACATTGCTGCCATGGCTAAGCACTTATGGAATCTATGCAGTAAGAAGGATAGTTTATGGATTAAGTGGTGCAACATATACAAAATTAAAGGGAGGAGCATATGGGCTTTGAGTATACCAAATGATGCATCATGGAGTTGGAGGAAAATTCTTAAGATAAGAGAAAAGTTTAGAAGACAAATCAAAACAATCATTGGGAATGGGACTCAAACCTTTATGTGGTATGATTTGTGGCATCCTAATGGGCCATTGTTTCCCCTTTATGGGAACAACATTGTGTATGACTCAGCTAGTAGTCTAAAAGCTAAAGTTTCTGATTTCATCCACCAAATGGAGTGGAGATGGCCCTCAACTGTGACATGGGAATTAAATGAAGTGAAGAATGCTAGCTTACCTGCAATTCTTGAGGGAAATGACTATGTGGTTTGGCTTCCTTCCAAGAAAGGGACCTTCACCATTGCATCTGCTTGGGAGCTATTGAAGACCCACAAGCCTACTGTTACTTGGAGCAAATTTGTTTGGAGTAAGGTTTGCATTCCTAAGTGTTCTTTCATTGCTTGGTTAGTATTTCGAAAGGCCATCAACACTAAGGACAAATTATTTGAATGGGGTATTTCTGAGGATGACCTGTGTGGGATTTGTGGTTCTAAGAGGGAAACTTATAACCACCTGTTCTCTCAATGCAGCCTTAGCAAGAGTATATGGGAGGAGGTGATGCTTAGAAATCAGCGATATAGGAAGTTTCAAAGTTGGAATAGAGAGTTATCCTTGGCCACTGTTAACCACTCTACTATTTCCTTATGTGACAAGATTAGATCCCTTTCCTTCATTACTACGATCTATTGCATCTGGATGGAGAGGAATTCGAGGTGCTTTAAGCATGTCTTCAATTCTCTAGACACCATTGTGAAGGGTATTGAAAACATGGTTAAAGCCAAAGTTCTTACTTGGAAGAAGGATAGAAGAAATTACACTAACTGGATGGCTTGTATGTATTGGAACATCCCTGAAAATAGGCTGTTGAGCTAATCTTTTGTTTGCTTTTTGGTTGGCTCCGGGGTATGCCCCGGGGTCCTTTTGATCTTTGAGGTTCCTTCCTCTGTGTATTCTTCTTTTTTTTATATATACATCTAATTTCCCAAAAAAAAAAAAAAAAAAAACACTGAATGATTTTTTAACAGCCCTTTTCCTCTTTTCTTTCTCCGAGGAGGTCCTTTCCCTAAGGAGCTCCTCAGCAGCCTTCAACTTCTTTTCGACCTCCACCTTCTGACGTTCAACATCCTGAAGTTTAACAACTTCCTCTCCAGACAATTTGAGCTTAGCTTCTAGCTCCTTGTTGCTCTGCTCGAAGACCTTGTTGCTCTGCTCGGAATCTTTCAATTTCTTCTCCAAATCCTTGGAAGCATTCACAACCTGACTTTTTTCTAACTCAATGGAGTTGAGTTGCTTCTCCCAAGAAACTTCATCTTCTTCATACTTCTGACGAGAGTCCTTTAAGGACTGAGTTAGACCGAGAAAAGCTTCCTCTACACATCCCGAGGAGCTTGAAGCTTTAATAGCGTCATCTTTCTTCAGAATACTGTTGAAACACGTTACCAGCTGAAGAAAGAAATGATTTTGAGTCAATACAGGGACATAGCAGTGAAAAGTGAAACTTAGATTAGTAATACTTACTGAGGCAATATGTTGAGCAGCCAAGGCAGTGACCCTGTCACGAGAAAGAGTGTCTTCAATACCTTGGATTTCTGGGATAATCCAAGACTTCACCGAGCCCATGGCAGAGATCGAAGGAACAAAAGTGGGAACACCACTTTCAACATTTAAAGGCTGAGGGATAGGTTCAGCGAGTCTATCAGAGGAACTTTTCTTTAACCTCCTCGGAGGAGCAGGGATATTTTCAACCAAAGAAGTTTTCTTGGTTGGTGATATGACAATAACCTCACTAGGAGGAGAAATAACCACAACCTTGCTCGGAGCCATAGGGGGCTTCTCATCAACTTTCTTGGTAGCAACAGGAGGGGGTACATCAATGTTTCTCGTCCCTTCCTCTGGAACATCCTGCTTATTTTTCTTTGCCTCCACATTGGCAGAGTCTGATTTGTCAAAGAAGGCCGGAGCTCTTCTTCTCTTCATTAGGTTACTAATGGGAATATTCGATTCAGAGGAGGAACCTTCCACACCAGTTTCAGAAGCTGGTACTTGGTCGATGTCAACCACCACTGGACGAACAATGAAGGATGAAGTATAGCTCTTGTACTGCAACAAATAAGAGGCTGATCTAATATGTTCTTCAGCAACGGATTGGTGTAAACTCCAGATAAGTTTCAATGCTTTAAATTAACATCAGTTTCTTTGGGAGATCTTCTTTTGCTGTCAACTGCAAATAATCAAAAATTAAATGTCAGTGACACATTTTATCAAACACGAAGAAAACAAGATTTCAAAAAATAAAACAACCTATCCCATTTCCATAAGGAGGACATCTAGGACCTTGATATACATCATCTCCATTTAATGGAAGATGTTGCCAATTTTTCATTACCACTCCATGTTCAAAATAATCCCTGTTGGCGTCAGGAAGATTGACAACTAATGCCCTATTCAAAAACCTAGTTTTTAAATAAAAAGTACTATCGCTAACAACCCATCTGTAGCAATACATTATCTCTGGTATCCCTAAACGGGTTCCATGAAGTTGGTTCAACCTATGAACTCCATTAACTATCCTCCAGGTATTTGGCGCTGTTTTTGCAGGAACAACGTCAAAATACTGACAGAACTCCAAACATAAAGGATTTGGAGGAGAAAAAAAAGGCACATTCGGCCACAAAGAGACTTGGGAACCAATGTCCCTCAGCCAAAGAAAAATAGTCAGAAGGTTCAGAAAGTTCTTCCAATATGACCCATGAAGGAATTGAAAATTCAGAGCAAAATTTGTCAAGCGATTCAACAAGGTAAATCATGATGAACAAAGTAAATAAAAGAGAAGGAAGAAAATCTTACAGGAAAAGAGTGAATCAGTATGAACAATGGAAGAAACGAATGCACAAGATAGAGAAGAAATGAAGAGTTCAAAGATACAGATTTGAAAAGTGAAAGACGATAGGATTTCTGCCGCGTTTAAATACTTTACCTTGGGAATAGAGAAAAATAATGATTACCAAGATGAACGTTTGCGTATCCGGCGGCTAAAAAGAAGAAAAGGGCACAAAAAACAAAGCGGTTATGGAAATTCAAAACACTTTAAAATCCTGATACTGTTCACTCAAAAAATGAGTTATATACAACGAAAGTTTGTCTAAAATCCATAAAAACTGAAAGTCTAAGCAGCAAAATGTTCCATACTTTTCTTCAACATCCAACTACGAAACATTGGGGGCTTCTGTTGATACCAAATTTATTCTGCTGATATAGACCTATAATTTGAAGACGCGTGTCAACCTATGTGGCCATTGTAAATGCTTATACTGAGCTACTCAACCCCCCGAGGAACTCCTATACTCCAAACAACTCAAGATCACCGAGCTACTAAGAAGCCATGAGGAACTCAAGGGCCCCGAGAAGCTCAAGCATGTCGAGCTACTTAGGCAGTCCGAGCAGTTAAGCGGTCCGAGCTACTTAGGCGGTCCGAGCAGCATAACACTCTAATCAGGATAATCAAGGAGACGACTGCGCATTAAATGCTCATTTATTATCATACAGATGTACATGTCTACTAGATAACAGCGCATTGTCCTTTCATTTGTACAGCCTCAAGGCTATAAATACATTGTAACCTCCACATTGGAGGGGACCGAAATTTCGAGAGAAGATCATTCTTCGAGAATTCCAAGCAAACAGTTAGCAATACAAAAATAGTGGACGCAGGCCATTCTTCTAAGGCCGAACCTCTTTAAAAATCGATTGCCTATTATTTTTTATTCATTTTTATCTGTGATTAAAATAATTAGGTCAAATCTAATTTTTACATCAACAATGATAATCGGAGACCAGGTTCCTGCTGTTCAACCTTGCTCCGAGCTACCCCAACCAGCAAACACTTCTGCAGATAAGCTTTCCTTGTCTTCCGAGCAACCAACCTCTTCATCCAAGCCTTCCGAGGAAGTCTTAGGAAACAAGGAGAAGGTGTAGAGTTGTTCGGATTTTCATTTTGCTGTTTTGTTGAATGTAACTTTGGACTATGTACTTCTTCTTGTGATGAAATAAAAATTTGAACTTCAGTTGTTCGTCTTGACTTTCTCTTGTCCTTGCTCTGCCTATATCCTCATTGATTCTTTTTATTTCTTTCTCTTTGCTAGTTTATGGCCAGGATGGAGTTCTTATCGGCTCATGACACAAAATTTATGAAAAAATGCAACGATTATCTTAGAGCTGGTCATGTAGATCTTAGTGAAGCTCAGATAATTAACATCCTTGGATCAGGTGCTTCTGACCAAGAAATTGAAGCTAACTAGTACCTCAAGTTCTTACTTGATCGCGTCGTGGCCAATAATGTGGCCTATTACGAAATGATTAAAGACATCCAACAGCAATATAAATAATCTACAACCCTTCTTCATCAAGGATAAGAGAAAAAATATCAACAATTAAGTGTTCATAAAGGGTACGACCAATTCATCTCGGTCTATGAGAAGAAGGAGAGTATTCTGATGCTTGAAATAGAAGAGCACAGGAATATTGCCAAGCTGCAAATCGACTACATCTTCTTTGGGTGCTTTAGTCCCTGTTAACGACGAAGGTTTTTCTTTCTTGGAGATGGAAAATGCCAAACTACGAGATGAGGTTGAGATTTTGAAAAGAACTGGACTTTCCACGTCTACTCGTGGTCGAGCAAAATCTTCTTCTCGTGGACGAGCAAGGGCTGTTCGAATTTCAGTTGAAGAGGCGAGGACTCAATCAGCCTTGGAGAACCAGGCGTTCCAATTGATGGCGAAGAACCAAGCCCTGGCAGATATGTCTAAAGAAATTCTGAATCTGTCTGAGAAACTTTCCAATCAAGCTTCTGCTCTGGAGAGTAAAGAAATCTTGGTGAAGAATCTTCACGAGCAACTGGAAAGGCTAACTTATCAGTTCCATAAACAACCCAAAGAATTTTAGATGGCCGGGTATAACAAAGCACTTTGTCATCTTGATGCTCGTTTGGAACAGTTGAACAACGAAGGATATAAACAGGGATGGTTGAATGCTCTGTGTGTGCTGGAATTGGAGCAGGGACATTACCTATGGAATTTTTACGAGCTTGGAGTGCTTGACTTGCCCGTGCCTCCTTTCAAGCTTGATTTTAGTTGGATACCTGCTCGAGCAATTCCTCGATGCTTAATCTCCAAATATCTGGATGACTACAGTCTTCATGCCAATGTAGATATATCTCGCCCAGAGCATTTGCTTGATCGGCCCTCTGTGATGAATATTAAAATAATGAGAGATGTAAATTTCATAAATTCTCCTTATGCCTTAGATGACCCTCCTGCTGGAGTAGAACCTGTTTCAAAGGCAGAAGGGAAAAAGCCAATATAATAGGGTTTTTATTGTAATGAAATGTATTTTTCACACCATGTGTAATTATATTTGATTTGAATGAAGAAATTTTTAGTTTTCTTTGCAATTTTATTGTCATTGTCTTGGAAATATCTTTTTTATTCACTGATCATGTACGTATATCTGTAAAAAGACAAAGAAATGTCCAGTATTATTTTAAATTGCTGACCAATCGGAGTTGGTGGTATATAGTTCCCGACCAACCGGAGTTGGTGGTAATTGAATTGCCGACCAACCGGAGTTGGTGGAAATTTATTTGCCGACCAACCGGAGTTGGTGGTTTTTGCTTCCCGACCAACCGGAGTTGGTGGTATTTGCTTTTCGACCAATCGAAGTTGATAGTAATTGAATTGCCGACTAACCGGAGTTGGTGGTAATTTATTCGCCGACCAACCGGAGTTGGTGGTTTTTGCTTCCCGACTAACTTGAGTTGGTGGTAATTTGCTTCCCGACCAACCTGAGTTAGTTGCCGACCAACCGGAGTTGGTGGTAATTTATTTACCGACCAACCGGAGTTGGTGGTAATTTATTTGCCGACCAACCAGAGTTGGTGGTTTTTGCTTCCCTACCAACTTGAGTTGGTGGTAATTTATTTGCCGACCAACCGGAGTTGGTGGTTTTTACTTCCCGACCAACTTGAGTTGGTGGTGATTTATTTGCCGACTAACCGGAGTTGGTGGTTTTTGCTTCTCGACCAACTTGAGTTGGTGGTAATTTGCTTCCCGACCAACCTGAGTTGGTGGTAATTGAGTTGCCGACCAACCGGAGTTGGTGGTAATTTATTTTCCGACCAACCGGAGTTGGTAATTTATTTGCCGACCAACCAAAGTTGGTGGTTTTTGCTTCCCGACCAACTTGAGTTGGTGGTAATTTATTTGCCGACCAACCGGAGTTGGTGGTTTTTGCTTCCCGACCAACTTGAGTTGGTGGTATTTATTTGCTGACCAACCGGAGTTGGAGGTATAAAGTTCTCGACCAACCGGAGTTGGTGGTAATTGCTTCCCGACCAACCTGAGTTGGTGGTAATTTGCTTCCTGACCAACCTGAGTTGGTGGTAATTTATTTGTATAGTGTGTAGCACTAATATTCCGAAAAAATTTTAACGAATAAGGAAATATGGGGAAACATCATTTTATTCATATTGAAGAAATTGTATTACATAGGAATTTCAACTATTGATAATACTCTCGTAGATGCTCTACATTCTATGCATTCTTGAATTCTTCTCCTTCCAAGGTTTCAATCCTGTATGTCCCTGGACGAATAATTTCTGTCACTCTGTAGGGTCCGTGCCAGTCGGCTTCTAGTTTATTATGTTTTTGGATGACTTACTTCAACACATAATCCCCTTCCTTCAAATCACATTTCTTAACTATTTTATTATAGAACGAAGCTATTCGTTGTTGATATGCGACATTCCTGATGGCTGCATCTTCTCTGACTTCCTCTAGCATATCTAGGTCTAACCTTCTCATCAAATCACTGACAGGAGAATTGAAATTAAGTACCCTATGCGTAGGTAGGCCTAATTCAACAGGTATGACAGCTTTACTCCCAAATGCCAGCATTTATTCACCGACCAACACAGATTGTAGCTCGTTTATCCAATTTTCCTTTGCATCATCCAGTCATTTTTTCGAACCATTTAGCAGCGTTCTGTTTGTCACCTCAGTTTGCCCATTGCTCTGGGGATGGCCTGGTGCAGAGTGGACCTTTAGTACATTGGATTGTTGATAATATGCAACAAACTCCTCGTTGTCAAATTGGGTTCCATGGTCAGTAATGAATGCATGTGGGAGGTCGTATCTGCAAATTATATTTTTCCAAATAAATTGATAGACTTTGCTATATGTCATATCAATAAGAGGCTCAGCTTCCACCCATTTAGTAAAATAATCCACTGCGACCACTAAGTATTTGAATCTTCCCTTAGTCGTTGGTAGTGGTCCGACCAAATCTATTCCCCATATAGAGAATGGTCAAGGAGATGTTATGGATGTTAACAATACCTGAGGAGTTCTTCGGATGCACGAGAAGCGTTGGCATTTGTCGCACTTTTTAGCATAAGCTGCGCAATCATCTCTCATCGTCTGCCAGTAATACCCTTCTTGGTTATCCTTCATAAGAGCATCCGACCAGCTACATGGGATCCACAAGACCCCTCATGAACCTCTTCGATCAAATCTTTCACTTCAGAGGGATGGACGCATCTTTGTAGCCCTGCTATCACTCCTCATCTGTACAAAATGCCACTGGTCAACGAGCAGCTTTAAACTTTAGTTTCTTGGCTGGGAGTTTATCAGTTGGTAAAGTCCCATCTTCAATATAGGCTCTGATTGGATCCATCCAAGATGGTCCTAAGTCAAGAGCAATGAAATTTATCATTAGATCTTCATCTATGCTCCGACCAGCTAGAATCTCTTTTAGGATTGTTCTTCGTAGCTCGGTGCGGGTGGCTGATGCTAGTCGGGCTAGGGAGTCTGCTCTTGTATTCTCCAATCTTAGTATTCTAACCAGCTGAACAGCAATAAAACTTGATACCAACTCCATTGCTTTTGCATGTTACTTGATCATTAACTCTCCCTTTATTGCATTCCAAGAATCTGATTTACGATTAACTGTGAATCGCTGAATACAACAATCTGCTCTGCCTTCATAGTTATGGCTAGACTTAAACCTATAATCATTGCTTTATATTCGGCCTCATTATTAGAAGCTTTAAATTGAAAGCGCAGAGCATACTCTACATCAATCTCATCTGGACTTTTCAAAACAATCCCTGCTCCACTGCCCGCAGTGCACGAAAATCCATCCACATACAAATTCCATATGGGTAACTTATCATCAAAATTTTAATCCGAGAGAGTTCCTCGGTGGAATATCTGGTACTTCCTTTTATCCTCCTCCAGTTCTTCTCGCTGCTCGTCAGTCATCTTTCCTTGATCATCTACCGAAGTAAGTTGTTCGGGGTTTAATTTTGATGGTCCTGTAATATCTACGGGTTGGTCGGAGGCATCTTCCTGAGTAAACTCTACGATAAAATCCGCTACTACATGTCCTTTGAGCGACAGCCTAGGCTCATAAATTATATCCTATTTACCGAGCTCCACTTCCCAGTACATCAATCTTCCTGACTTCTCTGGTTTATGCAGAGCTTGCCTAAATGGCATATCGGTGTACACCACTATAGTATGGACTTGGAAGTATGGATTCATTCTTCTGCTTGCTTCAATTAATGCTAGTGCCATTTTCTACAGCCTTGGATATCTGATTTCTACTCCTCGGAAAGCTTTGCTGGTGTAATAGACTAGTTTTTGTACTCCGTCCTCCACTTTTATCAACGCCGAGCTAACAACATGCTCTGAGACTACTAGATACAAGTATAGTCTTTCTCCCATCACTGACCTGGACAGCAATGGAGGTGTCCCTTGATATTTTTTCAATTCTTGAAAAGCCTCCTCGCATTCATCATTCCACTCAAAAGTTTTTCGGAGTGTTTTGAAGAATGGGAGGCATCTATCAGTTGCTCGTGACACAAATCTGTTAAATGCAGCAACTCGTCCTGCGAGACACTTCCTTCTTCGTGGTTGGAGATCGTAACTCTAATATAGCCTTGATCTTTTCAGGGTTCGCCTCAATCCCTCGTTGATTAACAATGTATCCGAGAAACATGCCTTCTCGTACTCCGAATATGCATTTGGTGGGATTCAGCTTCATTTGATATTTTTTCTAATTGATCAAAGGTTTGACCTAGATTAACTAGATGATCAACAACTTTCTTGCTCTTCGTCAGCATATCATCAACGTAAACCTCCATGTTATGACTGATCTGCACTGCAAACACCTTATTCATCAGTCTCTGATACGTTGCACCTGCATTTTTTAATCCAAAAGGCATAACATTATAGCAATAAGTTCCCCTCGGGGTGATAAAAGAGGTACTCTCCCTATCTTCAGGCTTCATTTTAATCTGGTTGTAACCAGAATAAGCATCCATGAAACTCAACAATTCGTGTCCCGAGGTAGCATCCACCAACTGATCGATTCGAGGTAAAGGAAAATGATCATTTGGGTAGGCTTTATTAAGATCATTGAAGTCCACACACATCCTCCACTTGTTGTTTTTCTTCTTTACCATTACCACATTTGCTAACCAATCAGGATATTTGACATCCTCAATAAAAGAGGTTTTTTGCAGTTTCTCTACTTCTTCTTGTATGGCTTGGTTCTTCTCGGGTCTGAATACCCTTCGTCGTTGCTTCACTGGCTTGATTTCCTTGTTCACATTGAGCTCGTGACAAAAGAAATTTGGGTCTATCCTTGCATATCTTCGTGACTCCATGCAAAAGTTTACTTTCTGCGTCTTAGAAATGCTATCAGCTCTTGCTTTATTGACACATCTAGTGACGCACCGATTTGAGTTGTTCGTTCTGGATGCTCGTCGTCCAGAATGATATTTTTGGTAGCCTCCATGACCTAGCCCTTAACGAGCTGAGACTCATCTCTTGGGTCTAAAGTTTCAATCTACGCATCTTCTATCTCATCTACCTGATAAGTAGTAGTCTTCTTCCTGGATTCTTCATACTCTTCTTGCTCGGCTGATGAATAGTAGCATTCTCGAGATACTTTTTGGTCGCCCTTCACCACTCCTACTCCAAAGTTGGTTGGGAATTTTAAACATTGATGTACAGTAGATGGTACTACTTCGAACTTTTTCAAACCTACCCTTCCCATGATGATATTGTAAGCTGATTGGATATTTTTACCCATCACAAAAAAGTGTACTCTTTCTGTTCGACAAGCAGGCCATGTACCGATGAACATATCCAACTTGATCGTCCCAAGTGGAAAAACTTTCTCGCCAGTAAAACCAAGGAGGGACCTATGATATGGCTCCAACTGGGATAGCTTTAGATTTAAACTATCAAAACATGGGTAGAACATGATATCTGCCGAGCTACCATTATCTACTAATACTCGTGAAATCATTACTTCCTTCATTCTCATTTTGATTACCAATGGGTCATCATGAGGATATATCATGCCTGTGAGGTCATTCTTAGAGAACCCGATGACCAGTTTATCCTTATTCACCTTTCTCGGACGATCATCTTTAGCCAAATTTATTCGGTGTATGTATGAGCAAGCTTGAGCTTCATTAAGGTAAGCTTTCCCCTCTGCAGTAAGATCTCCTCCTCCTGCATCACCACCTGTAATGACATTACACTCAAATGATCCAAAGTAGATTGAAAATACCTCACGTTCTGGCTGTCTTGGTCTTTTGGGGAGATCGGGGTCAACTTCTAGATCATCTTCATGATATCTTTTCTTGTCATCTTTTGTCCGAAGAGGAATTTAGACCTTTGCCTTCCTCGTTCGCTAGTTCTACCACTGTTTTGATGATCAACATACTTGGTCAATTTTCCTCGTCTAATGAGTGCTTCAATTTCATTCTGAAGTGCTATGCAACACTTGGTCGTGTGACCGTGATCTTTGTGGAATTCGCAATATTTGGACTTGTCTCTCTTATCAGGATTTGCCTTCATTTTTACTGGCTAGGCTAGCTCCTCGCTGTTCTTGATCTCTTCCAGAATGTGATTTATATCCACCTTCAAGGGAGTATAATTTTTGTATTTCTTCATCTGTTCCAATGCTTGCTTACCCTTTGATTTCCTGTTACCGCCATTGTTCTTTTGATCCTTCTTTTCGGTTTTACCATCTTCCACCTTGGTCTCCTTAGTGTCTGCGTTCTTCTTCGCTGCCATGGCTTCCTCGGCATTCATGATTTTGGATGCTTTTGCCATCAGTTCTGCCATGGTCCTCGGGGGATCTTTGGCTAAAGTGTAGTACAATTTATTGGGCAGCAGTCCACTCATCAAAGCAGTAATTGCAGTTTTCTCCTCACAATCAATTACTTCCAGTTTCTTGTTATTGAAACGAGTAATATAATCCCTGGTGCTTTCACGTATTTTTTATCTAACACTTAGCAAGTGTGCTACTCGTTTGACTGACTTTGCTCCAAACTAAAAATTCCCAATAAAGAGTTCTACTAGTTGAAAGAAAGTCGCAATTTTCCCCCGAGGAAGGTTATTGTACCACATCTGAGCAGATCCGGTAAGAGTTCCTGAAAATGCCCTGCATCACATCTCGCCTGGAACAGCATATATATCAGCAGTTGCTTGGTATTGTTCTATATGGAGAACAAGATCAGTTTTTCCATCATATTTTGGTGTTACTACCGGGGCTTTGAATTTTGATGGTGTGGGGAAATCCACAATTGCCTGTATAAATGGTGTTCCTTGGACAAAAGTTCTTTGTAGAGGATTCTTGGCCTTAGCCATTTCCCCTAATCTATCCTCCAACCTTTGATTTGAGCCCTTCCAGGCATCATTTCCCTCCTCGGTCCTATTAGTTCGAGCAACTGATCGTGTTGAATTTGCCTCTTGGGATCTTTCATGACGAGCAATTGATCATGATTGGGCAGAGCCTTCCCTTAAATCAGATGGTTATTGAGAGTTCCTCGACACAATCTTAAGGGGATTTCTATTCCTCCTAGGTCCCAAACGATCAAAAGGAGAGACTCTACTCAACCTTTCAAGGGCACTTGTCCTCTCTGGAGATAGAGTGACGTTTTGTTGAGTGTCTGTTGCTCGTACCGAGGAAGTCCGTCCAGGTTGATAAGAGGGATTATTAGATCTCTCAGTACGATATGAATCGGTGCATCTGGATTGAGATTCCTCTGGAAATAACGTTCGCCTAGTTCGTGAAGAGGGTAAACGAGTATTTCTCACAACACTTCGTTGTCCTGATTGGGCTGGCACTCCGCCTTGAACGTTTGTATGAGTTAACGCATGGTTTCTTGCATGGCCGTTTGCCCTTGGGCCAAATTAGCCATTATACCAGTCAGATCTGAAAAATTTTGGGGAGCAGAAGGATTCGAGGGAATCCCAGTGTTTCAATTACTGGATTCCGGATTATCAGCCATTGATGATGAGTTATTTTGGTGAAAAACTCTAATTACAGTCGTTTCCCACAGAAGACGCCAATCTGTTGATGTAAAAAACTAGATTTGATCTAATTATTTTAATCACAGATAAATATGAATAAATAAATACGAGACAAGAGATTTTTAAAGTGGTTCAGCCTTAAGGAAATGGCCTACGTCCACTATTTTTGGTATTGCTGACTGTTTGCCTAGAATTCTTGACAAGTGGTTTTCTCAAGAAATTTCGATCCCCCTTAATGAGGAGGTTACAATGTATTTATAGCCTTGAGGCTGCACAAATGAAAAGACAATGCGCTGTTATCCAGTAGACATGCACATCTGTATGATAATAATGAGCATTTAATGCGCAGTCGTCTCTTTGATTTTCTTGTTCTGCATGCTAAGTTGCTCGGGCCGCCTGAGTTGCTCGGTACACTGAAGTTCCTCGGAGAACATGGGTTGCTCGGGACGCTTGAGTTATTAGGGGAGTTTAAGTTCCTCGGAGTCAGTTGTGCTGTTCGTTGAAAGTGTTTGTAGGTGCCATGTAAGTTGACACGTGTCTCCAAATAATTGATCCATGTCAGCGGACTAAATTTGGTATCAACACACATCTTATATTGATCCCTCAATTGTTCCAATGTGGAGTCGCGAAGATGTGGGGTACGCCGAATTATTCCTGTCAAACAAATACAAACCGAAAAGAAATTAAGTGATTGTGGGCTGGAACCCAAATATTCTGAAGATTGATGTGATCTACACTCATAGATAGGCCTTGTTCTGCCTTGTAAATATCATTGGTACCAGCTACTCCTTCCATGCTACCTTCATATATGGGGAAAACCTTCCTGAGCAGAGGAGATGCCTTTGGACTTTCCTTAGAGAAAATAAATTGGTGGTTAATGATGGGCCTTGGATTCTAATGGGGGATTTTAATGTGGTCAGATGCCAGGAGGAAAAAATGGGAGTTTTGGGTATTGACAGAGCTGCTGCTGAGGAGTTTAATGATTGTTTGAATGAGCTAAATGCGGATGATATGGTCAATAGTGGGTTATGGTTCACCTGGAATAGGAATCAGAGGGGTGACAATAATGTTCAATCGAGGATTGATAGAGTCATACACAATGACAGGTGGGCTGCTCTCTTCCCTAATTCACAAGCTATTACCCTTACTTGTGGAATTTCGGACCACAGTCCCATTATCACCTTGATGGATAACACTATTACTTGGAGACCTAAGCCATTCAAGTTCTTCAACTTCTGGATGAATCACGATGAGTTTATGCCGACTATCATTGAAGCTTGGGATGTTGATGTGGATGGGAACCCAATGCAGAAGCTCTTCAAGAAGCTGAATAGAGTCAAGGCCTCTTTGAAGCACTTTAATAGGAAGTTCTTTAACAAGATTTCAGCAATGGTTGCTGATTCCAAGTCTAAGCTTGATGCTATCCAAAGTGAACTGGACAGAGATGGTGCTAATAGGGAGAAGCAGGATGCTGCTAAGGCGATGAGAATCAAATATGCTAAGCTTAGGAATGAGGAGGAGTCATTCCTTAGACAGAAGGCTAGAGTTAAGTGGCTGCAGCTGGGAGACCAAAATAATACTTTCTTTCATAAGAAAGTAAATCAAAATGTGGCTAGAAGGAAAATTTTGAGCATTGATGATGATCATGGTGTGAGAATTGAAGGGAAAGAGCAGGTGGCTGGAGAAGCTGTGAAATTTTTTGGGAACTTGTTAGGGAATAGGTCTCGATGTATTGATGCTAACTCTGTTTTGGGGGAGGTGATTAAGAATAAGCTCACCTCTAATCAAGCTGAGTTATTGGAGAAAGAGGTCACACATGATGAAATCAAAGAGGCAATGTTTGGAATTGGGTCTGACAAGGCCCCTGGTCCGGATGGCTTTAACAGTTATTTCTTTAAGAAGAATTGGCAGCTTGTTGGGGAAGAGGTGTGTGAGGCTATTAAATTCTTTTTCGATAATGGAAGTTTCTTCAACCAGTGGAACTGTACCAGCCTGGCTTTGATTCCTAAGGTTGCTGCCCCTAGAAGTATGAGGAATTTCAGACCTATATCGTGCTGCAACACCTTGTACAAGTGCATCTCCAAAGTTATTACTTGCAGGCTTAAGAAGATGATGCCAGACCTCATTAGTAATAATCAGGCTGCCTTTGTTGAAGGCAGATCCATAGCTGATAACATCCTGCTATTACAAGAGTTAATGAGAAATTATCATAGGGACTCAAACCCTCCTAGATGTGCAATTAAGATAGATATTCTTAAAGCCTATGATACAGTGAGCTAGGACTTACTGATGCAGCTATTGACTCATGTTGGCTTCCCCCCCAAAGTCATTGGGTGGATATCCAAGTGTGTGACTACTACCAGGTTCTCCATTAATCTGAATGGGGAACTGAATGGGTTTTTTCATGGGAATAGAGGGCTCAGGCAGGGAGACCCTCTCTCTCCATATCTTTTCCTGCTAGTGATGGAGGCTTTCTCTGGGATTATTTCTAAAGCTGCTGAGTCAGACCTATTCAATTATCACCCCAGGTGCAAGGAGATGGCCCTTACCCACCTTAGTTTTGCTGATGATCTGATAGTTTTTGCTGGTGGGGACAGGGTGTCCTGCAGCATTGTGAAGGAGGCCATATCAAATTTCAGCTCTTTAACTGGGCTTATGGTCAACATGGAGAAGAGCAGCCTTTTCACTGCTGGGGTTAATGTGGATGGGATTCAGGAGATTTCCTCTATTCTGGGAATACAGCACAGCTCCCCTCCTTTCAAATATCTGGGGGTTCCTCTCATCACAACTAGGTTGAAGAAGGAGGATTGCTCTCACTTGGTGGAGAGGATAACTATGAGAACCAGATGTTGGACTAATAAATTCCTGAGTTTTGCAGGTAGGCTCCTCCTTGTGAAGACTGTGATTTTCAGCATCCAAGTGTATTGGGCAAGCATTTTTATCCTGCCCAAGAGCATCATTAAAAAAATTGAGCAGATTATGAGGAATTACTTATGGAAAGGGGATGAGGCTAATAGCAAAGGGGCAAAAGTTGCTTGGAAGAATATTTGTGTATCTCTGGATGAGGGGGGGCTAAATATCAAGTGTCTTGAGACTTGGAACAGAGCAGCTATGGCTAAGCACTTGTGGAATCTATGCAGTAAGAAGGACAGCCTATGGATCAAGTGGTGCAACATTTATAAGATCAAGGGAAGGAGCATCTGGGCTCTGAGTATCCCAAATAATTCATCATGGAGCTAGAGGAAAATCCTCAAGAGTAGAGAGAAGTTTAGAAGCAAAATTAAGACCATCATTGGGAATGGAAATCATGCTTTTATGTGGTTTGATAATTGGCACCCTTATGGCCCGCTGCACCCCTTATATGGGGGAAACATTGTGTATGACTCTGCTAGTAATCTAAAAGCAAAAGTTTCTGATTTTATCCACCACTTGGAGTGGAGATGGCCTTCAACTGTGACTTGGGAGCTGAATGAAGTTAAGAATGCTATTCTTCCTACTATTCAGGATGCGAATGATAATGTTGTGTGGCTGCCC
The DNA here is from genome assembly GCA_949130495.1 of Sambucus nigra. Classification (NCBI taxonomy): domain Eukaryota; kingdom Viridiplantae; phylum Streptophyta; class Magnoliopsida; order Dipsacales; family Adoxaceae; genus Sambucus; species Sambucus nigra. The sequence continues at coordinate 611 of CASBWL010000580.1, read as the reverse complement.
TCTAATAATGGGAAGTTCACAATAGCTTCTGCTTGGGATCTTTTAAAGGCACATATGCCTATGGTTAACTGGAGCAAGTTTGTGTGGAGTAAGGTATGCATCCCTAAATGCTCTTTCATTACCTGGTTGGTGGTTAGGAGGGCCATCAACACTAAAGTTAAGCTACATGAATGGGGGGTTTCTATGGATGACCTGTGTGAGTTATGTGGGAATGAGAGGGAGACATATAACCACTTGTTCACTCAGTGCAGCCTTAGTAAAAGTATATGGCAAGAGGTGTGGCTTAGAAACCAATGCTATAGGGATACCCTGGATCTAAATAGTGAGTTGGATAAGGCTACTATTAACCACTCTACGAAGACTCTTTGCGATAAGATAAGATCTTTATCCTTTACTACTACTATCTACTGCATTTGGATGGAAAGGAATGCTAGATGCTTCAAGCATGTCTCCAATTCCCTTGACTCCATTATGAAGGGCATTGAAAACATGGTTCGAGCGAAAGTGCTTACCTGGAAAAAGGACAGAAGGAACTATGCAAACTGGATGGCTTGTATGTACTGGAACATTCCTGAAGATAGTCTTCTGTACTAAGGATTAGTCTAGTTTTT